>JARHVA010002762.1:155000-737500 GCA_037957365.1 Torreya grandis | reverse complement strand
CAGCGTTTCAAATAGCGTTTGGGGATTTGGTCTCGAATGGTTGGCAGAGGTTGATGAAGGCGAGAGACGATTCCAGAGACGGTTCGTCAACCGTTTTAGGAAATCGAATGATAACTGGTAACGGATAACGAGAAGGTGACCGACGTCGGCAGGATTGCCGACATCGGCCGATAGGTGACCGACGTTGGCGACATCGGCCGGGTAAAGACCGTCATCGGCAGATGCATAATGGGGATAGAGTCTAGCTTTAGCTCTGTGCTCATTTTTACATGCTGCCAGGGTCAAGGTTGGTGGAACAAGTGATCGACAAGGGTTCAATAGGCGAAGAAGAATAAGACGAGAAATGACCAGGGGAGTCGACACGTTTTTGGTGTCTACATTTGCCCCTTTTTGTCTTGTTGGTTGTTCTGGATGAACTGCAAGACAAAAATAGGAGTGAGTGCCCCAGGTGAGGGATAAGGTTGATTTCGTCTTGTTGGTTGTTCGAATGAACTGCAAGACAAAATAGGAAGCAAAATGCCCTGAGAATGAATAAGGTATTCCCCCTCAAAGCAGGAGTCGAGGGAAGGGAACCGGGAATCGGGTGCTGGTTTGACAAAGAGCGGATGAAAAAGGAGTGAGGGTGAACGCTGCAAAGGTCGTGATTGTGCGCATACCACTGCACGAGATGGTCAGGCCAAAGTGTCACAGGTCAAGGGTCGAGGAGTGCCAAAATTGAAGTAATTGGGCCCCAGCATTTAGTCGTCTGCTGATCGGGTCACTCAATCTAAGCTGAAGCTCCAAATGGGTCGTCGTGTCCCAGGTATCCAGGGCTCAGGAAGTGCTCTTAGAAACATGAAAAAGTCACAAGTAGTGTGGATTAACCGGCGTGCGATCCTATACTTGTGAGGGTCCAAAAAGGTCTGCGCACAATTCTGCTAACCAGTCATGAGGTAGCATACATGCAAAAACAACCAAGGCAACAACGTCTTGGAAGTGGTCGAGGTCGGAGGAGATAGGCATGATCTCCAATGGTTGGTGGTCGATGGATGGATGAATGGATGAAAGGATGCGAGGACGGGGATTGCTCAAGGGACGAGCTCAAGTTAAGTGTCAAGTGGACGAATACTCGACTAGCAGTAGAATGGTCGCAGATGCAATGCATTAAGAGGCTCAGGGGTCTGATAAGTCCCTAGTCCATACTTGTGCGTGATAATAAAAGGTCCGAGTCAATTAGGAGCAAACTTGCCCCATTTACCTCTTTCCAGATTGGTCAGGTGTTGATTGATGAGTGAATGTGAAGTTGGTTGATATGGTTGTTGATTGATCGAGGCAGGTTGAATGTTTTGATAAAAAGATTGGGTCGATGTTTGGTTGAGATTTGGTCATTTGATAATTGGTCAATGGTTGGTCGAGGGTTGATTGGTTGGTGTTTGGTCTTTGGTTGGGTCGAATGTTTGGTTGAGGTCGGGTTAAATATTTGGTTGCTAGTCTGGTTGAGGCTAAGTTGACAGAGTGATTGATATGTGGTCGAGACTGTGTTGAAAAATTGGTCGAAGTTTGGATGAAGGTTGAATTCCCCCAGCGGCTAGGGAGAATGTTTGACGGATTAGTTAAGGCCGATTGAAGTTTAGTGGTCAGATGGACTGAGTTGATGTTAAATAAAGGGGTTAAAGGCAGTGAAGGGACCCTAGTCTGGTGTGGGGAACCTGATTTAGATGACGAGGTTGGAGAGGTATGGGTCGGTGTTGATGATTTGTCAAAGGGGGGGTCAAGAGAATCCTTGATAAGAAAGGAATCCTTTTTCCGGTGGTGACGAATGACAGCTTTAAGAGCGCAACAACGCTCGGTGTCATGTCCCAGAGTGTGATGATAATGATAGAATGTAGAGTTGTCGAACCAAGATGGCCTTGATCCGAGAGTTGATGAGTGGGATGGTGTTGAAGGTTTGTTGATAACGTGGTCGAGAAGAGAGGTGTCATTCCCCAGATATTGGTGAACGACGACCTTGAGGGCATGACAATGCTCCGTGTCGTGCCCAGGCGTGCGATGATACGCACAAATGCAAGTGTCATCGAACCATGGTGGTTTTGGTCCGAGAGAGTGATATGGTCTAAGAGGCGGGAGATAGAGACGAGAGGACTGCAACAATTTCCGTAAGAGCAAGGCATATGAACCTGCTAACGGGTCGGGATGTTTTATTGTAGAGAGGGTTGGTGACATTGGTTTGGGAGGCATAAGAGGCGTTGGTCGAAGGTTTGGAGGAGATGTAAGTCTGACGGGTTGATAGAATAATGGAGGTGACTTACCTCTGTGAAGTATGGGAGTGGGAAGCACTCCGAGTAAAGTAGACAGATGCGGGCCCAAGATTGAAGGTAATGACGAAGATAGGGGAGGAGGCCTCCGGTGTGGTTTAGTAGCCTTCTTTGGTTTGGGTTGAGGGCCACCTTTGTGTGAGGCAAGATTAGATGTGGGGCGAACACCAAGAGGTTTAGTCTCTTTGGGCATGATGGACGCCTGCGCGGGTTTGGACTTAGATGTGGACGGTTTTTCTCTCAATGGAGAAGGGATTGAAGGTGTGGGCTCTTTAAGAGGAAAGAGCACTAGAGTAGTCATGGCTTCTGTGTGTGGTTGGAGAGTCAAAAAGGTATGATCGTCTATGGATAATAATAAGGATGAAGGCGAGGCAGCTGGTGTTGATGTGGTCAAAGCGTCCTCCAATATGAGAGAAGTCGATGGAGGACAAGTGGGAGAAGAAAGTTCTTCGCCATGTGGAGGAGGTATAGGGGAAGAAAGGTCTTCCACCTGTGAAAAAGGTTGGTCAGGGATAAGAGAAAAGATAGTGTCGACTGTGTGTATATCATGGTCTTGAGGGTCATTGGTTATGGTTTGGACGTTGTCTTGAGTAGGCGAATGATTAGAAAAGGGTTGCTTGAAGATGTCAAGGTTTTGGTTGGGCGGTGCGTTTGGGTTATCCAAAATAAGATCCCCCTTGTCGAGCATGTCCTGGATGATGTTTTTGAAGGTTTGACAGTGATCCATGTCATGGCCTTTGACACGGTGATAGTTGCAAAAGTGATTCTCCCTGTACCATGCAGGGATAGGTGTTGAGGGGTCGAATTGATGTGGTCAGATTGGAGGGAGATTGAGGACCCCCTATTTGACGAGTTTATCCAAGACAGAGGCATATGACTCCCCAATTGGAGTGAATTGACGCTGTATGGATTGACGTTGAAAATGTTTATTGATGTAGTCTAATGTTGAAGATGATGATCGGTTGGTTATTGTTGAAGATGATGGTCTAAAGGTGACAGTGTTTGCCGACCCCTTGGATTGAGAGTGGGCAGAAGGTTTGGAAGAAGAATGGTCATTGGTTTTTGTGTTAGTGTTACACAATTTGACCTTATCTTCTTCAATGGCGCGGAGTTCAAGCTTTCGGGCCATGGTGAAGGCCTCGTCGAAAGTGTGGAATGTTTGAACCCGCAAGGTGGACGAGATGTGACTTACACATGCTCGGGAAAAGAGCTCAATGAGCTCGGGTTGAGGCAAGGAGAAGGAGAGCTGGTTGATCAAGCTTCTCCAACGGGCGACAAAATCGGCGATCGATTCGTCGTCAAATTGCGTAATGGAGTAAAGGTCTGTGATCAAAACTTGTTTAGTGATATTGATAGAAAAATGGTCAACGAATAGTTGGACGAGTTGGATGAATGAAAAGATAGAATGTCTGGCAAGAGATCTATACCAGTCAAGGGCAGGGCCAGAAAGCGACATAGGGAACGTGCGTAGAAGTAACGCATCGTCGTGGGCAATAAGATAACAGGCATGTCTAAATGCCCGTAGATGTTGTTGTGGGTCTTCCTTACTCTGAAAGTGAGTAAATTTAGGAAGCTCCCAATGGTTGGGGTATGGTCGGATAGGGACAGAAGGGTGGATGGGCTCGTTGTAAATCTGGTCATATGAAGAGATATTACTTGAACCGGAGATAGAAGCTTCGAGACTGGACATTTTATCCATCAGCATCTTGATAAGATCTGCTGACGGATTGGCAGGTTGAGCACCCCCTAGGTTGTAAGGTGCTTGAAAGAGGTTAGAGGAGGCGTGCGACATAGTCAGTTGTACAATGTACGGATGACTAGTCGCAGGGGCAGAAGTAGAGGTTAGAGGTGGTTGCGTTATGAAGGTAGAAGGCATAGGCTGACTAGATACTGCCAAAGGAGGTTGTGTGACGGCATTGACAAAGGGTGAGGTAGGCACTCCTGCATATATAGGCGCAAGAGTGTGAGGGGTCGAGACAATCAAGTTCTGATATGATGTAGAACTTGGTTGAATTGCAGGTGGTTGAGGGGGTAACGAAACCCCGGTGGAGGTTGGTCTAAAAATAGACGAGGAGGCCGAAATTTGCGTATAGGCCATGGTCAGGTTAATGGTTGAGGTGAAAGGTTGAGTCGTAAAAGGTTGGGTGGCGAACGGTGTTGATGTCGTCGCCACGTCGCCCGAAAGGTCCCGCATTGGTTTTCTTGTGAGATAGTTTTGGAGGGCTGCGGTATTGAGGTCCAAGAATCTTGCAAAGTCTTGGTCCCCTTCTGGGATGATAGGCGTCTGAGTTGGAGATAGTCTAGTAGGAATTCTTTCGGTCTTCGAGTAGAACTCCATTACATGATTGTTTATAGATGGGGTAGGCGAAAGCGATTGATGGCTAGCGTGGTCAAGAAGAGCCTTGGTTTGACTACGAGTCAGAACCATTCAAGGCAAGAAAGAACGTCCTCACAAGCTCAAACAAGCAGATAAGAACTAAAAAGATGAAGACACAAGCAGATCCTAAAACCCTAGAAGTAAATTTTTAGGATTATAGTGGCTTATGCCTTAGAATGTGTGTAGAGGAAGGTTGGCTTTGTGAGTCAGGTCCTAGAAGAAGCAGTCTATGGATGGTTTCGGGTTTTGTTAAGGTGCTCAAGAAGTCTGTGTTAGGGTCTGGTATGCGGCTTGGTGCTAAGGAGCAAGCTCCCCTCACTTCACGATTCCAGTGGTTAGCTGGTTTCGCTTAGCCAAGATATACCTCACCTAGAGATTAGACTCCGCCAGAGAACGGAGTGGGCTTCCCCCTTGGTGATGAAATCCAAGTAGGGTCACCGGGATGGGTAAGGTATCCGCTGGGGGATGAAATCCCAGTTGGGCCTTGTCTCAGGTAAGTTAAAATGTTTGTTTTGTGCAGGTGGTCTGGTCGTGTAACATCAAGTGATCTAGATTAATTCAATATGCGATTTAATTACTATGTGTGGTCTAAAAGATGCAGGCAAATAGAAATGAATGCAAAGTGTTTTAATGTCCAATTTGAAATGTTTGTTCGTATGAAGATGAATGGAGAAAGAGTCGAAGAGTATGAGTTTTAGCTAGTCTAGAAGTGCAAGAAAGAAAGAAATGTTTGTTTTAGTTCTGCTTATGATGTCGTTTAAGAGGAGACGAAAGGAGGCGAAAAGGAAGAAACCTAATGCACCTAAATGAACGAAAGAAAGAAAGAACCCAAGGAGGACCTAGGGTCCCACCGGGCGTGCCAGAATGTTTCTAATGCAAAATTGCTTTCTACATTCAAAGAAGAAATAAGAAACTAAAAGAAATGGTCAAGGCTAGAAGTACCTGATAAAGTCGTGCGCACCGAAATCAGACGTTGAAAGATTCTCCTCTTTTGCTGTGGAGGAATGACACCTACGAAGAAAAAGGCTAAAACATGGAAAACGTTAGTCAAAGATATGGTGGGTTGTCAGGCGAACGCCCGATCCCAAAAGTACGAAGACTCCCTAGAAGGATATCAACCCACTGATAAAAAAGTAGAATATTGGACGAAAGTAGATAATAATGACAGAAATAAATGACAAAAAATAAAGTGCGTACCTGATATGCAGCACTGTTCTGCACAGTCGCCGGCGTCGGTCTCTGTGGTGCCGGCGTCGGTTAGGGAAGGTGCCGATGTCGGTTAAGGTGCCATCGTCGGTCGGGGTAGTGACCGGCGTCGGTAGGGGCAGGTTCTGTAAAAGTCTGAACAGAGTCGGGACAGGGTCTGAGAGAGTCAGGACAGGTAATGAGAGAGTCCGGGACCAGAGTCTGGGGGGTTTTAGTCTGGATAGGGGCAGGGATGACAGAACTGATAAATAATAACTAAGAAAGAAATAAAATAAACAGAATAATACTTACCTGCCAGAAGACGCGATGAAAGCCATAGTTGGAGTCGGATTGAATGCAGATTGGTTGATGCCGAGAGTGTTGATGTCGGAGTTCGCAGGTTGATGATTGCTCGGGTTTGATTGATCAGCGTTTCGAATAGCGTTCGGGGATTTGGTCTCGAATGGTTGGCGGAGGTTGATGAAGGCGAGAGACGGTTCCAGAGACAGTTCGTCAACCGTTTCGGAAAACTGAATGATAACTGGTAACGGATAACGGGAAGGTGACCGACGTCGGCAGGATTGCCGACGTCGGCCGATAGGTGACCGACGTCGGCGACATCGGCTGGGTAAAGACCGTCGTCGGCAGATGCATAATGGGGATAGAGTCTAGCTTTAGCTCTGTGCTCATTTTTACATGCTGCCAGGGTCAAGGTTGGTGGAACAAGTGATCGACAAGGGTTCAATAGGCGAAGAAGAATAAGACGAGGAATGACCAGGGGAGTCGACACGTTTTCGGTGTCTACAGGTACCACCTAAAGATGGAACATGCATAGTAGAATCTTGAGTTTCTATAATTTTAGTTGTAACTAAAATAATGATGGGAGTGAATAATAGAATTTGTGGCACCATCACAAGTAATTGGAGGTGGTTCATATGTTTTGGTGGTTGGATAATTCATTGAATTCGTTTATTTCATCACTATAATAAAAGTGGGGAGTGTATACGCACAATATTTTTAAACTTGATTATTTAATAATACTTTATCTCTTTCAAGAACCTATAAAGTTTCAATCTCTCTGAGTGCAAGCCTTAAAAGGTGAATTAGGAAAGGAGTGGATAGACCTTTGGTGATTTTCAAGATTATCGGTCCCTATATCATTACGTAAACCCACTCCAAGTCACGTTTATCCAAGTCCCTAAGTAATTAAAACCCACTTATTCACTTTCATAAGAAATTCCCCTTTTAAAATATCCCCTCATTAATAAAACACTCACTTCTTTTTATACTAATTTGGCCTGGTCGATCTTCTTACAAAGGTTAAGCCTCATGTTATGGAACTAGGTCAACCTAACCAACCTAATTTGAGGCTTAATGGCTACTTTTCCCACCTAGTAAGATCAAGTTTATTGGCACTATCAATTGAATTTATGAAAGGGTTTAGTGTCAATATTTGGCTATAAATACCATATTCATTTCAATCCAATAGAGAGGAACATTAATTTTTGCAATGCTATAACTTGCAATTCTATTAGTTCTACATTAGAGGAGTCATTGCTTAAGGTTTTACCTTGGAGGTAAATAATTATATATTGTGGGAAAGTCTTGGATGTAAAGTAGGAGTATTTTAGAATATATCTTATTTTTTTAATGTAATCATTATAAAGCCACTAAAACCTCTTACAATGAACCATTGGGCAAAAGAGAGATTGAGGCATGACAAGTTCAATTCAGTGTAAGTATTCCTAACTTTTACTCTTTCATTTAGTAGATTAGATATTGCACAAAGTGGTAAGATGAATGATATACTCCTTGATTAGTTTACCTCTATATTTTTTTGAGTAGAGTAATATTTTCATGCTTTATTTTATTTGTTTAATTATCCCCCTTTCTGCCATAAGCTTTAGTGAGCGCTCAATTATATTTATTTTATGTATTATAGGTCTAACTAGGGTTATTGCATAATCTCATTTTTGTAGAGGATTTGGAAACCTATCCTTTGTTTTTTTATGGTAAAATATCCCTTATTTATGTTTAGTGGATCCAAATTGATCATGTCCTAATATAAATAGCTATGTAATGAATTATTTTGGTAAGATTATCTACTCTGAGCTTGTAATCCACTAAGTAGGGTAGGTTACAGATCGATCATAACTTGTTTCATACATTATAGTGAACCTAACATGAATTTAACCTTTGCATTTTTATTTTTTCATTACATTCAACTATATCAAAATGGTCAATCTAATCTTAAGCTATATCTATAAATTTAGGATCCATAGTTAACTAGATTGTACTGTTTGATCCTATTTTATCCCCTAACTATAGGTTTTCATTTTAAAAAACTAGATTGATCCAATCAATCTAATATTATTTTAATATTTTTTAAATTTTCACTTACATTCAACTAGATCGAGCTTGTCAATATAGTTTAGTTTAACATCTTTTAATTTTTAGTTTTTAGCGAACAATATCAATCTAGTCAATTATTTTATTATTTTTCATTTTTTAGCTTTTATAGAATAAATCAACTTGGTCAATTCCATTTAACCATTGTGTTTCAAATATTTTTTCCTTTATAGGACTAATTATTACCTAGATGACCTAATCAATAGAACTTCTACACTCTCACTAGTAAAACTAAATCAACCTAGTCAATCTTGTTTGACTTTATAGGTTTACTCTTACCAATTTAGTAATTCAATTTTACCAATTATCTAAATTTTTTATTTCTATTTCTTAATAAAATAAATTGGTACTTCAAATTTCCATTCTATTTTTACTAGTTTTTTAGTTCCATTAAGATTATAGCGTATAATCAATTAGATCGAGCTGGTCGATATAGTTTGTTTTGGATTTCCCATAATTCAACTAGATCAAGTTAGTCAATATAGTTTGTTTTGGCCCTTTTTCAAACTACTATTTTTCTTCCCATAATTTAAATAGATCAACCTGGTTGACTCCATAGGACTTTGAAGATCTAGTATAATTCCATCTTACTATTTTTCTTCCCAAAAATCAACTAGATTGACCTAGTCATCTCTATAGGTCATAGATGAATTAGTTTAGTAAGTGACTGACTTAGTTTAGTTTATGGCCAACCTAGTTTATTTTACCTCTATTTTTATATACAATTTATTAAGTGGCCAACTTAGTTTATTAGGTATCCAACCTAGTTTATTTTGGTTCTATTTTTAGATATAGTTCAGTAGGTGGTTGTCCTAGTTTGTTTCACCTTTGTTTTCTAACATAATTTAGTAGGTGGTCACCCAGTTTATTAGGTGATTTAATTAGTTTAGTAACCTAATAATTTCATACTTATGTATTCTTTTTAGCTTCCAATTAGTCAATAAATCTACATAATCAGGGATTTAGATCATAACCTTAATTATAGTATCACTTCAGATGAAACTATTCAATATCTCATTTGTCTCCCTAATCCCAAACTAATTACTGCATCATGTACCCTAAATTTTTCATCCTCAATGAAAACAAAATGTAATGTAGTTTAATTTACTCATCCTAATTTAATTTACCAATATATGAAATAATCCTCATACCAACATTAGCATTCCACATTCTATCCCCAACAATCCTACTCCTCCTATTTGTACTACTCAACTCCTTGATTACATACTTTAACAAATGACTAATAGACAAATAACTCATATTAGTCAAATTATGTGAATGCAATATAATATATTATATATGGATAATAAACCACCTCAATTGTTTATGACTAAACCAAATAATAATTTTATTCCTCCTTCTCATAAACATGATAGTGGGAACCTCATCCCTCAACATACTTTGCATATAACACTCTTCAACATCTTCAAAATTAACCTTTAGCTCCATTCATTGTATCCATGCATATTTTAAACATTTCTAAAAATATTACATATGATGAAACTAAGGACCCCACTATCTTTCTTAAATATTTTGGTAATATCTATAAGGAATGGGTCTAAACTAACACCTTTGCTACCACCAAGCTCCTAGACAAAACATTTGTTGGAAATGAACTTTAATGGTATAGTCAAATCCCTCCACATTCCATATCATAGATAGAGGATTTATTAAATGCTTAGTGAATGAATTCCAACATGATGACCCTCCTAACAATACCTTAGCCATTTTATCAATACCAAGACTTTTTAATGAATTTGCTTACACTTCCATCAAACGATGGAAGTATGTAAATAATAAAGTGGACCATAACATGAATGATGCTAGACTTTTAAAAATGTTTTTTATCACTCTTAAAGATCCTCTTCAATACAAAATTCAAATATTTCCCCCTAAAACATTATAAGAAGCCTTAGACTAAGCAAAAAGGTAAGACTTTCTTATAAGTCAATTTGAATCAACTCAATCAACTACTAAGGAATATTTCCAATAATTCTCTCATAATGTTGATTCATATAATCCTCCCAAACCTCAAAAGGGATCATAAAATTCAACTAATTTTCACCCAACCTACCCTCCTTTGAGTCTAGAAGAACTTAAGAATAAATGGTCACCCTCTAAATCCATGAATTTTTATTCTATCAAATCTCCTCTAAAATGGTATACTCCTAATAATTTTTGTTGGTGGCATGCTATGATAGGTCATTATCATGATACTTGTCATGATTTTCATTGATTTATTCTTGATTCCTTGCTTGTTTCATATTTAAATTTGGATACTCTTATACAAAAACATTATCAAGGCTATCTTCAAATCTCTTAAACCCAATCTAAAGAATCATAATCACATAAAAATAACTCGCCTAATGATTTAAAAAAATTACCTCATATCTCCACCATATCCATTAATGTTTTAAAAATAACACTCAATCCTTCTTCTTGAACCAATAAGGAAAGTATAAATAGCATGAATAACTTCAAATGGGTGGTTACATATGTCAAACCTCAACCTCTTAGATCAAAAACCAAAGAGCATCTAGTTCACATGCCTAATCCAAATCACATCAGAAATGGTCCAAATTTGTGTTATATACCTCTTCATACCTATCTTATAAGTCCAATGTAAATTTCAACCTCTTAAAAATCCAACAGATCAACACATTGACCTATCTCTAATCATCCCAATATAGTTTATTCTAATTGTTCAATTTCACCTCACTTCATACCACATTTTGTGTCATCTTGCGATGCCCATACACATATCACTCCAAATTTTTGATAATATTATAATTCCCATCCATACATCATATTACCCCTTGGGGTATCATATAATTCCCACTCTTCTTCTACATTTCATAATAACTAATAAATTCAATTTCAACAAACCTTTAAAGACATATATGATTATATTTCACATGTTCATCCTTGATATAGATTTTATCATAGATTTTAATTTTTATGTTTGTCTCATGTTTCTTTTCTTTGTGTATTTTATTTTCATTTTACTTACATCATTATTTCCTTTGAGATATTTGGATTTATTTCACTTTACTTACACCATTGTTTTCTTTGGTATCTTTGGTTTTATTTCAAATTATGTTCAACATTTGTTTCATTTTTGGTTATTAGGTATCACTTTAATAATTTAAATAATTTTTCTTCAGTATATTTATGATTATATAACCCTTATTTACTTTCCCCCTTCCTTGGGATGACCATTTACCTTACCCCTCTTTTAGGATGACTACTACTTTCATTACTACTTGTGCTAGATCCTTTGTAGGTTAGTACAAATTCTTAGTGACATGACTATCATAACATATCACCATCCCTTTTAGATTATTATTTTACCTATTTGAAATTAGTTATGATCATATTCATCATTGTATCACTTATTACCTGGATGGATCTCTCATGATCCCAATTTTTCCCTTATTTTCTTTCATTTAAGGCATATATAAATCTATTTTGAGATTTCACACTTAATTGTGGGAAATTATAGGAGTATTTAGACACCATGGTATTTAGGTTCTTTCTCTAGTGGTATTTAGGTCTTTTTATAAACATGGATCATGCATAGTATAAATTTGAGTTCTTATCATTGTAGTTACAACTAGAATTATGACTAGAGTGAATGAAGACACTAGTGGCAATATCATAGTAATTTTAGATGTTACATATGTTGTGTTGGTTGCATAAATCATTTAATTATTTGATGTCATCATTATATTAAAAGTGTGGAGTGTAATGTAATTAGGTACAGTTTGATTTTGCACTAATATATACTTTAAGACCTAAGGCTATATACCTTGTGGAGGTACTAATGATGTTTTTGTAGATATAAAAAAATAATTTATTACCTCAATATATAAATATACGTCATGGCTATATTAAAAATCAATTTTAGTGGTTTCAAAATCAAGAAAGACCTTTTGAACAACTATGGAATCTTGTCCAACTATTTTTATGCAAAACCATTATGGATTTGACTTCCACATACAAATTTTTAGTTATAGTAACCCTCCCCTTAGTATAATAGATTAATTACATGATATCCTCATTAGTATTATAAATATTTCCCTTAATTATAGCTCATAATTTGTTAGTTATAAATTTGAGTATACCTTTAAAAATGGGATTGATAACTAACTGCTTGATAGGATTATTTACACACACCACTCATGTCCTTCAAATAGAGATAACTCTTAATTCCTAAATAATAAATTAATACACTAAGGTCTTCATCTATCAATGCCAATAAAACAAGTTATCCCTTTTGGAATCCATGTGACTCTACACCCATTCCACTTCTGGCATAATTATTAAATTCAAATGGATATAGGTTTTATTTCCTATAGCTTGCCCCCAGAAAATGAGTTTTCCTTTTATATCCTTCATTTTATTATATATCTCCCCATTTAGGCTGATATTTAACATTCATAGATCATATTATCCCAAGAATGTTTTAAAACTTATTTACTACACTCTACACATTATTTACAATCTCTCTAGGATCTTGAACAAAATTTTCCTATTATAATTTATGCCTTGATTGGTAGGAACTCCTAAACATATGATTTACTACCCCTCTAGTGGCATCTACAAAACTATAGGTATCTTCCCTATATTAATTTGTATCATTGGGGTTAAGCTTTCTCTTATTTATTATAGATAAAATGTCTTCTCTTAGTTTTAGTTCCACACTTCCCCTTTCTACCATGATAGTTTTCCTCTTTACCTTTCTCAATGTGTTTATTTTCTTATCAAAATGGAAACCCATGTTGGTAGATAGTGACTATAATTTTTTTTATACCCACTACTTCTTCTTGTAACCTACGTATTTAGGAGTGGATATGCACCATATTTTATGATTCTACTTGTTATATGGATGTAGGGGTAGAATAAGGAGATTATCCTAGGGATGCATCAAAACTATAGTAGGTTGGGTTGTAGCAGGTGGTGTAGATAATTATGGGAAGGAATGAATGAATTTCCTCCAACTGGTGACCTTTCTCTAGGATTGCATATCAGTATTGTATTTTGTCTTTCCCTATGCTCTATGCATTGAAACTAGGGTTGAGTCTATTAGGGTGGCTTGGTCAATTAGCATACCCACTTATGTAGATAGCCTAGGTGGTGTAGCCTATGTATTAAAAATGGAAGTATCCACTACATTTTAAAAATTTACTCATTTATTTGGTTCTATAGATTATGGGTTAGTCTAACTAAAAAATGAGTAAGTTACTAGTGTGCTAAGTATTTTTTAATGTAATTTACAAGTGATGTATGTGTAATCCCAGTAGTAGTAGTGGTAGGTGAGATCAAAGTAGTTTTATATATAAGAGGAAAATCCCAAATTATATTACTTTAGGTTGTGGTAGGTAAAAAAATCATTATGGATGCATGTGTCTTACTTAGTGGGCTCAAATAATGCAAAGAATGGGTAATATCTATTATAGAGGTGACAATCAAATAAGTAACGAGGGAATCCAAAACTTGGGTACCCATAATTTGAGAGGAATTTAGGGAAACTTATTTTGAAACATTTGTTGCTAAAGTAGCGTAAGATGGAGATCTAAGTAGTGTAGCTGACAATGATCCCTAAACTAGTATTTCTTGTTCAATCTCCTTATATTTTGCATCCCCATATTTCCTTGATAACAACTCAATTGCCACTAAGTCAAAATTTTCCTACTCAACCCCCTCATAATATAATCCTATCTTTATCTCTTTAAATTTAGTTTCTCACTCTTCATATTCATCTGTTATTTCATTAAAAGACTTTATCTCATCAGGTTCAGTGTCTGGTTCAAAAAACCATTCCTATTCTTCATCATAATTTTTAATTTCAATGGGTTTGCCCCTACATTCACCCTATCTCCTTCTTGTTCAATTTATATTTTCTCCTCCTTAGGATCCCCTCAATATCCTCATATAAAGGTACTCCTATAATAAATAAGCCTTTAGAAGGCCACTTTTATTCTTATTTGACCTTAGGAGACACAAGAGGAGTATTTGGTTTCCTTTGGTATGTCTTTAGAGATTGATGAGGAGTAATAGATGATATTGAAATAGGTGGAGTAGAATATGTAAGGGGCATGAGAGTATAGGTTTTAATTGAGGTAAAAATGGATGTATTTATGGGTGAAGGTGTTAGTTGTGATGTTGTAGGTGTTGGTAACAAAGGGGAAATAGGAACATGATACAAGAAAGAATAGATACTTACTACACTATGGATAGTTGAGATAGGGGTGTGAAAGAGAATAGGATTGTATCTCTATTGGGGATTTTTGACCTTTCTATGCTATCTTTAGGTGTAAGAGGAATATAATCAAGTGAAGGTATGGGTTAAGCCTGGGTATAACTAGATTTAAATTGAGGATCTACTTCACCATATGGACTTGCATCATCATCTTCATCACCTTCCCTTTATACTTGAATCTAAGAAAGGGATTGATGGATTGGTGTAGAGGTCCATTACTTCCTATCTATCATCTTTGAATCTTCTCATGTGATTTTTAGATCATATTGGATCCTCTAAACTAATATCATTAACATGCCTACACTGTGAATTATAATCACAACTTTATTATAATCATGAGTATTCATGAATATGAAATAATGGATATATACTTCATACCCATAAGGGATTTTGACCTTTTTCTCATATTTCTTAAAATTTTCCTTAACATTATTTCTAGGGTCCTAGTACCTAAAAGATGCCATATTCAAGCCATAGTGAATCCTAACTTTGCCCATAGAAATAAGGTGATCCCATCTCATAAATTGTATGTGGCCAATATTGAAGGGATTTGGGTGTAGGGATCTTTGTCTAGCACCCCTTAGTAAACATCTACACTATTTTCCAATTATGTAATAATTTCTTGCTCTGCCACTTTGTCCAAAACAAGATTTTACAAATATGTAGGTTGCATTTTGGTGCCCTCTATCCTGATTATGGTGCACTTTGGATAATACCATTAGTCATTTTTTTATTGAGAGTTATCTTTATATGGTCTAATAACCTAGTCATATTCTAACCATAGATGGCCTGATATACCATGGGTTGTAATGTCTTTATTATCTTATTAATTTAATATTTGAAATTGTATACATGAAGGATATTAAACTCATCATTAATTATATTTTTGCAGTATACTATGGAAGGATCCCATGGTTCTAATAATAATGAGTGAACTATGATGTTTATGGTGTCCACGATGTATGAAATCATATTTAAGTTACCATCAGGTAGCTTACTTATATTATTAATGTGATATATTAGGTTGAAACTAATGAACTCATCTAGGATAATAATTTTTATTGAGTGTAGAATAATTTCCAATAATCAAATCCATACATCCTAGACATGAGAGATATTGGTAAAACCATACAATTAGTTTAAAAAGTGCCATGACAATTATTACACTTGGTCTAAAAGATGTTATAGAGATGGTGTAAACTAGGCCTCTAATAGTGAAGTGGTTTGGGTTCTCAACCCACTATTACAATTTATTAGGGATTGAATTTTCAAGTAGCCATTAACTAACCTTGGCCTAACCATGAGTGGTATCAAGGAAAGGAAGCCTATAATACTTTTCAAAGGCATTATCACTAATGTATGCCATGGGTGTGGTATTGAGTCTATGGTGAAATAAATTCTAGTAATTTACCCATTTATGAATAAATCAAAGATCAATTCAATGCAAGCATTACCTCTAGTTTTTACACAACATTATATACACATACTACTTTTATTTCCAAGAGGTAATCCTTGTATCTTTGTGTGAAGAGAGATGATTAGTAATCTAACCTATTTTGTTATGTCGATTGCACTTCATCTCAAATAGTTCAATATGCTTGAACTTGTATTATAGTATATCAAACCTTTTGTCTATGTATTCAGTTGTCCTTAAAATTGAATAGGATAAGGGAAGAGGAGGAATGAGAGATGAGGAATCCATTTGAAATATTATAGGAATTAAGCATTCTCTAAAATATCTAAGTCTCTAATCCACTGTGAAACTTGAATTTACATTTTACATAAGCTAGCTAGAAGTCAAGGTGATTCAATCTTATTTTGTCACTAAATATATTGCTTTAGATTAATCTAATATGTAGATTTAATGCAATAAGTTTCCAATTAATGAAAATTAATGGTAATAAATGATTTCACTCCATTACCCATCTATTTTTTCTTATTTTAATTTTTATTTTTTAATTATAACTTTAGTAGGTCTTATTTCTATGTGGCTACTTTTTTCTACTCTTATGTACCTTGTCATCTTAATATGACAGATGTACCTTTTACACACTCATGGGGCTGGTCTGTATGACATTATATTTATTTATTTGGCTTAAAGATACTTGTTTGTATATCAATCATGCACTATTGACTAGGATTTGGCTTTTTTTACTTTATTTATTTTGGCTATTGGATTCTATGATGATGACACTTGGTGAAATATTGGGAATCTAAAGCAAGAAACCCTTCATTATAAACTTTCTAAGGTACATTCTGGTGAGATTTTTATATGTGGATCTATCTCATTATTAATGATAAGTACTTTTGATTCTAATTTTATTCTAATTTGGGTTGATTATCTAAACCCAGGTTGATAGTGAGAAATTTTTAGTCAATAAAAGTTTGTCATGTTCATTTGTGTGTTGATTTATCTATATCAAACACTCTTTCAAACTAGATCATACCTTTTAATATGCAATTTTTTCTCAAGTTCATAATACCATATTCATTGTATTATTCACTAAGGGGATTGTTTCTATCCTTCTCATCTATGATATGAGCACTAAATAACCTAGATCTATTTAAAAATTCTAATATGTGATGATCATCATTAAAAACTTGAAAGTTATTAATGTTATCATGGATCAAAGGCTAGGGTATAATCTCTATGTAAAAGTTATGCAACCCTGAGTCATCCAAAGGAGTTATATTTGAAATCAAAGATTATAGGGAATCCATGACCTAGTTTTTTCTCAAAGAATAGGGATAACATTGAATGCATCAAATTATTCTATCAAGTCCCAAACTCTAGGATTATATTTACTTAAGTAAGAAAAATTGCATTAAAATTTAATCTTGGCCTAATTAACTCCTAATTCAAAATATCCAAACACTTTTAACTATTTTAATTTGTGTTTTAGGAATAACTATATACCTAATATTAGGGATTCATATTCTATAATGTTATTTATGTAGGGTAACTATAATTTATAATCAACCAAATTTCATTTCCCTTATGGGTTAACTAACATAATCCTATTTATTGATCCTTATTTAGACTGGGCCTCATTAAAGTACAGGGACCAAAATATTGATGATTCAATATTATTGTCATCTTTGCCTTTTTATTATTATATTAATAGGGTTTATATTTTGATGTCAGAAGATACTATGTTTATCTTATCATTGAAAAAAAATTATTCTATAATCATATATTTCATCCAAGGATCTCTATAAACATGAATTTGATTGGCCATGCCTCTCTAGGGAAACCAATGTTAGAGGTACAATCACTGAGAGGGGGGTGAATCAGTGAGACTAGATAATCCAACTTCAATTTCAAACATTTCAAAACTCTTAATTGATTACCAAAAGCATTCAAGAAACATACACATCATTCATAGTAATGAACAAGAGAGATAAAGAAAGGTCAAACACGTAACACATGCCATATGTGGGAAAACCTCTTGGGGGAGAAAACCCATTGGAACCTATAATTGGACCATTTTCTTATAATAAAAATAACTAATTTATCCCAACAACAACTGATCAAGGAACTACCATCCCTTATTTTAGTGAGACTGCAATCCCATAAGGAGCTTCTACACTTATCTAGTTGAGATGCCATAAAAATTAGACCTTTAGCAAGTTTCACCTTGTAAGGAGGATGCAACCCCATAGATATTGAGTAAATGAAACAACAACTATGAATAAATGCACTTTTGAATTGATATTTTCAACACCTAATGATGGACCTCTTATTATCACTCTTCACCTTCTCAGTAACAATTCTATCACCACATCAATAACATGACCAAATTATCATACACATAGACCTTAATCTAATTTTCTCAACAACCCATCCATTGAGCACACTTACTCTCCTTCACCTTTCAACACTTTTCTCTAAACCACACACACAAGCCTCTCTCAAATTTAGAAACCATCATCTTTGGTTTCAATATTTATAGTTCATTCAATAACATCACTACCTTGGTCAACTATTAGGCATGCCTTAACTCTTAAGGCATATCTCACATCAAGACATGGCTCAAAAAAATCTTCATAGGCTAGTCATATCATCTATGGGACACCCTTAAGTAGCTACACCTACCAATTAGTCCCTTGTAGCCCTTATAGGTCTCATGAAGACCAATTCAATTTCTTTCACACTTCTTCTGATTACATAAATAATATAAGATTAATTTCCAACTCATGAACCCATGATAAATGATATATAGGTCCCTTTTAAGTGCCAACATCCATTATATGACACTTCTACTAACCCCTAATTAGCTCAAACACCTTAATGTACACATAGTCATTATGAACAAAAACACAATCAACTTCTAACACTTTATTCATAATACATATGATTGGTCAAAAATTAATAATGTACACATATGGTTATTATGGATTCTGAAATAGTCCCAAATATATAATTCATCAAGATATATCAAAATAAGCTCAAAAATCTTCTTGAGTCACTTGTAGGATATATACGAAACATAGTCAACTTTAAAACTTCATAACTTTGACTGTACACACTTTTAGATCTTCAAATCTATATTTATAGATGCAATTTTAAGTCTTATAAAAATTAAATTTTAACACTATAAGTAAACTATACATAGATCAAAATATATGGCTCAAAAACTAGACACTGGTCTTTATTTATTAAATTCAAATATTTGAATTCAAATGGTCACAGTTAAACATTGACCACTTTGATTGTATATCATGTCCTCATATCTTCAAATTAAATATACACCATCAAAATTATTCAAACTTTAACACATAGTGTGCCACTACCCAAATGGTAGACTTCAAATAGTTGACCTCATCTTGTGCAATCATGTAATCTTGACCACATACACACCATCGATCTCCTATACATATCTCAATATTTATTTATGTTAATCATTAGAAATCTTGAAATCATCTCACTCAATATGCATCATTGATCTATATATGTATGAACATCCGGTCACTATTATATCTTATAATAATCTTGATCTTTATCTCTGCTTGATGGTAAACTTTAAACACTTGTCCTCATCTCACTATGTCCAAACATCTTGGAATGAACACGGTCCATTGATCCTTTTGTAAGGTGATAAATATTTACTTAGGTTAAGCATATAAAACTTTGAAACATTTTAATTAATTCACACCATATATATATATATATATATATATATATAATCACATAAACCATTGGATCTCCATATATATATATATATATAATCCCATAAACCATTGGATCTCCATCTATTCCTAATCTTTAACATCATGCAAAAATGACTAAGTATGGTGACCATTGCTTATCTTCCTGGAAGGCCAACTTTGGACCTCAATAACATTTGTTGCACTTAGACCCATGATCTAAAATTTGGACCATATGATCTACTCACATAGGATAATCAAACCATGTGAAAAAATTATCTTGATATATTTTCACATACAATACATAACTACATTAATATTCTTACTCAAATTTTTCTACCACAGAGCCAACTATGCCAATAATTGTTTGGAAGGCCAAATTTGCACATGCATATCTTTTGATGCACTTTATCACATGATCTAAAATTTATTAAAAATTAACTAAAAAAACTAAATATACCAATATTATCAAATTTTCAGGAAAATTACACATTTGTGAAATATAAAACCGTCAAAATGTCTAATTAGCTTTTCTTGCCACATTGCAAATTTGGCTAACTATGGGAAAACATAGTCAAACTACCTGGGAACCCAAATTTGCACTTGCATATCTTATGTTTCACTTATTTTAATGACCTAAATTTATCATGTAGAAACTAGGAATACATGTTATCACAACCATATGAAAAAATCCCCTTGAATCATCCACACATGGCAATGGTTATATTAGTAAACTGCTTAGTCAGATTTTCTGCCACTAGACCCAAAATGTCTAGATGAAAATAGTGATCAACCAAATGAATTAAATTAATATACATAAGCACTAAAATAATTATTGAATTATAATAATAACCCTTTCACATCCTAAAATCACCATACTCATCCTTGAACATCTCTAACCATGCCAAAATTGAAGATCAACCAAGCATACTTCAAACATACTAAGACACACACATTATACACTTTATCATTATCACTTAGATTACCAAGTAACTTCATCCAATCACCTAGAAACATAAATGAAATCAAAATAACATAATTTAAAACTATCCAACAATATCCCCTTTTGTCATTGATGTCAACACCCATCATGAAACAATATACAACTCAGCTTCCTTCTCTCTCTTCAAGCACTCTCATAATAATAATCTTCTCCCCCTTTGAAATAATGAAAAAGTTGGAAAAATATAATATTGAGGACTTGAAAATACCAAAAATAAGAGAGGAACATCTTATAAATATGATACAAACTCTCCCTTACCTTGAGCTTACCTCTTCTTGCCTTGATAACTTCCCCTTGCTACATACAAACATTCTCTTCAACTAAGAACTAAAACCAATGAACAAAAAACACATAAAAACACTGATATCTAATGGAATTTACTGAGAAACATCTAAGAGGGATTCCCCCTAATATCTATGAGCTATTTCACCTCTTGATCATCTTCAAATATCCACACACCATGAAAACCACCATATAGGCTTTCTAGCCTTCTCTCTCAAACCACCTTAAGGACCACCAAACAAAAATCCATGCCAATAAACAAATAGGAAACATTATCTAATCAAACTAATCACTCTCATTGAAACACACATACCTTTATCTTTTGAAAAAACTAAACAAAAAGCACTCATCTTCTCACTAGGCATATCTAGTCTTCTTGTAGCCCTACCTAAAACTTGCAGAGCCCATAACTTTTAGTATACACACATTAAATACATGAAAATTAATTTATGTTATCAATATAATATAACCCTTAAACCAAACAAATTATCATCACCTATATCATCCTATAAAACATAATTTTTTCACAAACCTTACTAGTTAATTAGGCCTCCAACTTGACCAAAATTTGAATAAATTAAAATTCACAAACCTTCAAATATATATTAATCTTGATTTGACAGGCCATTTATCCCATTAAACTAATTAATAATACTTAAACCTCAATTAATAAGGAAAACTATTTTTCTAGTAAAGCCCAAAACCCTAGAATCTCAAAACAAATAAGGTCAACAAACCTCCTTCTATCAACACCTCTAAAACTTCTTGCACACCTGGAGACACCAATCACACACTTATGGACCAAGATTTGATCTTACACACCTTTGAGAACCCATACAACCTATAACCCATTTTAGGCATGTTTTTCCTTAAGCTAAAACTGAGAAAACTGAGAGCACTAAAAAATCTTTAGTTGGCACAAATAGGATCATCAAGACACTAAATTAATTTGAACACATCACAAAGAAGAAGACACAAATTTATGAGAATAAACATCTTATTGACATTGAATCAATATCATTAATCAAACTAGAAACACCCATTATAACCTTACAAACATTGCATACATAATAACACTTGCTTCTCCATTGAAAGGAGTCTCTTAAGAAGCATAGATAGAGACACCCTACTTCACAATGTCCTAGAATAGTATGAAACTAGGAGTTTCCCACAACTCATCATATTCCTTCTCCTCCTTGGTCATCTGATGCTTATAGTTATTTTTCTTCTTCTTAGTCTTAAAAGAAGCAACATGCTCATCTACTGCAGCATTATCCTTCTCTTCTATGATTGGACTGATAATACATAGAGACAACATAGATTTATGAAATACCCTTTCATCTGTAGAATATTCCTTGTAGCTTGGAACCTCATCACTAGGTAATGACAATTGATGTTATTTTAATGATAATTTCTCAACAATAGTAGGATTTTCACTTGGATCAATACATACCTTAGAACTAGCTTCAACCAATACCTTGGTCTTCTCCTTGAGCTTGGTCTCTTCATTATCAACATGTGTAGATAATGAGACCCCTTGGCACTCTTCAATTTTGTTAGCATTCTCCACCATATAAAATAGAATATTTAGACCAATAGACCTATCATGAATCATACTTACCACCTTTGGTTTTCATGAGTTAACTTTCCTTCTTCTTTGTACTCTAGGACCTTGATTGAACTCATTTTAACTTGATGGCCTTTGCTTGTATAATCTAACAAGGTGACCAATCTTCTCATAGTTTTATCAAATGATACTCATTGATGGAAACATAGTTTGTCTTACCTTGATTGGATAGAAAATTTCAATGTGTCCTATGTCATGACAAATGAAATAACCTCTTCTTTCTCAAGAGGTCTCACCTTGTCTAACCTTATATGGATAATGGTTTGTAAAGTGTCCCACATCAAGATAGTTGAAGCACTTAAATTTATTCATACCTTTTAACTAGTGATCCCAATCATAGTTCTATGCAAACTCATTTATAACAGGTCTCTTGCATTCTCTAGCTTTATGCCCAAATTGATTACATGTGTGATAGTAACTATTGGCCATTTTTGGTCCAAATAAGAAGATCTTGCATGGTTTGATGAAGTATTAGATCATATGCTTAGAAAGGGGGTCCAATATTGAAAATTGTAAGAGACCATACATGTTCTCATGTGTTTTAAACATTTGAAACATGGACCATTTTAAATAAACCCTATGGGACGTGAAGAGTGCTTGGAATAAGTGTGAAAATGCAAGGGATCCACCTAGTTCTTCGTTGTGTTCATCTAGGCATCTTGGGTTTAGTGGTAGAATTTTTGAGTAGGCACTTTGTTGACATCACCATTTCCACATGTGGATGAGTCACTAAAAATTGGTCATATGTGTTTTTTCACATTTATGCCAAGTTTATATGCACTAATTTTCAAATACTCTACCAAAGTGCATCAAAAGTTATGGAGATCCAAAGTTGGCTTGTCAGCCAAATCCTGATATTTTTCCATACTTAACCATTTTCAAGGAATTTAAAATAGATCCAGGTGAACATCTTGACAAGGCCATATCTCACATGTGTGATAGTTGTAATAGAAAGTGGTCACATGGGTTAATTCATCCTGGTCCCTAGTTATTATGCACTGAGTTCTAGATCCTTCACCAAAGCAAAAATGAAGTTATACATGATCAAAGTTGGCTCCTCAATCATATTTTTCTAAGTTTTCCATAATTAACCAAATAAACTTGATCATCACCAAGACGTCATGCAGGAGTAGATATGGACTAGATAGCTTGAACATTTAATATCTTCACTTAGAAATCTCCCAAAACTAGTGGATCAAATGGGTTCATTAATTTTAGTTTCAAGAACATCTCTTACAAATTTAATGCTTCCATGATTCTTGTGCTTCAAGTTATAGGCCTTCAAAGTTGGACCTACATAGTAATACATTCATGCTAACATAAAGTTTAAGTTTCAAAAAAATAGATCCTTTTTATATTAAATTTTATGGTTACATGAATGTTAATGATGGTTACACAAACATCATTTGATGAGAGTACAGATGTCAAGTTTAAGATCATGAATTAGCCATTGGATTTCAAATAGTGGGTTTCAATTGATCTAACAGTCTACATGGCATTATACATTTAGATCTAATAGTGAGTAGAGGTTAAGGGTCAATGAATCTCAATAGATAATGTGTGTATGACAAGTATTAATAATGAATTCAACTGGAAGAGTATCAAAATCTCATGGGTATTCATACTGATAGAAATTGATGGAGCAAGATGAATCAATGTGTCAACGAGCTTAGTCATATTTTGAAAACCAATTAGAATAAGGGCAAGCCTAGGATTATTGATAGAGGTTGAGGGGATATTTTTGACCATGTAAAATAAGGTTTTTTAGGTTATTCCCAATTCCATTGAAGCTCATTCAAACACCATGGAATGGTCAGTAGGATACAGTCAAGTATGAGGAACATAAGAGACCACCATTGGAGCTAAATATTGATCTCTAGTTTTAAAAGTTGTATCATGTGGATTTTTTTATCATTAATTGTTCAACATTTATAAATTTGGATCCATATACAGTGAACTCTTGGCTCTTTTAGAGATAAAGTGGGTCTATTTGGACCTATATGGAGTATAAGAGAAGCTTTGGTCTATAGGTCTATTTTAAATATAAGGACTATGAGAAAACTAATGACCTTAGATTGGTTTTCCTTATAAAATAGACCATGATCATGGAGAATATATGGATGATTAATACAAAGGATCTCATCTATCAATGTGGCCCTATCATTGAAAAAGTAGGTACTCCACTATTCAGGTATGGCATAATTGTTAGCTTCAAGATTTTAAGATTTGATCTTTATAAACAAGTCAAGTGGACTTAGGGTCTTGAGATGATGAGCTATTATTTGGAGAGGAATTTAGGGGAATTATATTACACCCAAAAAGAATTGGTCATCATTTAAAAAAAACCTTTTCTCTAGTAGGACACTCTCAACCAATGAGAGAATATTGAGGACTATTGAGATAATAGGTGATTCATTTGTTGATCAAGGCACGTAAACAAAAAGCAATCAAGTGTTTCCACCTCATTACTTGATCTCAAGGACTTTATTCAAATTTACAAGGCATTATTACCATATATTTTTATCTCTTTCTACTATATATAGAGGCTTTTGATCTAAGAAATAGATCATCTCTTTATTTTCTCTACTCCTCTTGGGCATGACCAAACTTTTCCAAGATGGAGCTTGTAACCTCTTGATATGAATACAAGACTATTTTATATTTCATTATTTTAGTATAGTGTGTACATGTCAAATTTTTATGTGGTATAAATATCTCCCTTATCAAATTATGTTCTCACCTAGTTATTAGTTCATGTGGTTATGCAGGTCATGTTTAGTTTTCTACATCTCTTGGTTGGATCCCGCATGTGGATACAATGACAGGTTAGTGTCTTACTTTAGATCTTTCCTTTATTCCCCTAAGATTGGATCATTTAGTGAACCTCTTCATAAAACAATGATGTATGATAGATATTTGGGATCCTATATCTAGTTTTTTACTTATTTCATTAGTGTTATAAGAGTCAAGTAGGGTAGATCAACCCATAATTAGGTGCATCACCACTATTAGCTTAGGTTTCTATTTCAAGTTTATATCTCCCTCTCTCTCTCTCCCTTTTCCTTGGTCATTAGTAGGTTTTAGTAGTGTGGAAATGAGATACAATGTTGCATAAGAGGAGCTAGCCTCATTAAAAAATCCTATAGGTCTAACCCCATTATAAGATACCCACAGCCTGGGGTCAATTCCCATAGTTCTGCTCAAGTTGGAAAGGGTCTAAATAAACCTCTTCCAAAGGGTGAAAATTTGAGCAGTAATAATTTATAGCATGCTTAGTGGGATCAAGGTCCAAAATAGTGGAAAGATCTTGGTGTGTCTTTCCTCTAATCAACTTTTAGAAGCAAGAAATATTATCACCAATGACGATTACAAATCAAAATTTTGGTTATGAAAAAACTAGGTATGTCTCAATGAAGTTTCTAATCAATTTATTACATCTCATTTGACATATGAGGTCAATATGAATAGTTATGGTTAATATTCCTATTATCCACTTGCTTATCAATAGCCCCAATATGATTCTCATGATCCATATGAGCCTAATCAACCCTACCAAGATTTTTGTCAAATATATGAGTGAACCTTTGCAAGTTTCCCATGATATTTATTATCAAAGGAATAGTTATTACCTTCCTCATGATCCTCACCAACAACATGAGGACATATTTTAGTCATATATGTAAGAGTATTGCCCTAATCCTCTATGTGAACATTGAGCCCATCATATAACTATTCCTCAGGCAACCCTATCATGATCCATCCATGCCAACACTTAAGTAGACTTTAATAAGCCTTGAAAAGCATGTAATAGAGTTTTTATCATAGAAATATTATGACCAAGATGTCCCTACTCACCTGATCCATCATGTGAGAAAGTCAATGCATCAAATAAAATAAGAATGGACACCTTTTGAGAGAGCAAATTAGAACAATCTCATAGGTGAGATGATGGATGTAGGTGGTTACATTTAGAGAATTAAAGAAAAGATAAAAGGCCTTAAAGAATATTAGGTCCAACATCACCAATCTCATGTGCCTACATATACACCACCTCAAACTTCTTATGTGCCATCCATCCCTCCTCAATAAACCATTCCAAGTGCCCCTTTGAGTATGCCAAGTTCCTCATGTGTTTCTCAAACCTTTCTTTCTTGGATATATATCTAAGATAGCTATAAAATAATCAAGGAGAATGTTATGGATTAGCCTATTGTTAGGGTTTAATAATCTATCCTTCATGAAGAACCCCTTATGAAGTCCCTCAAGGTTCTAAGCTAAAACCAAGTGGTGAAGTCATGTGGTAGACAAGTGGTGAAGTCATGTGAAGTGAGGCAAATCTAAATTTGAGAGCCCAAGTTAAAGAGGGATATAAACCTATGCAAATAAATCTCATCCCTATTCAAGATATTTCTTGTGTTATTTACCACCTTAAAGAGAAGATATCCAAGGGAATATTAATAAGTAGATTAGGGAGTTAGAGCTGAAGACAAGGAAAGAAGAGGAGAAGCATAATCAAAAGGTTCAAGAAGGACCTCTATCTTTTCCATCTTAGAATTAAATCATGTAGTTAAGAATATCTAAGGTCATGCAACCCACATCCCTCCCTCTTCAGGAATCTATGTCATTTCCATCGTAGAAATCCATTCAAAGTAGTAGGTAGAAGAAGGAGGAAGTGGTGATTATGGAAGTCAAACAAGAGACTATGAAACATCCACTCGTTTCCCCTCAAAATCCTAGAACCTTTCCTTCATTGAGATCCATTCAGGAGGAAAATAAGTAAGAAAAGGAGGTGAAGGTGATCCAAGAAGAGAAACTTTAGGATAAAAATTAGGTACCTATGGTAACTTCTCTAGACATTTCTCATCTTGTTGAGTACTTTCAAGGATATACTATGATAGTCTTTGAGAAATAGCCTCTCTCCTATGAGGCTAATCAATAAGATGTAACTAAAGAATCAAGAAATGAAGGTGACTTAAGTGACTAGGAAGAAGAAATCATGATTTGGACATCTCTTGGCAAGGATAAACATGATTGAATTTTCCATGATGATGAAAATATATAACAAGTAAAATAAAAAAATGAGGTAAAAGGTGAGATACAAGTATACGAATAAGTACATGAGGAAGAAGTTGCTGATGTAAAAGAGAAGGATGTCTTGGTTGGACAAGTTGATGATGTTTTCCATGAGTTTTTTGGAATCACATAAGCTACCATTTATCATGAAGGACAAGAGCTTACATGTGAGGAACAAGCTAAAATTGAGAACATGCTCAGTCATCAGTTTGATATTGAAAATGAACCAGTGTTGATTGACCAATATAAGATGTTAACAAAAGGCTCATAGCCTCATGTTTTTGGTCAAGAAACTGATATGCTTACTTCTAACTCTTAGTTTGAAAATGCTCCAATTGAATTACAATTCATGAAACTAAATATTCTAATTTGCTTGATATTTTGCATTTATGTTTTTATTTACTTGAATGGGGTACATTATAGGATAAGAATAATACTATCATCAAGTGAGAGGTAATTGTTCTCTCAGGAGATAACATGTTTGAACTTTTCAAACATGGTTATCAACTTTTCTCTCCAACTTTAGACATATCTCCACTATTGGGAGCTCAGAAGGAAATCAAATGGCCTCAAGAAGTCACAAGATTAGGTCCATCTCCCATAGAGGTCAAACTCAAATATATGTCAAAGGAGACACATCAAGCTAGTCTATATTTTCATGATTAGTATTTTAGGATTGAGGAAGAATTGAAGTTGTTCTTACAAAGTCCACAAATTTGGAAGGAGTATAATTGGGTCTTAGACTCATATCTACAATTCATGCACTTAAAATTGGTAGTAGAGGAACTAGTTACTTCCCCAAGAAGACATGAGCATCCAATTTCTCGTAGCTATAGAAGACGACTATCAAGAGAATGCAAGTATTTTTCAAAGTTTAAGGGTACACAAAAAAGTTTCCCATTTAATCTACATGGAAAATACTTTTAGATTTTAGCCATGTACATATTATAATACTTTTCATGTTTTCCTCTAAGTGTTGTTTCTAGAACATTTGTTTGTTTGTTCCCTATTTTTTTCTAGGTTAGTTTCCCTTTCAATAAGTGCCTTGGGCAATCTGTCGTATTTTGTTCTCCTTTTAGTCTTTATTTTGTTTCAAAAGAAGTTAGAGTAGGTTTGACAATCATATGTTGGACCCAAGTAGAGACTCCATGCCCAATGGATTGGACTACACATATGTTCTAGATTATTTTACATAGACATGCACGTAACCTCTATGAGTCATTAAAAATGTTGGCCATTTTTGGCCCACATAAGAAAATCTTGCATGGTTTGATGATGTAGTAGATCAGAGGCTTATAAAGGGGGTCCAATATTGTAAATTTGAAGAGACCATATAGTTTATCATATGTTTTCAATATTTGGAGCATGGATCATATTACATAAACCCTATGGGATGTCAAGAGTTCTTAGAAAAAGTGTGGAAATGCAAGGGATCCACCTAGTTCTTTATTGTGTTCATCTAGGCATCTTGGGTCTAGTGGTAGAATTTCTAAGTAGGCACTTTTATGACATCACCATTACCATGTGTAGATAAGTCAGGGAAAATTGGTCATATGGGTTTGTTACATATGTGCTAAGTTTATATGCACCAATTTTTAGGTCCTCTATAAAAGTGCATCAAAATATATGGAGATCCAAAGTTGGCATCTCAACCAAATCCCATTGTTTTTCCATATCCATTTACAAAGAAGTTCAAATAGAGCCAGGTGAGCATCTTGACAAGGCCATATCTCACACATGTGGTAGTTATAGAGGAAAGTGGTCACATGGGTTTTTTCATCTTGTTCCTTAGTTGCTATGCATTAAGTTCTATATCCTACGCTAAAGCACAAATTAAGCTATACATGATCAGAGTTGGCTCCTTAATCAAATTTTGTTAAGTTTTCCATAATTAGCCAAATGAGCTCGACCATCACCAGGATGTCACATAGGAGTAAATATGGACCAACCAACTTGAGAATTTAATATATTCATTTAGAAGGCTATTGATACTATTGAATCAAATGGGTTCATTCCTTTTTGTATCAATAACATCTCCTACAAATTTGATGCTTCCATGATTCTTGTGCTTTAAGTTATAGGCCTTCAAGGTTGGACTTGCACAATAGTATATTCAAGCTAATGTCAAGTTTTAGATCGATCAAAATAGATCCTTTTCAAATTAAATCTTATGGTTGTGCACATGTCAATTATGGTCATGTGAACATCATTTTATTAGAGCATAAATGTCAAGTTTAAGATCATGAACGAGCTATTGGCTTTCAAATAGTGGGTCCCAGTTGATCTAATGGTCTGAGTGGAATCATACCTTCATATCTAATAGTGAGCATAGGTCAAAGGGAAATTGAATATCAAGATTGAATGTATACATGAAAAGTGTTAATTATGCCTTCAAATGGTAGAGTATCGACACCTCATGAGTATTCGTATTGATAAAAAATGATGGAATAAGATGAGTCAATGTGTTAACAAGTTTAGTTAGATTTTGAAAACCAATTAGAATAAGGGCAAGCTCAAGATTCTTGATAGAGGTTGAGGGGATATTTTTTACCATGGGAAACAAGGTTTTTTAGGGTTTTCTTAGTGCCATTAAAGCTCATTTAAATGCCATGGAGCGGTTAGTTGGATGTAGTCAAGTATGAGGAACATAAAGGACCACCGTTGGAGCTAAATATTGATCTCCAATTTGATAAATTATAGTGTGTAGGGTTATTTATCATGATTGGTTCACCATTTATAAATAAGGATCCATGTAAAATGAACTCTTAGCTCGTATAGAGATAAATTTGGTCTATTTGGACCTATATGAAGTCTGAGAGAATATTTGGTCTATGGGTCTATTTTAAATATAAGGACTATGGGAAAACCAATGACCTTAGATTATTTTTTGTCTATAGTGGACCATGATCATGGAGTAAATATGGGTGATTAATTCAAAGATTATTATCTATCAATGTGGCCCTATCATCAATAAAATATGTACTCCACCACTTAAGCATGGCATAATTATTAGCTTCAGGATTCAAGGATTTGATCCTCATGAACATGTCAAGTGGAATTATGGTCTTGAGATGGTAAGCTAGTTTTTGGAGAGGTAGTTAGGGGTATTTGATTACACTAGAAAGGACTTGGTCATCATGTAGCAAATCCTTGTCTCTAGTGGAACACTCTCAACCAATGAGAGGAGCTTGAGGACTATTGAGATAATAGTAGATTCATTTATTGATCAAGGTATGCAAAAAGAAAGCAATCAAGTGTTTCCACCTCACTTCTTGATCTCAAAGACTTTCCTACACTCTCCAAGGCATTGTTCCCATATCTCTTTCTCTCTTTTTGATATATATAAAGGATTTTGAGCCAAAATGTAGATCCTCTCTATATTTATATCAACTCCCTCTCTTGGGCATGACCAAACTCTACCAAGATGGAGCTTTTAACATCTTGATATTAATACAAGATTATTTTAGATTTCATTGTTATGGTATAATGTGTACATGTCAGATTTTCATGTGATATAAATCTCTCCCTTGTCAGATTATGATCTCACCTAGCTAATATTTCATCTAGTTATGCAGGTCATGTTTAGTGTGCTACATCTCTTGGTTGAAGCCTGCATGTGGATATTGTGACTAGTTAGTGTCTTAATTTAGACCTCTCCTTCATTTCCTTGAGCTTAGATCATTTGGTTAACCTCATCATGAAACACTGATGCATGATAGATATTTGAGATCTTGGATCTAGTCTTTTACTTATTTCATTAGTGTTATAAGAGTCAAGTAAGGTGTATCAACCCATAATTAGGTATATCACCATTATTAGCTTAGGTTTCCCTTTTAAGTTTATCTTTCATTATCTCTCTCTCTTTTCCTTGGTCATTAATAGGTTATAGTAGTGTGGAAATAAGCTAAAATTGTACATCAGAACAACTAGCCTCATTAAAAAATCCTAGAGGTCTGACCCCATTTTAGGATACCCATATCTTGGGGTTAGTTCTCATAGTTTTTCTCAAGTTGGAAAGGGATTAAAGAACCTTCTTCCAAAGGGTGAAAATTTGAGTAGTAATAATAACCATTGAAACTTACATACCTCATGGCATTTGGTTGTTTGATGTAGTTTGTTTTCATTCTATTAGCACCTTCATTCCTTATTTGATGATTTTTCTTCAAAGTATGATTGTCTTTGTTCACATTAGTCTTTATGTTGTCTTGAGTTACATTCTTTTGATATTCTTCATATTCAAGACTAGTTCTATCACTAGTAAGGTTTTGACCACTCAAATTATTGTCTAGAGCACTTGAGCTCTTCTTAAATCTCAAAAATGACTTTACCTTACTAGATGTCTATTCTAACTCAGATTCAATGACTCATTTTCAATTAAATACATTGAACAATCATCTTCTTTAGATTTTGGCTTGTAGATATAATTTCTAATTGATAACTAAGATTCTTGACCATATCCTCATGCTTGTTGGTCTTTTGATTTATTCTTGCTTCATACACACTAAATTTTTCCTCATATTCCTTGATTTATGAATTCATCTTCTTGTTAATCTTCTTCTAAATCTTCAATTCTTTAAGGGAATTAATCAATTTAGTCTCATAGTCCACCTCATCTTCATCATCATCTAAATCACTCAAAGTAGACTCCTTTTGATGTAAACAACTTCCTTATTTAGCCATGAATAGGGATTCATCTTCAACAGGACCATCATCTTCATGATTATACTTTGATTCATTATTTTCACTCTCATTTGATGAGATGTGATCATCTTTGGTGTAAAGATTCTTTTTATTCTTGAAGAACTTCTTATTGTTATACTTTTTGAATCCTTTCTTCATATATATCTTCTTATCTTCATCTTGGTCTTCACCATGCTCTTCATCATCATTCTTCTCATGCTTATGAGGGTACTTATGAGAAAAATGTCCTATCTCTCCATAGTTGAAACATGTTAAGGGTAGTTTACCCTTATACTTTCCTAAGCCTATTTTTAATTTCCTAGTAATCAAAGTAATTAGTTCATCCTCTTCAATGTTATATATCTCATCTTCTTTGGGTTTTTTCCTTTGGAACTTCTTCTTAGGCTTAATCTCTATTTTGAATGCTACTTCATTATTTGGTGGTATATCATAATTTACTCTCATCTCATAGGTAATAAGGGTGCCATGCAATTGATCCATCTTCAATTGAGTAAGATCACAACTTTATTCTATAGCATATACTTTTGGATCAAACTTGAGGGATAAAGACCCTAATACCTTTTGTACTATAGTAGCTTCTTTAAGGTTCTCTCTAAGACCTTTAATGATATTCACAATCTCATCAACTCTTATCAGAAAGGATGCCACAAAATCTTCCTTCTTTATTTTAAGACTCAAATTGTCTTCAGTGAGTCTACAAATTTTCCATCTTAACCTTTGAATATCCTTCATGAATGATATACAATTTGTCCCATGTCTATTTATAATATTTAAAATGGATTAGCTTGGTGAACTTAGTCTCTATAAGACCACAAATAATGGCATTCATTGTCTTAGAGTAATTCTCAAATAACTTCTTATCTACAACACTAGATGAAGGAGTAGTAGGGAAAACATAACCATCCAAAATAGATTTCCATACATCAATCCCTAGGGACATAATGTATGTCCTCATCCTTGCACTCCAAAAATAATAATTACATCCATTGAACATTAGTGATTTATTATTAGATAAACCTCCTTGATGACTACCTATATTTTACCTTGGATCACCTTCAAACTATCAAGGGACCTACTCTGATACCAATTGTTAGAGGTAAAATCACTGGGGGGGGTTGAATTAATGAGCCTAGATAGTCCAAATTTAATTTCAAACATTTCAAAACTCTTAATCAATTACCACAAGCATTAATGAAGCATACACATCATTCATAGCAATGAACAAGAGAGACAAAACAAGATCAAGAACATAACACATGACATATGTGGTAAACCCTCTTGGTGTAGAAAACACACTAGAAACTACAATTAGACTACTCTCATATAATAATAATAACCAATTTATACTAGCAATAAATAATCAAGAAATTACCATCCCTTATTTTAGTGAGATTATAATCCCATAAGGAGCTTTTACACTTGTCTAGCTGATCTACCATAACAACTAGACCTTTAGTAAGTTTCACCTTGAAAGGAGTCTACACCCCCATAGAGGTTGAGAAGCCACAATAAAACCTATGAACAACTTCACCTTTGAACTGATGTCTTCAACACTTGATGATGGACCTCTGATTATCACTCTTCACCTTATTAGTAACAACTCTATCATCATATCAATAACTTGACCAAATAATCATACACATAGAACTCAATTTTATCTTCTCAACAAAATATCCATTTAACACACTTACTCTCTTTTTCATTTCAAAACTTTTCTCTAAACCACACACATAAGCCTCTCTCAAATCTAGAAACCATCATCTTTGGTTTCACTATTTATATAGCATTCATGAACATCACTACCTTAGTTAGCCATTAGGTATGAATTTAACCGTTAATTAATATCTCACATCAATATATAGCTCAAAAAAATATTCATAGGTAGGTCATAACATCTATGGGACACCCTTAAGCAGATGCACCTACTAATTAGGCCCTTGTAGCCCTTATAGGTCTCATGCAGACCAATTCATCTTCTTTCACACTTATTCTGAACACACAAATAATATAGGATTAATTTAAAACACATGGAACCATTACACATGATATATAGGTCCCATTTAAGTTATAACATCTATCATAACACACTTATACTAACTCCCAATTAGCTCAAACACCTCTCTGTACACACAGTCATTATGAATGACAACACAATCGATTTATAACCCTTTTTTCATACTACATATAATTGGTAAAAACTTCATAATGAAAAAATATGGTAATAATGGAGTTTAAAACACTCCCAAATATCTAATTCATCAAGAGATATTGAAATAATATTAAAACAAGCTTGAACAATCATCTCGGGTCACTTGCAAAACATACATGAGAACATAGTAAACGTTTCACCTTCATAAATTTGATTTTACACACTTTCAGATATTAAATATATGTTTATATATTTTTATTGGAGTCATATACAAATTTTATTTTTATACCACGAGAAAATTCTACATAGATCAAAAGATATGGCCCAAAACCTAGACACTAGTCTTTCATTTATTAAATTCAAATATTTGAATACAAATAGTCACAATTAAACATCAACCACTTTGATCACATCTCATATCCTCCAATATTAAGATTAAATACACATAATATATATTCTAAAAAATTTAAGACATAGTGTGCCACTACCCAAATTTTAAAATTCAAATAGTTAACCTCATCCTGTGCAATCTTGCAATCTTGACCACGTACACACTGTCGATCTCCTCTATGTAGCTTGGTCTTTGTTTGTGTTAATAATTGGACATATTAAAATCATCTCAATTAATATGCACCATTTATATATATATATATATATATATATATATATATATATATATATATATATATATATATATATATATATATATATATATATATATCCAATAAACTATTATATCTTAGAATAATATTTATCTTTATCTTTGTTTGATGTTAAACTTTGAACACTTATCCTCATCTCATTGCTTCCAGACATATTGGAATGAACACACTCCATTGATACCTTTTTAAGGAGCTCAATATTTACATAATTTAAGAATAAAAAATTTTGACCCTTTTGACTTAATGTACACCATATATCTAGATGTATGAAATCCTATGATCCATTGGATCTCCATCTGGTCCTGATCTTTAACATCATGCAAAAATGACTATGTGGACCATTGCTTATCTACCTGGAAGGTCAACTTTGGACTTCAATAATTTTATTGTTGCTTAGATGCATAATCTAAAATTTATACTATATGATATAATAAGATAGAATAATCCAACCATGTGATAAAATGCTCTTTAAACCTTCACACATGTGAGATATAACTCCATTAATATTCTCACTCATATTTTTATGCTATAGAGCAAACTATGTCAAGAACTATCTGGAAGGCCAAATTTGCACATGCATATATTTTGATGAAGTTCATCAAATGATATGAAATTTATAAAAAAATATCTAGGAAAAAATTTGAACAAACCCATATGATCAAATTCTCTTGAAACTTCCACATGTGTGAAATATAAAACTATCAAAATGCCTACTCAATTTTCATTACCATATTGCAAATTTGGCTAAGTATGGGAAAACAAAATCAAAATTCCTAGGAGCCCAACTTTTCACTTGGATATCTTATGTTTCACTTCATTAAATGAATTTAAATTTATCACATAGAAACTAGGCATGAATGTTATCACAACCATATGATCAACTCCACCTAACTCATCCACATGTGGTAATGGTGATGTCTGTAAACTACCTACTTAGATTTTCTGCCACTAGACCCAAAATGTCTAGATGAAAAAAATGATCAAGTAGATGAATTACACTCATGAACATAAACACTCGAATCATTATTGAATCTTGATAAGACACCTTTCACATCCTTAAATCACCATACTCATCCCTGGACATCTCTAACCATGCCAAAACTAAAGATCAACCAAGCATACTTCAAGCATATTAGGACAAGCACATTGCACGCTTTGTCATTATCACTTAGACTATCAAGGCACTTCATCCAATTACTTGGACACCTCCATGACATCACCATAACATAATTTATAACTCTCTAATAACCACATATATGATAAGTTTATGTTTATTTACCCATTCATGGTCTTTGACTAATACCTAATGAACAACATATTTTAGGCTTGTAATATCTCTAACACTTGAATGCCCATGAATTATTAGAATCCAAGTTTATATTCTAATTACATATACACATTCAAGAGCTCGAATACCAACCTATAATCATATTTGTATAGATAAACTACTATTTTATTTGATCTAATGGGTGTTAGCCCTAATGTTTGATAAATTCCAACAGACATTGCATTTGGTAATGCCCTCTAGTCAACTAGATAGTTATGTAATTTATTTCCAAACAACTGGATATGAGGAGGAATGGATGAAACTCAAAATTATTCTTATGTATGAGAACATTGGTATGTGTAGTCTTAGGCTGGGGCTTGGTTGGATTGTATGTCAAGGACTTTAATAGATCTCTCTGCTTAGTGATTTGGGAAAGCTCATGTAATGTGATATTTGTCTTGATTTTATTCATGTCCTCTACTAAATTTTATCCCATGTTTCTAGGGATAGGTTGAACCTATTGAGGGGTATTTGGGTTAATATATTTTTGATTTAGAGAATCATTTCTTTCTCTAAAATCAGGTGGTCTTGCACCATTATTAGGGGAAGTGAACATAGTAAGAGGTTGTTTTTACCTCCAACTCTTGAGAGCATAACTATTTTAATGTCACTACTATAAAACATGCACCTCATTGGTGTACTCCTCTAGTTAATTATCCTCTTTCCTAGAGAAATCAAAGGTTTATAATACCATAACACTACTTGGAGATATTGAATAAATATGGACACCAAGTTGTTTAGTGTCATTTAAAGGGATTGGTACTACCTCATATTCTTCCATTTATCTTTGGAAGATGTAAAATAAACTACATAACTCAATGTAGTCAAGCACCTCATGTTGGGTTGTGTTATGTACATGACACCAGTTTAGTAGGGCCAAATCACATATATTGATATCAGGAAATATATTAGTCAAGGGATATATTTGATTTTTGGAATGGTTATAAGGGTTATTATATCTATTATAGGTGAATTTATAATTATAATTTTCACCATTAGTGTTTCCAACCTATCTTTAAAGGCCTAAGAAGTCATTACTGAGCTTCTTCACCATGCATTACATAACATCTAACTCATTTTTTTGTAGTCTCTTGGGGTATAATATAGACATTATTTATCATGCGAGTCAATGTTTGGTTATAATATTGATTTGATACTTCACCATTGACTAAACCAAGGAAACATAAGTGTTGATTAGGTGTAGCATGTCCCAATAGGATCTAGTTGGTCATTGGTATAAATTATGGAATTAACATGTTTAGGTTAGTTTTAAAGATATGGTTCAAGGTAAGAAAATTTGGGAGTATATTAGGGATAGTCAATTCCATTTGGACATTTAATTTATTATACATAAGTTAAGGGTACTTCTATGATGAGGGGATCCCTATGTAGAAACATTATAGCTTAAGGATCTGCGACATTCTTTTACATTTATAGTCCCACCTTGGCATCTGATATCTACAACATAGTGACCTTGTTATTTATATTATAAAACATAACATTAAATTTCCTAATAGTCTCATTATCTTCTCTCGTAATGTTATAAAACTGTTAGTATGGGACACTGGGATCAATGACTTATCTGAACTTATCTAGGAAGGTATTAATAAAATCCTCCCATTTAATGATGAAACTATCATGTAGGTTTAATAACTAATGAAATCTAGTATCCATCAAGGTGAATGAGAAGATATTAAAATCTAGATCTTCATGTTTAACATTAAGGATCCTAAGGGAAATCTTACAAGAAGTTACATGTTCTTCGATAGTGCATCCTCCACTAGGTATGAATCATAGAAGGTACATCTCTTGGTTTCTAGGTAGGTTATAAATGGCTCCATTAATATTGATAGAAGTATCAAATAAAATAATAATGTGTGTATCCATAGGTACAAGCTTGTTTGGGGTGGTCTAGGTGGATGCACTAGATAGGGTAACCAAGAGTTATGGTCTTCCTCTACTAGACCTAGTCCAATTATGAAATTGTAAGGGTGAGATTAATAACTGATTGAGGCCAAATATAGATATAGTGATATATGTAAGGATTATTAGTTTTATTTAGGTTAGATATTAATTTTAGTAACTATTATAGTTTGGTTGGGTCCCCTCTTTTTAACACCAATTCTCTATATACCTTTTAATTGGAACCTCGAGTGCACCTTTCAAATTAGGTGCACTAAGTGATCTTGGGGGGACTTAAGGGACTTAAATCATCTGATTTTAGGATGTTTTTTAGATAATATATTGCATTATTTTTGGAAGTTTTTCAATGATGTCTCCAATATGACTAAGGATGTTAATGAGGTGTCATGTGTGCTAGAATGATAATGACAAAGTGTGCTTTAATAAGCTTCAATGTTATTACATATTTCTTTAGTGTTTGACATGTATAGGCAATTTATGTATGTTATTTATAGTGTGTAAATTTTATAGAGACCCAATGAGGAGATATGAGTGATTGTAATGCTTATGGAAGTGAATGGTATTTATTAGAGTAGTCATATGAGTGTTTATATTCAAGCAGTCATCTTGATAGATAAGGTTGAGTAGGTAGTTTGATGATGTCATATTTCACATGTGTGAAAGTTTTAGAAATATTTTGATAAATTAATGGATTCCCCTAGGAAATGTGATTCCATGGATTAAATTTTAGGTCATGAGGTTGAGCATAGAAAAAGTTATTAAGGTACAAAGTTGTATTCTCAGGTAGAGTTCACTAAGTTCTCATACTTAGCCAAATTTGAATTATTAAATATCTATGGTGATAATTAAATTATATCAAGGATATAAATATGATAAATTAATTTTATTGGATAAGGATCCAATGGAGCATGTGATCTTATCATATAATGATCTAATGGCATATGTGAAGTCAATATGTCAAAGGTATCTAAGATTGCACATGCTAGTGAAATGTGTCACAATATTGATGATTTAAAAAAATATAAATGGAACATGGGTGTTCATAAAGATGGATATTGATGGTGTGGTTTGATTTAAATAATCAATGCATAGAAGTCAATGGGGATACCAAGTGGCTTAATCATGGATGTGTGGATCAATGATCAACAGTGATCAATGTATAATTAAAGCTAAGAAGCAAATGAGGAGATCAACAGAGTGAATTTGATAAATTTTATAGAGAAGCATGATATGATGATAAATTTTTTTATGTTTATTATTTACATAGTGACTATTTGAATTTGAATATTCAAATTAATAAATAAAAAACTAGTCTTTAGTGTTTGAACTATATCTTTTGATCCAAGATGAATTTGAAGGTGATGTAAAAATACAAATTGTAAAGGAATACAAGGCACATCTAAATAAATTGGCTATAATTTTTTAATGTTCATAAAATCAAATATATTTATCTCTAAAGGTTACTATGAGTTTGACCATGTTCTACAAGTAACTTGAGAAGGATAATTGAGTTATTCTTGATAGCATTTTGATGTTTAAATATGAAATATATATTGAAGAGTATTATATACTCCATGAATAATCTCTAAGTGAATTTTTGATGTTTGACCAATTCATATTCATTGTGAATAATTTCTTATAAGTTGATTGTGTTTGTTGAATTCACTAGTAGATTGACTGACCATGTTGCAAGAGTGAGTTGAAGGTGTTATATGTAGAATTGAACAAAGAAAATGTAGTATGAAGATGTTATATAAGTCTCTAAGGGTTATGAGAAGGTATTGGTTATCATGATATGCCCCTGATCTGATATAGAGAGTTGAATTAAGTGATTATAGCTTATGTTGATGTGTCTAAAGAACATGGAGGTGTATAATAGGTCCTAAAGGGTTAAACCATATGATATAATCATATGGCTATGTGAAATACTTGAGTTGTTGCTTCATAATTTTGAGATTGTGTTTTTTTGTGTATGAAAGCCTAAAGAGTGAGAATGACCTAATTGGTAGGTTAAATGTGTGAGTTGGTGTTCTAAGTGGCATGGACCAATATGGGAATAATCAAGGGCCTATTAGAAACATGTTTGATATGTTAGAATCATTGGTAAAGGATGAAGGTGGTCAAAATAGTCTCACATGTGACATGTGTGTATGAAGGCCTAATTGATTTAGGTCTCACCAAGATCAAATGGTAATTTTGGTATAATGACATATTAGCTGACCTAAGGAGTTGTGGTTCTTACATGTAACATTTATGAGGACCTATATTAAAGGTGGTTGAAATATGTAAATAATCTTGGTTAACCAGGATGGGTCAAAGGAAGAGAGTGGTATAAGTACAAGGTACATGTAATCAAAAATGCATTATGTCTATGAATTAATCTTAGATTGGATAAGATAGATCACACTTATATTTATGCTTGGGATACACTTGTTAAGCAGGATCATGACCAATATGGGGATCCACTAGACCTAATTAGGGGATCACTTATATCACTGATTATAACACATCATGCTAGGAAGGGTTCTAAATCCTACAATCTAACATAATTGCATAACAACCCTAATAAAAATTCTAAGGTTTAAAATGTTCACTCTATTCTAATAAGAAGAAAGTAAAATCTAATATAGTGCACACTGAAGATTTTGGCACAAAGTGGGGGTTATAAGTAATAAAACAAATATGTTTAGGGAACTTACATTAAAGTAAGTATGAGTAACACCCTATTACATAAAATATGAAAGATAGTATTATTCAAGCCAACACTTATGCTACTTCTATCTACTAAAAGAGAGGAGAACAAAGTTAGAATAGACTTACCTAAATATAAACCCATCAAGAATCAATCTCTCCCTTGGCCAAAGAAGCTTTTCAAGAGGTTTTGGTTTGTAAGGATCACCAAGAAAGGCCAAAGCATCTAATACTTATCCAAAATACTAGATTCTCCAAATAAGATACCGAAGCTAAGTTTTTTCAAGTAGAATGGTGGAAGAGAAGATTATGAATAAACATGAGTGAATAATAAATCTTGATTGCACATATGAATAATGACTAAAATTATCTTGTATTTATAGGTAGATCTTACCCTTAATCCTTCTAGGAATGTTAGTTATATAGGGTTGATTAGTTGACCCAGTGTGTTTTTTAGGGACAATTTACCAAGTCTGAGCTAGGTCAGCCAAAAGGCTAACAAACCAAGAAAGTAAATAATACCCCTAAATTATACTGGGTTGACCTAGTTAACCTAGTATAATTGATAGTCTAAAAGGAGTTTAAGACAAGAAAAAAAGGAATGGAAGAGGAAAATATTGGAGGGATACTCAAGGGAGGAAAAGTATCTTAGAAAATGGTTTTGGGATATGGTTGGATTGGTAATAATTTGGAAAAAAGGGACAATAATCCTATGAAGCACTAAATTTATGCCCACCCCTTTATTGGTGTACCCCTTAGGGTATGCACTTAGAGAGATTGAATCTCAACAAGTTCTTATAAGATGTAAAGCATCAATAATTGATAAAAGTTAAAAATATTATGTGTATACATATGCCCCACTTGAAGTTCATCACATGTCACTAAGGTGTAATAGGGGATGGTGCTTCGAGAAAGAACATAAGGACACATATAATTTTGATGCTAAAAAAACATTGTAGTATTTTAAAGTAAAAATAACTGAAATTAAATGACCAAAAGGGAAACTAATCTAAAAAGTAAATAACTAAAAAGTAAATTCAATGCATACCTTGACTTACCTTTATCATGGGATGGTTATCTACTATGTTGTTAGTTTTGATTATGTAGGGCATACAGACTACTTTTGACAAACCTAAAAATACACAAACTAAAGAGGAAAAATAAACAAATGCAAGAAAAGATAAGATAGTTGGTGCTATGAGGATAGGATGTACTTGGGAAATTTGGAAAGCTGGGGTAATAGGTGCTATGTTAGACCAAATGACCAAGTCAAACAATGAGATAAAATTTTGTAACCAAAAATTTAAGGCTACTAAAGACTAAAAAACTCAAACAGGTTATCCTTAAGTAATAAAGGCAAACTCACCAATTCAAATCAAGGATACATGTCAAAACAAGATGGTAAAATAAATAAATCAATGGTAAAAAGAAGAAAAAAATGGTAAAAAAATATTGATGAGTGAGTAGTAATGATCCACATCTCACTCAATAATGGAAAAAGATACATAAAAGGGAAAACAACATTGTTGAGTGAGAAATAATGAGCCAACCACACTCAATAATGGAAAAAGGTTATGAAATCAGGTGTCTGTAACAACAGGATAGAAAAATCATGATGAATGGTAAAATAAAAGTAACTTAAGTTTAGTAAATGTAAAATCATGGTGTAAAGAAAGAAGAATCCATAGTTTTTCAAACATGTTATTTCTCTCTAAGGTAGATAAAACTGAAACAAATTAGTGCTAGCATGTTTTTAAGAGATTAAGAAGAATGAAGTAAATAAGAGGGGAAAATAGATTTAGAATCATAATTTTTTTATCAAGGGGTAAAATGAAATGGGTAGAGAGCAGAATGAAGGATAAACCAAGGTAGAGGAACTCTTTATCAAATTCAAGACACTCAAATTAGGTTTGTCAAAATAAGAGGACTTATGACCTTAAGGACTATGAAGAAATTTTATTAGCCACACAAGTCTTGGGTGAAAAAATGGAGTATATATATCATCCTATGAAGGATATATGCATGAAAATTAAAATGGACCTACCTCCCCATGATGTGTTCTTCATTCTTCAAGACCCTTATAGAGCTGTTAGTCTACTATGAAGATTAGGTACTTGTGTGAGAAAGTAGGTATCACCATAGAGTTTTTTGAAATCCCTATTACAATCTAATAGCCTATCACACCCCAAAGGACTTTATCTCTATTTGAAATTGACTATGGAGTTTGAGCATTGATTGGAGATATGATATGTGCTTATAATTATGTCTTTTGGTATGAATTGACTTTTAAGATTTATATGTTGCCTTTTAGATATCATTGTATTTTATTTTAAAATAAATTTGGCTTTTAACTTTATTTTGAAGGATTTTTATATCCTCCTCCTTATGGATTTGGAAAACCAAACATGGGTTCTAAATATGACTTTCATTTGAAAACTTGGGATAAGGTTTCTAAGAGAGTGAAACTTCAAGGAGCATGGGGTCTAAGAGTCTCATAAATCAAGGTGAAATAAAAGTGTTATCTTGAAGTTGACCTTGTTTTATCCAAAGTAGAGATGAAAGGAAGGGTAAATAAAGAGGAATGACACATGGAATAATATGAATTGTTGAAAATAACAAAAAATGTGATAAAGGGCAAAAAGAAGGGATAAAATAATAGTACAGTGTGATTCCTTATCATAAGAAAGATGGAAATGGAGGAAAACATGCTAACATAGATTGTCATGTATATTTTATCTAGCAAAAGAAGCAAAAATTAAAGTTTGAGAAAAAGGATGAAGAACATGAAAATAATGGTAATTTTATGAGGAGGGCCAAGTCTTATCCATGGTCTTAAAAATCAACTCATAAAAGAGAAACCCAAAAGAAAGAGAAAAACAATGTGAGGGAGCCTTCTTACAAATCAACTCACAAAAGAAAAACCCAAAGGATGTTAAAAAACATTGATAAGCAACAATAATGAGATAAAAATATATAAAAGATGGTGGTTTTGTAAGGAATGTCAGGTCCTATCCATGGTATACAAAGCAAATCAAAAGAGAAAAACCAAAGGGATGACAAATAAGAATTGGAAAGCAACAACAAGAAAAAAAAATGATTTAAAAGATGGTGGTTTTGTGAGGAAAGTTGGGTCCTATCTGTGGTCTCACAAAGAAACTCATAAAAGAAAAACCCAAGGGGTGCAAAAAATAAGAGAAAATGCAAGGAGATAAGGAAGATTATTGTACATCAAGAAACCAAAAGACCAAAAGAGAGGACTAAATGTTTGGAAAAGGAAGAAAACTATTATAGAGGGAGAGACACATGATTTAGTAACCTACAATAATTTTTATATAGATATAGATATAAAGTATGATAAGAAGGGAAGAATCATAAATTAATGGCTATATCAAGGATGTACATGTGAGAGACAAGCCTAGGTGTCTCAAAATGTTTCTTGAAGTTGATGTAATTTGTTAGCATGTAATGGAAAATAAGAGTGGGAATCATAAGATGCCCTAAAGGGTAATTATATGTAGGGATGGGCATCACAAGATGGCCCAAAGTCTAAAATGACATGTGGGTGGGCATAGAAAGATGACCCAAAGTCTAGAGAAATGTGTGGATGGGCATCGCAAGATGCCCTAAGATAGAAAGAAGAAGAAAAGATAGGAAAAAATAAGAAGCAAAGAGAACCCCATCTAGTTTCTAAATGGATTCAGGTTGTCCAAGAAGATTCTGACAGGGGATATGATGATTGAGATAAACAAACAAAAAATTCTAAGAAAGAGAAATAAATAACTAGATCACTAAACAAAGAAAGTAGAAAATAGTACAGGGTCAATTTGGTCAATCTAGTATAGAAAATAGGGCCTGTAAACTATACAAGGTCGATTGGGTCGATCTATTATAGTGAATAGAGGTAGAAAAAAGATGGAAAAGAAGCTATAGATTGTATAGGGTTGATTGGGTCAATCTTGTATAGTGAATAGGGGTTATAAAAGATACAAGGTCAACTAGGTCAATCCAATACAGTAGACATGGAGAAAGGTAAGATGATAACAACTTATGATTTAAAACAAGATAAATTTTGTAGCTAATTTAGGAAAGTAAGAGTTGAAAGAAATAAATAATCAATTAGATTAACACTAGTCAATCTAATTAAGGCACATAAAATAAAACATTGCACTAATGCTGGCTAATACAAGTTTTTACACACATAATTGATCAAAGAGAAAGCAAAAAAATTGAAAAATAAAGCTAACTAATTGGTTGACTTCATTGTTTATTAGATTATTAAGAATGATTTTAAATGTTATTAGAAGTTGGTTATAAGCAAGGTACTAGATAACAATCTAAGGATGGTTTCAAGTAGTTTATGCTAATAGGGACTCTAGTGTCAATGATATAGGCTTGGTATTAGGGGCTACACCCTCACTTCATATACCTCAATGATAAGGGTGTCAGGTGCTTAGCCAAAATATACCATTAACCATGCTTTAAACTTGACTAGAGCATCAAGTTGGCTTCCCCCTTAGAGATGAAATCCAAGTAAGTTGGCCTAGGGTAGATAAAATGTTAAAGTTATTGTTTATGTTTTTATGATTTGGACATGTGTGCATAAAATAGAAATAGTGAATCTAAATGATTAATTGATCCATAATGTCAAAAATATATGATAAAATTATGATAAAAACAAATAAAATAAATGAAGTAAAAAGTGAATAAATAATACAAAGTTTAGTTCACGTTAGGTTCACTAGAATGTATGCAATTGGAAATGCATCATGTCTATGAATTAATCTTAGATCAGATACGATAGATCACACGTACACTTCTGATTGGGATACACTTATTAAGTGATATCATGAATAATATAGGGATCCACTAGAGATGATTAGGTGATTACTTGTATCACTTATCACAACACATCATGCTAGGAAGGGTTCTAAAGCCTACAGTCTAACACAATTACACAATAACCCTAATGGAGTCCTAAGGTTTAAAACATTCACTCTATTCTAATTTCAAAAAAGTACAATCTAATCTAGTGCACACCAAATATTTTGGCACAAAGTGGGGGTTAGAAGCAATAAAACAAATATGTATAGGAAATTGAATTTAAGTAAGTATGATTAATACCCTAATACATAAACTATGAAAGATAGTATTATTTGATCCAAAACTTATGCTACTTCTATCTATTTAAAGAGAAGAAAACAAAGTTAGAATATATTTACCTGAGTGTGAATCCATCAAGACTTAATCTCTCCCTTGGCCAAAGGGGATTCACAAGATATTGTTATGGTTTGTAAGGATCACTAAGAAAGGCCAAAGCATTTAAGACTTATCCAAAAGACTAGATTCTCTAAAGAAGAAACCTAAGCTACATCTCCTCAAGTATAATGGTGGAAGAGGACATTATGAAGAAGCGTGAATGAATAATAACTCTTGATTAAATATATAAATATTAACTAAAATGATCTTGTATTTAAAGGTGGATCTCTCCCTAAATCCTTCCAGGAATGTTGGTTGTACAAGGTTGATCCAATCAACCTAGTGTATTTTTAGGGATAACTTACCAAGTCTAAGCTAGGTCGATTGAAAGGCTAATAAACCAAGAAAGTAAATAATATCCCTAAACTATACTGGGTTGATCCAGTCGACCTAGTATAATCAACATACCAAAAGGAGTTTAAGACAAGAAAAGGAGGAATAAAAGAGGAAAATAATGGAGGAATACTCAAGGGAGGAGAAGTATCTTAAGGAATGGTTTTGGGATCTCATTGGATTGGTAATAATTTGGCAAAAAGGGACAATAATCCTACAAAACACTAAAGTTCTATCCAACCCTTTCCTGGTATAACCCTTATGTGTACACTCAGAGAGATTGAGTTTCAATGGGTTCCTCTAAGATGTAAAACATTAGTAATTGATAAAATTTAAAAATATTATGTGCATACACAAGGTCTATTTAGACTAATTGGGCTAGTTGTGTATGTGAGGATTCAAGTGAAGGAGAGAACATTTTAAAGAGAAGGTATAGGTTAGTGAGGACCATCAAAGAGAAAATAGGATCAAACATGTTTATTTGATCAAGTTGATGTAGGAGGACACATAGGTCATTGGACTTAATGATCTTAGAAGAGGTAGTTTGATAAATTTAGCCCTAGAGGTAGCTTGAGAGAGAGTGAAGGTGAAGAGAGAAAACAAAGGTAGTCATCATTAATTAAAGAGTAGTAATAGGTGTTCAAGATGATATTTTCAAGGTATGTAAGTGGGTGCTTTATTTCCTAGGGGGTTGGTTCCTCCTTCTGGGATGGGTGTCTCACTAAACTAAGGGATGGTAGTTCCTTGATCAGTTGATGTTGGTATAAATATTGGATCTTGTTTTATAAGACTGTAGTCCATCTTACATGGTTAAATGGGTTTTATCTCCTAAGATGTTTTTCCACATATATGATGTGTTCATGTGATGTATTCTCTTATGTATTCTTTGGATACATGTGATTTCATGTTTATGTTACTTCATAAAGTTGATGTATACTAAATAATTAAGATGTAGGAATTGAATTGGATTATCTTGCATCATTGATTCACCCCCCCCCTCAGTGACTATATCTCTAATAATTGGTATCATAGTAGGACCTTATATGTAATTTTAGCCACTTCAAGGTGATCTAAGGTACAATATAGGTGAAAACATCATCATGTTTGATGAAGAAGTTTGATATGATAGCGAAGAAGAATAAGTTGATCTAGAAGATAAGCTCATAAGTGCACTTAGTGAACTGAAGGAGTAAAAGAAAAGGAATCATAAAATGAGGAATATGATCAAAGGTATTAAAGTGCAAGTCAGATCCCTTGAAGAGAGTTTTTTAAGCAAACCCATAAAAAAGGAAAAGGAGAGTCAAGAACTTATCAAATCTATGGAAGAAAAAGCATGTAGATTGAAAGATGACATGGCCAAAAACACTAAGGAGGATAAGGAGACCATAAAAGATATCAAAATTTAATTAGAGGCTAAAAGTTCAAGCATGAGGGATAAAGAAGATGAATTTGGTCAACTAAAGCCTAATCTTGTTTCCCTAAAGGATGAGGATGAAAAGGTCATAATCAAGATAGACAAGATTGAATAAGAACAAAAGAGATAAGAATAAGTCAAAGAGGATGATATAATGAAAGACAACAAGTCAAATTAGGTCAAAGTCAAAATAAAGAAGCTAATCAAACAACCAAATGCTTCAAGGTATGTCAAATATTTTATGGGCTATTGTTTTATTTGTCATCTTGTTGGTGATAGGGCAAAGGATTCTGTAAGAAGAAGTAATTAGTCAAAGGGATATCAATGCCATATTAAAACAAAAGGTATGGAAGAAATTGTTTGATATAGTTATCAAAGAGTTGGTCACATTGCTAGGTTCTACAAGAAAAGACCATCAAGTCAAGATAAGTTCAATAAAGCTCCTAGAGTGTAAGAAAGAAGACTAATTAGAAAGTGTAAGATGAGAAGAAATCAAAGGAAGATCACAATCATTATCAAGTAAAAGATATGAATGTTATTGTTTTTTTTAGATGTCATAGAGTTGGTCACATTGTTGGTATTTCAAGAATAGTTTGAATGCATTCTCAAATCAAAATACGGCATATGGAGCTCCTAATGTGAAAGGAAGAGGTAAAAAATGGTTGTGGAAAACTAAGCCTATTAAGAGAGATTAGATTGAGACCAAAGATGGTTTTTTTGCTATGGTAGACATGAAGAAAAGTCAAGAGTTTTTGTTGTCATCATTTATTAACAAGTCTGAATCAAAGAATGAATTCAAGGATTAATTTAAAGTCAATTTGGTGATGAGATAATACTAAATTTCAAATGAGAGTATGGAGATATGGGAGTCTCCTGAGTTTTAGAACTTATAGTCTCACTATGTCAAAGTGGTGTCTCTCTAAGCTTCAAGGAGACACTTTACAAAAAGAGGAAGAATGGTAGATGATAGTTAAGATTTGGTTGATGTTTTAGGATAAGAAAGATATTTTAAAAATGTGCTTGGCTAAGGGGGAGCAATGATTTTTATGTAACTACTCTAAAGTGTTACGATGGAATGTTCAGAAGATACATCTAGGGACAGTGATCCTAAAGTTAATGAGTCTAATATATATGTAAACTAAATCATGTTGATATGAGGACTTGATAAAACCAAGTTAGGTGATTTGATAATTTATTAAATCCTCATGTATAAACAAAGGGGGAGATTTGTAAATGGTCTGGTCTTAGGATCAAAGGACTGTGTAGTATAATTTGAGAGAGAAGGTATGAAGGAAATTATGTTGATTCATAATTGTTGGAAATGGTATAAAGATGCTCAAAAGGGTGCCTAAGATCATGTGACTTAGGGGGACTCCCTTTTAGTTTTTTTAAGATAAGATTTTTTAGTCTTTGATGTTCATATAGAAGCTATGTATGATCAAAGAAGAGTGTAGTCATGGAGCATGTTTGAGAAGGTCAAGGTAAGAAGAGGTATGAAAAATGTTACAAGGAGTCTATATCATCTCTCATATGTGGTCCTTTCCTATTATTTGTCCTTGAAGTCTTTTCAAGTCTGTAGGATTAGGAGTTGATCCCACTTTGTCATTGTGTCAAATGGGGAGAAAGTACTTGAATAAAGAGACAGAGTCTGAGCATAAGATTTGTATTGATGTTTGACATTAATGAAAAAGGGTTATATTATTTGAGGTTTTTCAATGATGTCTCTAAGGTTACCAATTATTTTGATGAGGTGTCATGTGTGATCAAATGATAATAACAAAGTGTGCTTCAATGAGCTTCAATGTTCTTGCATAGTTCTTTAGTGTTTGAATTCAATAAGAAAGTGATGGATCTTATTGATAGTGTGTAGATGTTTCAAAGAACCTATGAGGATATATTAGTTCTTGTAATGATTATGTAAGTGAATGGAATTAATTAGATAAGTCATATGAGTGTCTATGTTTAAGTAGTCATCTTGACAAATAAGGCTGAGTAAATAATTTGATGACATATTATTTCACACATATGAAAGTTTCAAGAGTATTTTGATATATTAATGGATTAAAATATGAAAGGTGATCCTATGGATCAAATTTTAGGTCATGAGGTTGAGCGTATCAAAAGTTATTAAGGTGAAAAATTGGATTCTCAAGTAGAGTCCACTAAGTTCCCATACTTAGCCAAATTTACATTATCAAAGATCTACGATGAGCATTCAATAAAATAAAGGATCTAATGATGAGAAATTAATATAAATAGATAAGGATCCAATGAATTTCATGATCTTATTAGATAGTGATCCAATAGTGTGCGTGAAGTTAATATGTCAAAGCTATCTAAGATTGCACATGTTAGTGACATATGTCTCAATCTTGATGATTTGATAGAAGATCAATAGAAATTGGGTGTTCTTAAAAATAGAGATCGATGGTATGGTTTGAGTCAAATATTTAATGAATATAAGGCACGTAGGGCTGCCAAGTGGCTTAATCATGGAAGTGTAAATCAATGATCAACAATGAGCAATGCAAAGTTAAAGCTAAGAAGCTCACAAGGAGATTGACTTAGTGTGTTTGATCAAGTTACTAGAGAGAATGAGATGATAACAAAGTGTTTGATTTTTAATATTTACATAGTGACTATTGGAATTTGAATATTCAAATTAATAAAAGAAAAACCAGTCTTTAGCATTTGAGCTATATATTTTGATTTAAGATGAGTTTAAAGGTGATGTAAAAATAAAAATTATAAAGGAATTCAAGGCACATTTAGAGAAATTGGTTGTAAGTTTTGAATGTTCATACAGTAAAATATATTTTTTGTCCATTTTTCCCACATACCAAGCTTTGCCTAGGCCTAGTGAGAAGCCTAATAGTGTCCCAATTGAAGAAGGATCAAATGTCTTAGAAACAGGATCAACATTGCAAATAGATGGATCCAAGAAGGTATTCATGATGTTAATAAGAATTTAGAGGTATTATAATAATGAAAAAAAAATTAGAGTTCATCATAACCTTGAAGGTTGAAAGAAGTATGAATTTGACAAGTTTAAGGAGCTAGACCATCACCAAGATGTCATGCAAAAATAAGCAAACCAATTCACTTTTGAATTTTATAAATTTTAATCAGGGAGCCTTATGAGTTAAAATATTTTAGTGCCATATATTCCTTCATACCAAGATCATATCCTATAAATTTCATTCCTTGGTAAGTTCTCTAGCTCAAGTTATAAGCATTCAACATTGAACCTACAAAATGAAATGTTCATGCTAACATAAAATTTGAGCTTTGTAAAGTAGCCATTTAGATTAAAAATTAATTAAACAATACTCAAGTTGGAAAATATAAAATGATGCACATGAGCTCATATTCTAACAAGAAGATCTAATGTTTCATGTTAGGGTCAAAGGTCAAAAGGTTCTTGGGTTAAAATCCTTAAAATCCTACAAGTTGGATGAGATCTAATGGTACATATCTACTAAGTAGAGATACAATGGTGCATAGTTACTAATAGGAATATGGGACCAACGAGATATATGGTACACATTCAATCATATATCTTGATCTAACGGTGTGAGTGAAAGTCAAGGAGTTAGAGGATCTAGATCAAAGGCTAGCATTTATTTGTACCAAGAAGATATATGATATGTAGGAGGTCAAAAAGTCAAGATTTGATAGTAGGGATTTGTGTGACCAATAGTAACAAGATATTTTATAGAAATATGATTGGCCCATATTGATATTTGATGACCAGATTCATACCTAGGAGATTTCTCATTAGATGTCAAAGAAGAAATTTTTTACCAAAGCAAGTAAAAGCATGGATTTGAGTTCAAACATGGCTCAATTTGAACCAAAGCCAAAATCTCAAAATACACCATGAAGGTAGACACATAGACTTTAATGGATTCATTTCCAAAACTAGCTTCATGAAAGTGACCCTTTTCTCCACTCTTGCATGTCGTAGCAAACTAGTAAGGAGTGATTAATGCCATGGCAAAATTTTAATAGATTGATCTGATTGTTGTAACTAAATTAATGCTAGAACTTAGCTTGAAACAACTTGATCCTATCATTACAACCATAAATAAGCATCAATAAAGGAATAATGTAATTATGCAATGGATTGAATTGACTTGAATCAATCAATAAGCTTGAATGAACATAAATGCATAGGTATTTGTAACTACATTTCAAATGGAGTTGATCTCATTGATTTCATTTTTTAGCACTAAAATCTCTCTCTCTCTTTCTTCCCTTAAATTAATATATATTTTAAATTATTGATGAACATCCCTCAGGTTGGTATGACTAGACTCTACTAGAAATTATATTTTGCACCTATTAGAGTAATGAGAAAGGCATTTGTAGTGTTTATCATCTATATTTAGTATTTTATGTGTGATTAATATGTAAAAGTGGTATAATATTCCCATTTTAGGTTTGATTTAATGTAAATATTAACAAAATTACCCTTTAGGTCATATAGTGTGTCATAGCTTTGATGTCTCAAGTATAGGGTGGACTACTGGTTATAAGTGCCTTCAATTAGGCCTTATCTTTGTTGACCCCCAAACTTAGTCAAATTGACCTCTATGTGAGTTACTATTTATTGGAAGCTATAGTAAACATTACATTAGTTCTATTTCTAGACCATTAGTCTATGAATGAGTTTAATCTTGAGAGTGGATCTTTGAATTTCAGTGCATCACCACATGTTAAAATAGGTTTTAGTTTATGAAATATCTTATCTCTTTTCACCCCAACTTGTTTAAGTCTTAGAAAGAGAGGTCCAAATTATCATATCTAAGGAACTAGCCTCATTAAAAAACCTAGAGGTCTGACCCAAATAGAGGTAACCCATAAGCTAGGGTCATTCCCATGTTGAACTAGGTTTTAAAGCAAAACTTGAAAACTTCTATTTTCATCTAGGGTGCAACCTAAGTTTCCAGTAGTTCTGGCACACCTGGTGGGACCACTTATTCACTTTAAGTGAATCATTTTTAGGTTTGCATTATTTTCATGCCCCTAAGAGTTGTAAAAAGATCCTATATAAAAGATAAAGAGATAGATTTATTTGAGCTATCTTTACAATCAACAAAGAAGAAGAAAGCCTCTTAGTCAAATATTACAACTACACCTCTTGTTACCCCTATTATTACACAAAATCCTCCTATTCAGGCCAATATTGTTTATCCAAACATATTTATAAATCCAATACCTTAGATGGATGTTCCTAGAAGACAATCCTTTGTGTCATTCAATGGTGGTAGTCATATGAGTCTTACTCAATGGGATGATATTCTAGCCTCTACTTTAAAGGTTCTTCCTTATTTTATAGGAGAAAATGTAATTTCTCATATATAACATATTTAAAATATTGTTAACCTTTATTCAGTGCATCATGTGACTCAAGAAAATGTAACAATGAGGTTATTAACAATTTCTTGTAAAGGGAAAGCACTTTAATGGTACAGAGGATTGGCTCCTACATCAATCAATAACTGGGATAAATTTGGAGAAGTCTTGTGCAAGCACATTAAGGACAAAAGTGATCATCTTTCACTGGTGGAAAAACTTAAGACAATCAAGATATTTAATAATGAATTCATGGTGGATTTCTATTATAGGTTCCAAAAGACTTGGGACATAATTCTTGCAGTGATCAAGCCTACACCCAACTATGCTTTTTTGTACTATTTGAAGGCTCTCAATTTAGATGTAGCTATGATGATTCAATCCATAAGAGGGAACACTCTACCTAAAGCTTTTGAAATAGTAATCAAGTCTGAGAATTGCCTTATACATGTAGGCAAGTTTTCTCTAAGGCCACCAATGCCTCTCTTTCTAGAGATCCAGCCTCGTACTCCAATTATTACTCCACTTCCAAATTCAACAAAGTTTTATCAAATAGAATGTAATCAAAATGATAGACTAGGGAAGATAGAGAGTCTTCTTAAGACTCATAATAATAAGTTTTTTACAATGGAAAGGTAACAATCTCCATCATACAAGCCATATCAGAATACTAATTAGAATTGTCAGTATTAGAGGCCATCCTATCAGTCCAATCAACAAGTATAAGGGAAAAATTATCAATCAAGGAAATACAATCCTAATGCTCTAAGAAATTCTAGAGCTATTGTTCTAACTTAGAAAAACTATTCTTAGGAGGGGAAATGGAACAATCATTGGGATCAAGTAAATGACATGGAAATGATTCTAATTGGTGAGAGCTCACACTAGTCTTATATGCAGTAGAGTTTGGTTCTTCCTTCACATGAAAACCAGCCACCTTCTTAGAATAAGGAAGCCTCTAACAACATGGATACATTCCTTCATTCACTTAAGTAGAAGTGCCAAATCAACAAGGAGAAGGTAGTGGTAAAGCACCTACTGAAACTACATTTGTGAAATTTTAGGAAGGTGAGGATTATTTTGAGCACATAATAATAAATGAAAATCAAAATATGCCTAATGTTGATAGTTTAGTTACAACCCATACTAGATCAAAGAAAAGGGTAATTAGTGATGGTTTAGGTCCTAAAAAGGCATCCCCTTTTCATTTTTAGACAACACAAAGGACCACCACTCATGAGTTGCCTCAACAGACATCAAATCAGTTAGTTCAAGATCTAAAGGGGTAGAATGTGAAGGGGCCTTACATCCCTCAGTTCATAAAACATATAGGAGCCACTCCTACTCCTAAATTATATTCAAGGACAACCACTTGTCCACTTAGTATTTTGAATCATATGAAGAAAAATTTATTATCAATTTCAATGTAGGATACACTACTAATCCCAGGATGAAAGGAGTATTTATAAAAGGAGATTTCAAAGCTCAATATATCTGATGGACCACCTAAAAAGGAAAGATTAAGTGTTTTTATAACCAATTCTAATCCATTTTTTTAGCCTTAAGCTCCTAAAGTGACTAAGCCTCCTCCATTCTATCTTTTAATTGTCATAGGAGATTGTCTTTTCCTTAATAGTATGATTGATAGTGTAGCTAATACTTTTATCATGCCTAAATCCATAGCTAACAAACTAGGTATCAAGTATGAACCTCATGAAAAAGGAGTGTTACAGTTAGATGGTTCTCCTGCTAAGACTATGGGCATCCTCAAAGATCTTACTATTTTACTTCTTGTTTGTCTAAATTTCACCATTTCACAGGATATAGTTGTTATTGATTTACCTCCATACTTTGCACTATACCTATCCAAGGATTTCACTACTAAAATAGGAGGCTACCTTTCTTCAGATTGGTCATACATGGTTTTTAGAACCAAATATGGAACCATAGTCACTATAATATTAGAGCCTATTTCTATATTTCACCTTGAACCATATATGCCAAATATGTCTAATATGAATTATAGTATTTCAGAAAAAGATGAGGATACTATTCATCAAAAACCTTCTAAGCCACTTGAAAGAATACCAAATCTACTCTTGGATGAGTGGGCTGATTATAAATATGGGTATGACCCATACAAAGGTATTCAAGAAGTTGATTTTGGTGTCTACTGCATGCATGAAGAAGGTGACCCATTACCTAGTCTCACCAACTCAAAGTAAGATCAAGAGGGAGTATGGAATCTATACTTTTATAGATCTAGATTAAAAAATGGAAGTGGAGATAACATAATGCTAGTTTAACATAAAAATTAAATGTATTATTCTTTTGTTATATTTTAGTTCAATTGTATATCAAATACTATAGATTATGAAGCTCTTATTCATAGCCTTCAGTGGGCTAAAAAGAGAGGTATCAAGCTTTTGCAAGTGAAAGGTGATAGTGAGTTGGTAGTGAAACAAGTTAGAGGGTTAAGTGAAGTAAATAAACCCCTATTAAATGCCTACAAACATAGAGATTGGGACCTGATGAAATATTTCCTAGCATTTGGTATCCAATCCATTCCTAGAGGAACCAATCAACATACATATAGACTTGATGCCATTGGATCATAATGTAATATAGTGAACCAGCTCAAGGAACATAAATATTAGACCCAAATCAAGGTTTTATGTATGCCTTTAGTTCTAAATAATGAGGTAAGTTTTCAAGTCTTTGATAGTGACAAACAAATATCCTATTTCCTACAAAATGAGGCAAAATTTTGCTCAAAGAATCAAAATAAATTTCAATGCCAATATGAAGATAAGATTACGCAATTAATATAAAATAATATTAATAAATATTTAGTAATTTTGAAGATAATTTTAAATGAATATGATCAACTTAGAAAAGATAAAGTAAGCATCTCTTCCAAGGAAGAACATTATGAACAAGTTCTCATAACTGAAGGTAAGTAACTCAAGTGGGGTAAAGTGAACACTGATTCTAAGAGAGTATCTTTCATTTGATTGTGTAATGAGTCCATGGATGTATTTTATTTGTAATACCATGATTTAAAAGGATTCAAACCCATATTATCATAACATACTATTGATCTTGAATAGGATGCAAAACCATTAAGATAGAAGCAAAGGCCCATCAAACCCAAGGTTGAAATTCTCATGAGAAAGGAGCTTACTAAGATGATTGATTCAAGTATAATATTTCTTATCAAGCACTTAACATGGTTATCAAACCTTGTACCAGTGAGAAAGAAAAATGGAGAGATAAGACTATGTGTGGATTTTAGAGATTTGAACAAAGTGTCACTAAAAGACCACTATCCTCTTCCTTCCATGGATCAAATCTTACAGAGGGTATCAAGTTCAACAAGGTTATCCTTACTATATGGGTACTTAGGTTACAAAAAGATATTTTTGAAAGAGCACGATTGGTTTAGAACAACTTTTATACCCAAATGGGGTACTTATGCCTACCAAAATATGCCTTTTGGGCTCTCTAATGATGGATCCACTTTCCAAAGGGATTTTAAGATATTTTGAGTGAAATGGCTTTAGTTTATCTTTATGACATTATTTTATTTTCAAATTATCCTAGTTATCATCTAACACACTTGAGAGGTTTTTTGATAGATGCAAACAATTTGAAGTTTCATTGAATCCAAAGAAGTGTATCTTTTTAGTGTATGAGGGGAGACTGCTTGGGCATGTAGTGTCAAAATATGGTATTTCTCTTGATAAATATAGAATAGAATCAATCCTTTCTCTATCATTTAAAAAACATAAGAAAGGATTGCAAAGATTCTTAGGCAAGATCAATTTCATCAAAAGAGTTATTCTTAGATTTGTATAACTAGTAAAGCCACTCACTTAAATGCTGAAGAAACATCAAGAATTTGCTAAGATTAAGGAGAGTAATAGAATTTTTTAATCCATAGAACAATAAATCAGCTAAGCTCCTACTTTTATTAATCCATATTTTAGTAAGGATTTATTTATGTATGCTTTTTCTACATTTAGTATAATTTTAGCCATGCTTATGCAATAGAATGGTGAAGGTTTGGAGTAATCCATTGATTTTATCAGTCAAGATTTGAAAGACTATGAGGAGAGGTATTATTTTTTTGAAAATAATTTAATTTTTTTTATAAGAGGTTTAAAAAAATTTAGACATTTGGTTTCAAATAACAAGATTATACTAATGGTAGCTCATCCTAGTGTGAAGGATTTCATCCTCAATAGAGAATTAAGTGAAAAGATAGATGAATGGGTCACTAAGTGCATGGAATATGATATTGAAGTGAAGGTCACAAATATATTATAAGGTAAAGGATTGTATGAAAATTTTGTAGAAGATGTGAAAGGATAAAAAGAGATGGTTTTGACATTGCAAGACACTGAACATGAAGCTGAAACTACTTCTCCATCCAACTAGACACAAGACATTACTAGATTCCTTCAAATAGGAGAATTTCCAATGGGATTAGATGCATCAAGGATAAGACATTTTAGACTATAATCATTACTATACATTCTGATTAAAGGAGTGCTTTTCAAAAAGGATGTTGGAGGTATGCTTTTAAAGAGTGATGAAACTAATCAATTTGACAAGCTTTTTGAACAATTTCATGATAATCCTTCTAGAGGAAATTTTTTAGACAACATAATAGTTGTAAAAATAATTAAAAATGGTTAATATTGGCCTAATTTATTTAAGGATACACATGCATGTGTTAGGAAGTGTGTAAAGTGTGAAATGTTTACAAGTAAATAGAGACTAGCTGTTATGCCATTGCGACTATTCAGGTTGATAATTTTTTCATGTATTGGGGTTTGGAATTCATTGGAATTATACATCCTCTATTTAGTTATGGTAATAAATAGGTCTTGATAGATATATATTGTTTCACCAAGTGGGTGGAAGTAATGCCTTTGAAGGAGGAAAATGAGACCTTTGTGCTTGAGTTCTATAAGAGTCTAGTCACCCATTTTGGAGTACCTTCCACTATAATACCATATAATGATTTAGCATTCAATAGTGAAAAGGTATATGAATGGGATATTGAGAAATTTATTTATCTAACATCTTCATCAAATTACTATCCATAGGGTAATGGACTATCTGAGTCCATAAATAAGAACCTAATTTAGATCATCAAAAGAACACTAGAAGATAATCAAAGATCTTGGCATACAAAGTTGAAGACTACTTACGGGCTGATAGGATCACCTCCAAAAGGGCCATTGGTCATTCACCTTATCTCATATTTTATGGAATAGAATCAAGGATGCCTATCTCATTAGATATCCTAGCTTTAGAACTTATACACTAGCTAGATTTTCTAGAAAGTGATGCAATGGAGGTTAATATGAATGAACTGAAATGATAAGAGGAGATAAGAGATGATTCCATGCATACAATGGGGTCTAACTATCATCAAGTCAAGAAAAATTAAAAAAAAAACTTCATCAAAGACATTCTTGCAAGGTGACATAGTCCTCAAATGGGATGAGGACTGTATAAAACTAGGAAAACACTCCAAGTTTGATAGCCTTTGGAGTGGACCTTGTGTCATCACAAGTTGCAAGGAAACTAATGCCTTTGAGCTTAATATATTGAATGGATAGAGCCTTCTCATCCCTATCAATGGGAGGTATCTTAAGTTTTCATATTAGTTTTATCTCATGCTCTTTGTATATAGGTATATAGGTCTATATTTTCCTCCAAGTGCTTTTGCCCATTGTTTTTTTTGTTGTTTAGTTAGTTTTTTAATCTATTTTGTTACTTTCTTGTTGTTTGTGAGTCCACATTGCTCCAAAATTTATTTAGGAATCAATCAGAGTCCTTTTTTTAATTAGTACCTTATTTATTTAGTCATTATGAATAAGCTTAGTTAATGACTAGGTTCCATGATTAGCAGGTTGGTCAAGTCAGCTAAGTCACCAGAATAGTTGGCCATTTTGGCCCACATAACAACCTTTTCCTAAGCCTAGAGAGAATCCTAATAGGGTTTCAATTGAAGAAAGATAAAATAGATTAGAATTAGGCTCAAAATTTCAAATTGAGTGATCCAAATAGGTCTTCATGATGTTCATAAGAATTTAGAGGCATAAAAAGGATGGAAAAAACCTTAAGAATTCATTAAAACCCTGAAGGTGAAAAGGAGGATGAATTTAACAAGTTTAAGGAGTTAGAACATCACTAGGATGCCATAAAAAAATGAGTATACCAGTTCATTTATGTATTTTATAATGTTTTCCTAGGGATACTCATGAGCCAAAAGATTACAGTGCTATAGATTCCTTCATGCCAAGATGATATCCTACAAATTTCGTGCCTTAATGAGTTCTCTAGATCAAGTTATGAGCATTCAAAGTTAAAATTGCATAATGGAACATTCATGATAACATCAAATTTGAGCTTCATAAAGTAGCCATTTATATTAAAAAGTCATTAAACATGCCTCAAGTTGGAAAAGATCCAATGATGTGTATGAGATCATATTATAACAAGTAGATCTAATAGTACATACTAGGGTCAAACAAGTCAAAAGGTCCCTAGATTAGAAGCCTTAAAAAGCTATAAGTTGGATGAGATATAATGGTGTGTATCTACTAAGTAGAGATCTAATAATGCGTAGTTACTAATAAGAAAGTGGGCCCAATGAGATATATAATATGTATTTACTCATACGTATTGATCTAATGGTGTCAATTAAAGTCAAAGAGTGAGAGGATTTGGATCAAATGCTAATGTTCATTCATACCAAGAATATCTACAGTGTGTGGGAGGTCAAAAATTTAAGATTTGATAGCAAAGATCTATGGGAACAATAGGAAAAAGATAGTTTAGAGTAATCTAATTTATTTGAGTTGATATTTAATGACCAAAGTCAAACCCAAGAGCTTTTTCATTGGAGGTTGAAGAAATAGTTTTGAGCTAAAGTGAGTAAAAACATGGAGCCAAGTTTGATCATGGCTCAATTTGAACTAGAGATAATATCTAAAAGGATGCCATGAAGGCAAACACATATACTTCAATGTAATCATCACTAGGACCAGTGACATGAAAGTGACCCTTCTCTCCACATTCTTGCACACCATAACAAACTAGTAAGGAGTGATTAACGCCATGATAAAATTATAATAGATTGATCTAATTATTGTAACTACATTGATTCTAAAACTTAGCTCAAAACAACTTGGTCCCATCATTACAACCATAAATAATCATTAGTGAATGACTAATGTAGCTGTGTAATGGATTATAGTGACTCATATTAATCAAGAAGCTTGAATGACCATAAATATAGGGGTAGTTGTAATTGTAGTATAAAAAGAGTTTAGATCATTGATTCATTTTTTAGCACCAAAATATCTCTCTTTCTTGCCTTTCTTATATACATATATCCTTTGATCTATTAATGAACATCCCTTAGGTTGGTACAACTAGAATCTACTAAAAATTATACTTTTTACCTCTTAGAGTAATGAGAAAGGCATTTGTAGTGTTTTCCATTTGTGTTTAGTATTTTATATGTGGTTGATATGAAAAAGTGGTCTAATATTCCCTTTACAGGTTTGAGTTCAACCTAAATACTAATAAATTTTACTTACATGTCATATAGTGTGCCATAGCTTTGATGTCTCAGATACAAGGTGGACTGTTGGTTATAAGTGCCTTCAATCAGGCCTTGCCTTCAATCAGGCCTTGCCTTCATTTCCCCCCAGCCTTAGTTAGCCAAATTGACCTTTATGTGAATTAATATTTCTTGGAAGATATATTAATCATTATATTATTTCTATTTATAACCCATTAGTTTTATAATGATTTCAATCTTTAGAGTGGATCTTTGCATTTCAGTGCATCACCACATATTAGAATATGTTTTAATTTATGCAATCTCTTGACTCTTTTCACCCCAAATTATTTAGGTCTTAGAAAGAGAGGTTAAAATTATCATATATGAGGAACAAGTCTCATTAAAAACCCTATAGGTTTTACCCAAATAGAGGTAACCCACAGCCCAGAGTCATTCCCATTTTGGACTAGGTTTGAAAATATAACTTGAACACTTCTATTTTTAGCTAGGGTGCAGTCTAAGTCTCCAACAATATTGAGTTACAAGTTTGAAAAGTGACCTAAGAAGGATAATTGAGTTTTTATTGGTAGATTTTTGATGTTTTAATATGAAATATATATTGGAGAGTGTTTTATATGCCGTGAATACTATCTTTGTGGATTTTAGAGGTTTGACCAATCCATATTCAATGTTAAAAATTACTTCAAAGTTGACTGTGCTTGTTGAATGCAATGGAAGATTGAGTGATCCAGGCACCAATTTAGGCGACAATTCGGGTGACAATTCCACCCCAATTGATGACGAAACTTTCGGGAGCCATAACTTTTGCACCGTAGCTCCAATTGACTCACCGTTTGAACCGTTGGAAAGCTAAGAATGAGGGGAATGTCATGAAATGGCATGGAAATCTGCTCAATGAAGTTTGACCCATAAAAACCCAATGGAAGTGCCTCAAATTTCAATTTTACTAGTGCAGTCTAAAAATAGTAAGTTTCTAAAAATAGTAATTCCTTGAATTTTGTATTGTTTTAAATATTGGACGTCGAACCACTTAATCTCCCTCAAGATTGGTGACCTTCCACATCCTCCCCATGCTTTCAAATTGTGTATAAATTAAGAGGTAACCCGAAATGTGAAGACAGACATCTCTTCCCAGAGATAAGCATATATTTGTATTGCGATCTTGAGTAATACTACATCTCTTCTCAGAGAATTCATTGTTACTATGTTATTTCTATGCTATTGAGATATTTATCAACCAGAACTTCTGAGTTTTGGATCATTGAGTGACCATGTTAAACGTGTTATAAGAATAATTGAAGAAGGAAATGAGTATGGAGATGTTATATATGTATCTAAGTGTTATGATAAGGCATTGGTTGTCATGATATGCCCCTGATCAGATATGAAAAGTGAAAATAACCTAACTATATTTTGACTGTATGTGACCAATTTAAGTGGTCATTCTAAGAGAGTTAAAGTGAGTGATAAGAGCATATGTTTATATTTATAAAGCATATGGAGGTGTATCAAATATATTTAAGGGTCTAACCATGTGATCTAATTATATGTCTATGCGAATGATTTGAGTTCTTACTTCAAAAGTTTCAGACTATGTTTTCTATGTATGAAGGCCTAAAGAGTGAGGAGACCTAATTGGTAGGTTCAAGTTGTGAGTTGTTATTAAAAATGGCATGTAACCATATGTGAGTAAACAATGGTATATTGTAAATAGGTTTGATGTGTTCCCATATGTAACTTCATTAGGTTTATAGGTGGTTCCCATAAAAGTATCTATGCATGAGTCAACAACCTACCATGGGCCTTGATAAGGGATTCCAATGATAATTTTAACTCATTTTATTGACTAATTCTCATGGTTGATTTCATGTAAATATATATAATATCCCAAGATCCATATCTATTGGCCTTGACCATGTTCTTCTTTATTTCCACTTTGAAGTGCTCTAGGTGGACCCTAAATTCATCAAGGCTGAGCAGGGTGCCATCTAAGTGGAAGAGGGATATGATGCTAACTTCATTAAAGTATGTAATGATTTTATCCTTGATTTTATCTAAGGTATTGATGGTGGAATGTATATCCATAATCCCATATCCCAAAATGATCCTCATGCTCCCTGAGAATGTTTGATATAGGTTCAGGTCCATGAAAGGCATGAGCTTGAGCTCTAGGAACATCCATTTATTGATGATTACCACCATATTCTTGAATTTGTTTTCCACCTTTAAAATGACTCTAAGTATTATTGTGATATTTATAATAGCACATTTATCTTGGAAAGAGATCTAGTCACTTATTTAGGGGTTAAAAATAATTTATCAAGGGTAGATTCAACCTTGTCAACCACAGCAATAGAGAATGAGATCATTACCTGGGACTCTAGGGTCCTGACTTGATCCTTGAGGTCATCCATGAACTTATTTGTGATCTCATTAGTAGATTTGATCATAGAGACCAGGCACTTTGAAATTTGATCTTCCTTAGAGGTAATCCTCTTACTTTTGTATGAGAAGAGATCATGTTTTGTCCTCCATACCACAAGGTCCCCATCTTATATTCATTATGTTTGAGTCTTGATTAAATTTTATTTGGATATTAGGGTCCCCTTGGTAAAACATATCTATCCTTTATGCACCTAAAGCTTCCATAGGGCCCATTCAACCTTGTACTATGATTGTTCTTGAGGTAGTGAAAGATGAGACAATAAGGGTGGTGGCAGTTAAAGTATAAGGTGGAGGCATGGAAATATAAGGAAAGAATGAGGGTGGGATGAAATGAGATGGATGATGGAGGGGGAAGCATGGGTGAAAAGTAAGTAACTAGCAAATGGAAAGACTAAGGAAAAAATTAATACCTTATTTGATCTTAGGGCATGAGTACCTAGGCACTAATTATACCCATGAGCTACATATTTAATCTTAAAGAGGAGATTGGTTGATTAATAAGAAGTGCTAAGGAGCCTAGTGTAAAGGATAGGGAGGTCCTGATGATGTTTCTAGTGTAATTAGGGGTTGTGTGGGTGGATGAGGTGTAATTAGATTTAGTTTCTTAACAAGTTTTTATTTAGGGCTCCCCCATGGTGTTTTTAAACTTGAAGGGTTTATTTTAAATAGAGCTTGTAAAGGCATTGTAGTCATTATTGGAATTTTTGAAACACTAGAAGTTATGGGAGTAGATGATACTAGGGTACTCACATCCATAGATTCTATCAATGTAATTATAGTACTAGGAGGGAATATGCTAACCTGGGGGGCCATCTTAGGATAAACTAATGAGGATGACCAAGTCAATGATCCAAATTGGGAAAAAGTAGGGTCATAGTGTAGACTAAGGGGAGCTAATAATATTAGAGCACAAAAAATTTTAGAATAAAATGGATTGAAGGGTACCTGGGAACTTGTAAAGGATAGTAAAAGAGAATTCATAAGAGTTTGTATCTAGGTTAGGAAACTAGGAACAACAAATGTGGTTGAAGCCAATGGAGTAAGGGAAACTGAGGCAATCACTAGTGATGATGTGGAAGGGGGAATAAATTGGGAATGATGACTTGGGATAGGAAACTAGGAGGAACTATAAGGGTTTGCTTATATACATCAAAATTAGGAGTGGAAACCTTGAGGGACACTACAAACTGGTACTAGGGTGGGATCTCCTATGATTTTGAGCTACTTGATATATGAGGTGCATGAGCATCATAGATTTAGATTACCTAGGAGGTTTCCACATGTGAATTTGATGTCAAGGTTGATGGAGAATTAGTAGTGGGGATGCCCTACAATATTAATAGGGAAAGAATCATTATTTTTGTTGGGATTTTGATAATAAGTTGTTGGTGATTTATCCATAGGAGAATTATTATTTATTCTAACAGTAGCCTAGGGTATGATTTTACCTTATGGTGATGCATTTATTAAATGTTTCCAATCACATCCATTTAGTTCGTAGGGTTAAGGTTGATCACGTCATTGAGGTGGGTCTCATTATGGTATATATTATTTAGCTTCACCTGATACTTATCCAAATGGGCATGCATTATACCATAGGTAGCCTATTATCTATCACCATCTTGGGGAGGTTGAAGGAGTCCATGTGGAGGGAACCACTTAAGTTTTACTTAATTTTTTTAATTCATGGTGCATAATAATCATGACAATTTTTAGCTAAGAATTTTATCTTCTATCAAGGCAGAGACCTAAAATACCATTGGTCAATAGTCAACTAATCTAATACACCATGAGGTAGTTTGGAACCATGTAGGTAAACTGAAGATAATACCCCTATATTTTTTTAACCTGATCATTGTATGGGCCCTCTAGTATTAGTATGTGCTGATGTGAATAATTAAGACATATATCTCTTCATAAATCCTATATATTTGATTTTCATTGATGGTTAAGGACACCCAAGGGTATAAACTATCACATATGCCCTATATATGGTACTTTTAGTGATTAATATAGATATTATATAAGAATACATGCATCATGGACCCTATTGGCACCCATGGAGGGAAAATCATGATTTAGAATTCAAGTGTGGCATAGGTGGCATCGACCAAGTATGACATCATGTATAAATTTCACTGAGCCTCCACCTTGTTGACCTACTACATGATGTTGAAGGTGATAATGTCCCCAAGTGTAGAGATACTCTCCATATTAAGGATGATGTTGAGTAGAGGGACCCAACTTTTATTGACATGTAGGATCTTTTTCACCCTGTATAAGTGGTCAAATGACATCATGTCATTCGACACTCCTTTCTTGAATTTTTTTATGGTGTAGGAGTTGGTGTCTTCCTTGTTCACCTAGTGATCAGAGTCTTTGACTTAGTACTTAAGAACATCTTAGGTATCATGGGTGTTAAACCATTAATCGATGACTTTTACATAGGACATGATGTTAAAGTTTGGGATATTATAATACTTATTGAAGTCAACCCTAGAGATAACCAAAATTTTGAATCATGTAGTCAAAGTTTATACAATGTTCTTATTACACATGGAGATGCATATCAAATTATTAAAGAGATTATTGCATGGGAATACTTTCATCATGGCAATAACCTTATGAAATTTTGAGGATCTAATAGATGTGATACCATCTATAAATTCCACATCATCATCTTTTGGTTCATTTTGAATATTTTTTTGTAATTCTTAAATCTAGTAATACCCTGTAAGAAGGTAGCATCCAAAAATTATTGTTCTGGTTTGGGATTTGAAATCAAGGTGGCCATTTATAAATTATTTCCCTTTTATGTGTAGGGATTTATCAAGAATGTACTTTGGGATCTAAAAGGAATTTAAGGTATATGACTCTAAATAATTTGAATTCATATTAGACTAATAACATTGAGCCCAATTTAGATTGGAACTTATAGGTATTTATTATATTTTATGCAGTAATGGCTTTAGAGGCTTGCATCATGTGAATAAAAATTTGAGTTGATATGTTCAATCCTAATTTAGCTATTTTGTCTTAGATTTAATCTTCATAGATAGTCATTTATTAGATTGGATAGATGTGTGGATTTATCTAGGTGTAAAATAATGAATTAACCAAGTGACCTAATAAGTGTAGAGAGTTATGGTAGACACATGCCTATCTTTGACCCTCATAGAATCTAAAATGTATATACATCATCCACATGTCATTTACACATTGGTAGTCTCAATGGGTACTGTGATGATTTTGTGTAATAGGGTACTTCCTCAACTTAATATATTTGCCTATGTATATTGGATGCCTAAGTGTATCGAGTACACATGGAAATTTATTACTAGATTAGGGGCTCTCATCTTGTACCATTCTTTGATTCATTAGGCCAACTTGGGATCTATTCAGCCACTTGGGTGTGTATATAACTACATGTGGTGTTATCCTATTATATCATGCCTCTTAGGGATATAAGACCTCCAATAATATGATTACATATGATGTTATCCCATTGGATTAGGCCTCCAAAGCATCTTACATCTCTAAAACCTCTATGTTTATGAGTATACATGGCACTCTCCCATTGGATTAGGCCTCCTGAGGATATGAAAAAATTAAAATATCTTAGGCTATGGGTACACATGGTGTTCTTTGATTGTATTATGCCTCACAAAGATTTGATATCTATGACACCTCCAAGTGTATAAAAACACATGGTTCTCTCATATTGTACCAACTCTCTTAGTAATCTAACAACTTTAAAATATCCAAGTGTATGGTTACATGTGGCACTTTCTCATTAGATTAACCTCATAGCACTGTGACATCTCTAAGTGTATGAGTACATGTAGTAATCTCCCATTATATCTAGTATCTTAGGGATATGAAAACTATAACACCTCCAGGTGTATGGATACACATGGTATTTTCCCATTGGATCAACATTCCTAGGGATCTAATAGCTATGGGTCCTATAAAACATAAAAAAGGACCAAGTATTTTTTAAATTCCTTGTAAGTAAAGGGATGCTTACCTATCATAAAATAAGATCTAGTATAATCCATCTACAGTTTAGGATTGAGGATCCTAGACTCAGACTTTGATATTAAGACCCCCAAAAATGCATGTTTTAAATATTTGTTGTAAGGATTAGTTAATTCCCTAAAAAATTAAGTATGGAAAATAATTCAAAAGTGTAATGGGACTAATCATTTTTAAATAAATAACCATGAAATATATTCAACATAAATAAATGGGTTGTTATCATAATTTTATAAAATAACAAGGAATGGAAATCTAACATATGTTCAAGATTTTAAAAAAGGGTGAGGATTAGACTGGGCTTGATATAAGGTCAAGAATTATAAATTTTTTATGTATTAGAGGTCCCCTTTTCTTTTTTGAAAATGGATGTGTTGGACGCAACAATATCTTGTCCCTTTGTTGTGATTTCCATATTTATCAAAATTTAATGCCAAATTAGTTTCAATCCTTCACATTCATATTTTTACTTAATTATTATACATTATAATCTAAATTATGCACAGTTTCTATCTTATTAATGGGTAGTGTATACACATAATATTTTAAGAAGTTATCAATTACTAATTCTTTATATCTTATAGTAACCCATTAAGTCTTAATCTATTTGAGTTCATGCATTAAAGGGTGTACCAAGGAAGGGGTGGGTAAACCATTGGTGCTTTCTAGGATTGTTCTCCCTTATTACCACTTGATATCTACACACTTGTCTCCTAGAAACATTCCTCTAAGCTTTGTCTCCTATTTTTCACCCTCTTCTAGTCATTTACCACCTTCATTAGCTCTTCCATACCTTAAAACCCTTTGTGATGATTTAAGTTACACTATTGATGCCATCAATCTTGTAATCTAATTGATAAAACTTATTAGGGTCTACGTCAGCCCATGAATGACCTAGACTTTGACCTAATTTGTTTTTGTCAATAATGATACTAGGTCAACCTTGACAATCTAAACTTTCAAAAAGGATTAGGTTAGATTTTCCTATATAAACACATCCATTTCATCATTTCTAAGAGAAGATAATAATAAGATATATATATATATATATATATATATATACTTATCCACCATTATACTTGAGGAGCACAAATTAGGATTTTATACTTTCTTTGGAGATATGGATCTTGTCTTGTGGAGAAGTCTTTTGGCTACACTGATAGTTTGAGTAGCCTAGAGCTAATTTATCCTTGTTATCCTAACATACCACAACAACCTCTTGTAAAGCACCTTGTCCAAGGGAAATATTGAGATTTGGCAAGTTCATATTCAAAGGTAAGTATTCCTAACTTTGTTCCTCCTTTGTAAGAGTAGATAGATATGCATTTGTATTTCTCTCCCATGCATTAAGATTCCATTTATATGGATGTGAGTATGTGTCTTATATGCATTCTTACTTTTCATATTTATTAATCCTACTTTATGCCAAAATCTTTGGTGAGCACTAGATTAAATTTTGATTTACTTGTTATTAGTTTAGTGAATATGAAAACACAGGACCTAGTTAGGGTTATTGAATAGTTTTTCTTGACTAGAGGCTTTGGAACTCTCCCTAGTGAATTTATTATGGTAAGATATCCCTTGGGTAGGTCTAGTAGATCCATCTTTCTCATGACACCAAATATATAATGTATCCACAATCATAATTGTAAGTGGGATTTATCTTCTTTGAGTTAGGATTAATTTATAGATTTATTGCATTTCCCATTGCATACATTCTGGTGAACTCAATATGAATTTAACCCTTGAAATTTTTATTTCATGCCATCATTTTTTATCATCTTATTATATTTTTCTATATTTTAAGTACTATATTGAACCAGTCAGTATAGTTCTATTTTTATTTATGCAAGCTTAACACACAGTCACATCAAAATGACTCTATTTTATCTATGTAGGTCTTCATTAGATACATGTTACTAGATCGAACACGTCAACACAATACTCATTTTTAGTTTCATATAATCATACAAAGTCAAACATGTCAAATTTTTCATCTTATTCTCTATACCATCATATAGGTCAAAAAACACTATCAAATAGGTTGACTTTGTCATCTTATTCTTCTTCAGCATATAGGGTTTTGAAGAACTAGGTCGAACTAGTTGACTTAGTTTGTAGAATTTGAAAGCAATAATTAAGGGACTTCAACCTAAAATTTGTAATCTTAACCATCTTCAAGCCCACTGAGGTTCCTCTCTTTCCCTTCTCTATAATTTTAATACTTTCTTGAGTTCTATTTAGCACAATTTAGTAGTATTCAAAACTACAACCCTATAGCCAAATAGGTTAACTTGGTCAACCTAGTTCTATATTTTATCTCTATCTAAGAGACATAGTCAACCTATTGAATTATGTTCTTAAAGACCTTACATCTACATATTAGTAGCGAACCTATTGAATATATTCTTTACTATTTGTATATAGTGTTGTCTGAACTAACTTTATACTATTATCAAATCAAGGAATTAATAACTATTTTCTAATAATTAATTCACATTTCATTTTTTAACCATTTACATTCTTAGAGTAAATCACATAGTCTAAATAGGTGGTTTTTTAAATTATCCTTTGGTTACACTATTTTACTCTTTTACACATAGTACCAAACACATAACATTCAAAATGCATTTAAATGCTTATATTTTGAAGGCCTACCTACTTGGATTTCATCACCAAGGGGGAAGTCGAATTAGTTTTTTGGCCAAGTATAAATATGTGGTTAATGGTATATAGTGGAAAAACACCTGACACCCCTATCACTGAGGGATTGTGAAGTTAGGGGGTAAGCCCCAATACCAAGCTAGTACCATTTCCAACATAGATCCCTTTCAGCCCAGACATCCTGAAACCATCTGTAGATTGATTTTATAGTTCCCTATTTCATCCAACTCTCTTCTCACACTTAAATCAATACATTATAATAATCTAATAATACTCAGGATGAAAACTTAGTTAGCATTTAATTTTTAGTTGATTGCTTTCTCTCTTCTCATTGCATGTTGTATTACAAAAACTTGCATTAGCTATCATGGTGCAAGGTTTTGTGTTGTGTGCCCCAATTGGGTCACTCACTTTGATGCAATTATTTGTGTATTTTATTTCATTATTGATTATTTTATAATGAAAATTTGTTTCCCTATTTTAGCATACTATCATTCTAGTTAGTATAGTCTCTTATATATTGTATTTTCCTCCTATCAACAATACATAATTTACCTGTATGATTATTTATCCTTCTCAACATATTTCCTCTCCTAGTCTGCAATATAGAATTGAATTTTACAACTCTATATTATTCCAAACCAATTAGGTTATAGAACATAATCTACCTACATGACTTTTATCCTTATCATCTTGTTTTATCCCTTGTTTACAATATATAGTCAACCTATATGACTTTGTACCCTTTTTTGCCTACTAAATTAAAGAACACATCTAAACTGTATGAATCTATATCATTTTTTCTCACATTGTATTTGCATCATCTTAGTCCTTCTTAAGCTTTCTTTCTCATCATGAACTTCCTATTTGAGGATAACACTAAGTTGAACTCAACAAATATGATGAGCCTTACCAACCACAATAGGTTTTCCCATAACTAGCTTATGGATCATACTCTATATGAAAGTAATGTGCATATGGCCACTTACACTACAAACTATGGGACCCATACTAATACATCTTTAGTTTGCAATCCATTTTTATCCTTAGAAGATCAAGTTGAATTAGAATATACTCCAAAAATGTTTTTCTTCATTAATTAATTTACTTAACATCGTATAAAATATCCTTCTACTATTTACTACCTTATGATAAGAGGTAAAATAGAGGATCCCCATCCACCTTCCTTAACATTCTCACATGGATTTTGGGGCAATAGCTTTTTTGCCTCTCATCCTCTTCCTTATATTTTGATCCCTTATCATAATTTGACTTCTTCTTTCTTGATTTCCTCTACCTATATGCCAAGTATCTTTATGACCATCATAGGTTTAACATCTTGTGGGCATTTTCCAAGAACAATTCCTCTCAATTCTTCTACTAGTGCATCATTTTCTACCCATGGTAATCATTCATCTAGTGCTTATTATTCTAATCCCTCTACTAGTGCATCTTTTGTCACCTAAGAAAATCATGTTACTAGTGCCTCATTTACTACCAATTCCTCTCAAAATATAAATAACATGCATGCCACCATTCATAGTGGTACCCAAGACATAAATACCAATGCTAATACTTCACATACTACAAATAACACCACTCAAACCCATAAAATTTTCTTGTAAACTATTAATTAAATGAATGCTTTCCAAGCTAATAATTCCAACCAAATGATGCAAATGCAAAGTCATCTTATCCATCTCCAAAATCAACCTTAATAGGTTCCATGGGGAATGCATAACCAAAATGTCCCCCACCTCCCCTTTAGGATTCCTATGGAAATCTTATCCTTCAACCTCCTCTTTTTAACAAAATAATCAACTGAACTCAAAATGAACCTTTTATGCCTCAAATTACTAACATAGATATAATAGGTAACACCCTTAACATTATCTATAATGGGTCAACTGATCCTACCCTACACTTAAAACATTTGGAAATATATACAAATATTGGGTCAAGCTAAACACTTTTGTTGATACCAAATTATTAGTAAAAACTCTCTCTAGAGATGTTTTAGATTGGTATAACCAATTCAAATCTCATTCCATCACTAGTTTGGAATATTTAGTTAATGCTCTGGTATAAGAGTTTCAAATTAGTGACCTCCTTGAAAATACCTTAGCTCATTTTATTAATTACAAGTAACTTTAAATGAAAACCAAAAAAATTGTTATCAAATGGTGGAAGACCTTATCTAAAAAATGTTAATAGAACATGGTAGATGATAACCTCTTTCATTTATTCACTGATGCTCTTTATCCTAAGTTGTAATATTGAGTCTAGACTCTCTCTCCATGAACTTTGGAAGAGGCCATAGACCAAGCCAAACACCAAGATTTCTTCATGCATCAATTTGAGTCATCCCAAAATGTTTTGGGCACTCATATGCTCATCAAAAATAAAAATTATCATGTTTATAATGATGTCTTTGATTCTTATGATACCATTCATAATACTCAAGTTATTATTCCCAACTAGGCTTTGAAAGAAGCTTCCCCTCCCAATCACATCCCTAATCCTCAATTTTCTTCAATAAATACAATCAATGTTCATAAGCCTTTATCCTTAGTGGACATAAAAAAGTGTCCACCAAGTCCTCTTCCATGAGATCTTGATCCCACTCATCCCATTAAATCATGTTACAATCCAAATAAATTATATTGGTTTCATGCTAGTTGGGGTCATTCTCATGAGACTTGTAGGCAATTATGTAACTTAGCTATGGATTTCCTCCTTAGTCCAAATTTTGACCATTATTATATCATTCATAAACATCAAAAAGCCTATGAAATTGCCTTTAAATCTCATAAAATACAAGCTAAAACTCAATCTTTAAACTAGTTTAATGCTCATCTAGCCATTTACAAAGACCCTCTTCCAAATCACCAAGACAATAATGATAATCCTACTCCTTTCACCAATAAAATTGATAGTCTTATAGACCTACCTCCTGAAGAGAATATGGACAACATGGATAATATGAAAAGGGTAGTTGCATTCATTGATTCTCATCCCACCCATACTCACCAATGGTCTCACACTTTTTGTGTTATCCAAAATTCTTCCACAACTCACTTAAAAAAGATAGGGAAAGAAGACCTTATCTCTTTTGATGAACCAATTCTAACACCTCAATTGGTAACACTTCTCATACCATTTATATAACTTATCTAACCTATTTACCCATTTCCAATGATACTCAATCTTCTACTACCATTTTTATTAATCTACCTCAAACCAAACCCAAATCAACTACCTCATCCTCTCACAATAGTCAACCCTCTTTCCCCCCAGTTAAACCTCTCACATCCTATCAACATAAATTTACATGCACTTCTACTCTTCCTTTCAAAGAAATCGTCCAACACTATGCACATCTTTCTAACATTTTCCTTATGGGTTATGATGAATGGTATCTTATCATGAATCTTATTAATATCCCATATCAAATCCCATTTCTCAAACTTATGTGTACTTATCCACATCATCATAATCATCTTATGAATCTCCTATTTGAAATGAACATCCCTCATCTTCCCCTAGTAGGATGAAGCCACTTTATCTAGATCAAAAGATAACATTTTACAACAATGCAACAAGATGTATATACACATTGATGAAACAATGATCACCTCTCTTCCTCATTACCCATTGCTTCTATGATTCCTGATGAAATTTTTCTTCATGCAGATGATCCTCCCATCTTTATCAATGTCTAAATTGGTGATATCAAATTCAAACATGCCTTGATTGACAAGGGTTCATGCACTTGTGTTTCCTTTCTTGATTTTATTAAAAACCTTGAATACTCTGAATGTAATCTTAAGTCCACATGCATCATGTGTCAAGGCTATAACTAAAGGAAAATTCCTCCCTTAGGTTATGTGTGGCTGCATATCACTATTCCACCTATCATTTTTCAAGTGAAGGTTATCATCTTTAATTTTCCTCTCTCCTATAACATATTTCTTGGTAGGTCATGGACTCATTTCATGAGAGTAGTTTGCTCTTTTTCCTACCAATCTGTCAAGTTTCCTTATAATGGTGAAATATATAGGATTCAAGGTGACACCAAAACTTGGAATTTTAAATAATTCCAAGATCATGGTGTATTCAAAATTACAACCCTTGAACCCTTACTGAGTGTTCCATTTTGTGAATCCTAATGATTTAACTTCCTTGTCAACTCTTCATGATGTTACCATAGTCACCCTAAAATCATCAGGAACATACCACCTAACCTCTTAGATTTAAATGATGATGAGCTTAAAGAGATAAATATCAAGATAAAAACCTCTGATCTCTCTTGATCTCATTTTTTCGCTTCCACCTTCTCTAAATTTGCATTCCCATTAACCACCTAGTGATGATATACCCTTAGTATTAACTAATACTTGACACTCTATTCATTATATGACCTTCGATGTAGAGACCATCCCTACCTATGTAATTGTTGTTCATACACCTAAATATGACCATGGTTATACCTTAGATGACCTACTTTTAGGAGGTTTTGTTTAGGCCTATGATGCTAAAATCATTCATTATTATTCTTCTTTGATTTGGTATTTTTGTATATCTTATTACATTCCATCCGATATAATTATTAATTTTAGAATTTTCCTCTAGTTCACATGGTAGAGATGGTGCACATACCTCTAGTTTCTAAATAATCTTGTAGGAGTATGCTTATGGATCATGCTATGATTGGTCCCTATCACTTTACTAGATACCAAGACCCCTATAGCCAGCTTACCCTTGAGATGTTTGTTACTATCCTTCAAACTTATATGCATCCCACCCTTGCCTGGCTAAACCTAGTCTAGATCCTATTTTGAATCCCTCTCTAGTTGAGTCTCTTCTTATTTTGGATCCCATTTCTCCTTCAATCGAGCCTCATCTAGTGTCTCCACCAATTCCACATTTCTTTGGTAATGGTTTTCTCCATTTACTATAGCTTACTTCTTTTCCCACCAAATGGGCTAATCAACCATACTATGATATTCATAGAGTTATCAGACATTATAATAGAGATTGTTCTCTACACCAACCATCCCCAAATTCTACTTCCACTCCCTTTGTGAGTACACCTACAAAGTCTACTAAAAAGTGGATTTGTTGCTTCCATGCCATAGATAATCATTCTTCCATGTATTATCGTAAGCTTTGATAATATATTGACACCTTATGTCCCACTATTCCTTATCCCATAGATAATACTATACCTCTCCTAAAAGTATTACCTGAATATATTCATAAATATAGATAGGTATATTATTTATGGCACCAATGTGGTACCCATCACACTAATCTTGTCACATTATTTATTAGTATCTCAAGGATCACCTCATGACCATTCCTATACCTACTATCTTTCCACCCATAGGTCACCCTTGAAATACAGCTCCCTTTTCTACCCCCTTGGATCCTCTCCCTATAGTCCCTTCTTCACTTATAGTTTTTTCACCCATGATTCCTTCACCTATGGCCCCCTCTCCACTAGTGACCCCTTCATCTCTCATAGAATCCACTCCTACTCTTTTTCCTAAGTATCCCATGCATGCTATTCCTCATGAGCATGATCCTTTAGGCATGCCTACATTTTCCATTGAGGATATTTGATGATAAGTATTTTCTCAACTTTTTATGAATATTTATGAGGCCCTCACTGAAATTAGAGTTCAACTTCATAGAGACTTATTATATGTTATAGATAATGTGTGTGGATAAATCTACCAATATTTATGAACACAACATGGTGTTTTTTCATTTATTTCTTCATTTTGTATTGGATGTGTACTCCAAATTTACATTTATCTATCTTATATCATTTGAGATTGTGTCAAATTTTTATTTATCTTACATAGTTATTTATGTCTTGCACTACATGTTGTCTGTGGTGTCATTTCCTTCCTTATAATGGATTATTTTCATGATTACATAATTTTTATCTACATGTTCATTTATTTAAGTTAATATTTTATTCCTTTCTCATATTGTTTTCTTTCTTATCTCTATAACATGGATAATCATTATTGTGACTTTGTTATATAAACCTTTCTCCCCTTTGTCATTCCTTCTTTACCATGTGATCAGTTAGCAAACACATCATGTCAATATAATATAATTTTATAGGTATATATTGGTATAAATTTAATCCCCTTATTTCATTTCATAAACTAAGCATAAACATGGTTGAAACTTGAGATTTTATGTTGGTTCATAGGTAAGCCTAAGTGTTTTAGTAGTGATGTCTTTGGATACTTAGCTTCCTTTAGCCAAAGCCTAAATCTCATTTGTGTGTATCAATTTGTCTCTCATGATTGGTAATTATAAGTATGTATGGAGAAGGAATCTTAAAATCCATAAAAATTTAAAATCCAAATCATTTTAACAAAAGGCAATGATACAAAATGCAACATTAATTTTTTTAAAAAGTTAAATCAAACTAAAAGATGTGATTCTAAGCACATCTCATTTTTGTAATCGAAGATCAAATTCCATAGTTGGCCTCATGATAGAGTTGAGGTCCACTAGGGTGTGGTAGGATAGTATATTGGAAAAGGAGAATTAAAAAATATTTTAGAGATACCTACTTTCTCATACAAGTATCCAATTTTCACAGTAGATCGACGGCTCTATAAGAGGTCTTGAGGAACAGGGAACACTTTGTGAGAAGTTAGGTCCATTTTAATTTAATTTTTAAAAATAACCAACATGATTTTATTTTATTATCTCACTTATATACCTATACATCTTTGTGCTTATTTCAAATGGGTAATGTTGGTCAATTTATAGAACAAGAAATTAGCCAACCTTATAACTTAAAGGGTCATGACCTATTTTTAAATTTTTCTTGTTAGTCATGTTGAAGGTGTCTAAGACATGTATATTCAATTATTTTATATTCATATTCCAATCTTGTCTTATTATACCTTGAGTGAAGGATTATGTGAAAAGGATGTACTTCATGTTATGTTTTTCCTTTGCAAATTTTGCATCTTGGCACATTTTTTTCTGTAGGCCTTTAAAAATGAGCCATCAGTATGAGACATGCTTAGGGATGTCAAATAAAAGTCATGGTAAATAATCATTTGAATTCGAAAAACCCCAAAGGATCCTAATGATAAATATGAGGTTGACAAGTGTCCAAATCATGGAAAATTGAGTCAAGATAAAATAGTGAGAAGGCAATCAACAATGTCAGTGGGTCTGGAAGATCCAATAGAGCATGTTAAATCATACATCATAGATAAATGGAAATATCATAGTTAAAAGGTCAGTGTATCCTAGGATTGAATGTGCAGTTGACAAGTGGAAATATCTTGGGTGCCTATATGAAGATCTAATGATGTGAAGTGAATGACAAAGATAGTGGGTTCAATATTATCAATGGTACATGATCTATCATACCAAAGAAGATAAATGACAAGTGAAAGGTCAACTAGTTAGTAGATCCCAAAAATCAATGTGTAGTTTCCAAGTGTCATGACCATGAAAACTATTATTTAAATCAATGTTATGTATTTGAGCCATGCAAAGGAAGATCAATTGTTCATAGGACAAGGATCCTAGATCACATGCAAGGCTACCACATGGTAGAAACATGGAGGTAGATTGAAACAGATAGTAAGATCCTAAGGATAAACATGAAATTACCAAGTTGAATCAATATGATAGCCCAAAATGAGATCAATCGTCAATATCAAAATTCAAATCCAAGAGACTTAAAAGTGGAGGTCAAACATGGTTCAGGTTGAATCAAGAGAAAATGTTTCAGAGGGCTATATCACCATTAGAGCTTGATAAAAAACCATTGAGTAGACATAGTTATACAATCAAGGTTGTTAATGTTAAATTTTTATTTCCATTAAAGTTCATATGCATGATGAGGTTTGTTTAGACCTAATATATTCTAAAAATGAGGCTATACAATCTATGGATCTTTATCAATATAATGACTATACAAAAACCAATAAATTGGATTGATTTTCAATCTATAGTAAAGATCTATATTCAGATTGGTAGATGTAGATATGAATGAGAAAAGATGGAATGTCTCATACTTTGACACAATCATAGCTTTGGTAAATAGGTACCTATGGCCACCCAAAGTAGACATGGTGATGGCTCTATCAAAATTAAAGTTATGAGGATTTTGTCCTTACAATTAAGGGTATTAATGCAAAAGAGCTTGAGAAGGATCCATGCAATGGGGTGGTTGCTTCTTACTATGGTCTTAACCTTCATGATCCATCCTTCCACGCCAGGAAAAGACATAGGGTAATTAATGCAGGGAAGAGATTGATGAAGTTTTAAGTGGTTGTTATGATTTCTTGTAGTGGTAGTCTCAGTCTTGATCATTATGACCTCCTCCATGCTCCCATGTGTCCCTTCCCCTGTCTCTCATCCCATTATAATATAAATTCAAGATTGGAGCTCTTGATTTTCATCTTCAACCTTATATAGTGAGGATCTACCAAAATCACTTTGTAAAACTCTTTTGAAGCAATATAAGACATCTCAGATTCTAGTTGAATGCTAAGTGTGCTTTATTGAAGTTTGATTTATAGAGTGTATATTTCTTATTCATCATCTGTATGTATTTCATGTACCTTTCTTCAAGTGTATTAGTTTTTTTAGGTTGTGTGAAGTGCTGGCTAGTGAGGATTCCCTTGAAGTGTCAAAATTCCATAGTGTTGTACTTAAACCTATCTCTTTCTGTCCTTCAAGTTACAAGCTTATTTTTAACCTTCATACAAAATAATCATGTTTTCAACCTTGTCATAGAATCTAATAATTTATTATCCTAATTAGATTCATTTGTAGTCATAAAAGTATCTAATCTAAAAGTGGATCATTGACCATTTGGTGCATCACCATTTAGACTAGGTTTTTTATCTTTTATATTTCTTCCCTTTCCCTTTTCCTTGGTATAAGGATAGGTTTAGGAGGAGAACTATATTATCATATCAAAGGATATATCATTTTTAAAACCCTAGAGATATAACCCCACCTTAGGATCCCCATATCTTGGGGTTATTACCATAGTATATCTCAATTAGAGAGAGATTGAAGAACCCTCTCCAAGGGTGCAAATTGATGCTACAATAGTTTTTGGCACGCATGGTGGGACACATTATCTTTGGCATAGTTGAAGTATAGAGTTGAGAATAAGTATTTGTAGTAGAGGGAGACATCTACCATTATCAAAATCTAAGTTTTCTCTAAGTTACAAAGTTCATAGCATCATCCAAACAACCACCTCTCATTCCAAAGGTTACTAGAAGGTTAGCTAGTAAAGGTTATTCCCTTTAAATTCATTGAGTTACTTTATATTTGATATAAAATAGAAAGATTCAATAAGATATGTCCTTATCCACAAAATAAATATTCATCTCCTGGTCATATTAATGTTATAAGTAATGCAACTCCCACTATAAAAATGGCAAGGCCCAAAATGCAAGATTTTATACCCTTCAATGGTGGTATCCCTCTTAACCTTCAACAACATGATAATATCCCTGATTCCTCTTTAAAAAGTCTACCATAATTTATAGGAGAAAACTCCACAACCCCTATAGAGCACATAGATAACATTGAAAACCTTTGTTTAGTACATAACATTATGCATGAGAATATAGCCATGAGAATACAAGCCACATCCTTGAAAGGCAAAGCCCTAAAATGGTATAGGGTTATAGATCCTACCTCAATCAATACTTGGGATGAGTTTGGTGAGTGCCTATGTAAATATTTTTAGGATAGAAGTAACCATGTGTCACTTGTTGAAAAACTCACCTAAATTAAGAGGGCATCCCAAGGATCTATAGTTGATTTCAACTATACATTCAAAAAGACTTGGGATATGATCCATGTCATCATTAAACCCACACCTAATTATGCTTTTATTTTCTATTTGAGAGCATTGAAATTAGGCATTGTATTCATGATCTAATCTATGGGTGTGACAACTCTACCTGGGGCTTATGAGATATCTATAAGGAAAGAAAACTATTTGATACAAGTAGGGAAACTCATGCCAAGACCTCTCAAGCCAGTTTTTATTGAGATTTTGTCAACCCCACCTACCATTACTCCATTTAACACTCCAAAAAATTAAGCCCAACCTGATGATGGTCAAGTGGACAAATTTGCAAGCATTGAGAACTTGTTGAAGGCATAAAATAACAAGCTAGTGGCCATCGGGAGACAACAACAGACTTCATATAGGCCATAACAAGGTCCCTTACAATACCAATACCCTAATCAATCCTACAATAGATTCCCTTATCCATCAAATCAACAAGTCCAAGGACAAATTAATCAAGTAGATCTTATAATAGCTACAAGTGGATAAATTATCCCTCAAGGTAGATCTTATTAGTTATAAGTAGCTCAAGAGCCATGATCCCCACACAAAACAACCTTACAAAATAGAGTCAATGGAAATCAAGAGGGTAGTATAATGATATGGTAATGGTTACAAGTGGATAAATGTATCAATATCCTAGTTGGAAGCATGATCCTTCATTATGAGGCCATGACATAATACCTCTTCCACCACAAGGCACTCTAATGAATCAAGGTAATATGTTTTCCTTGACACCATTGGAAGCTCAGATTCAACATCAAGGGAGCATGGGTAAGGCAATAGATGACACCACATGCATGAAATTTCAATAAGTGGAGCATATGTTTGAGAAGGTAGTAACAAACATGGGGTAGACTACATAAAGGGAACATGAACTAGTTACAGACCATACAAGTTTTAAGAGGAGGATGTTGGATGATAATTTGGGGTAGCCTAAGGCTTCTTCAACATCTCCACAATCTAGTTAGTAGCCTAACCCTTCAAATGTAACTGATAAAGTTCTTATAACTCAATAAATACCTCAAAATCATGGACAATAGTAGAAGTCTCTTTTTGTTCATCACGTCACTCAAGTACCAAGTGATAGTTCTAATTCTAAGGTATAGCTCAAAGGCACTAGTATTCCTTTAAATATTATATATCATATGAAAAAGGCTAATGCCACTATGTCTATGTATGATATTCTATCTCTTTTGAGATAGAAAGTGATTCTTTAGTAAGAGGTCTCCAAGCCTTCTCATGTGAATGAGATAGATGATAAGCTAAACATTATCTTTACCAATAGTAGTTAGCCTAGTCAAATTCAAGTTCCTAGTCAAGATCCTATTCAGGTTCATAATGTTATTCATCCCCCTAAGGCTATCAAACCCACTCCATTTTATTTTTTAGTCATCATAAGAGAGTGCTTAGTGTATAATTATATGATATATTTAGGATATTCAACCTTAGTTATGCCTAAAGACATAGAAGATAAGCTTGAGCTTAAGTATGTGCCTAATAAAAAAGTGTTCTCTAGTTGGATAGTTCACCCAATAAAATAGTAGGTATATTGAAAGATCTTAAGATCACATTGGAAACTTGCCAAAATTGTGTCATCACTCAAGATGTAATGGTTGTAGACCTACCCCCATATTTTGTCCTATGCCTATCTAGACACTTTACTAAAAAAATTGGGGGCTATTTGTCCTATGACTGGTCATACATGGTTTTTAGGACTAGATATGGGACTAGGGTCACTTTTAGGTCAGAACCTATCTCTAGGCTCCATCTAGAGCCCTATATGCCTAACCTTGCAAAAATAAACTATACCATATTAAATGAGGATGCAAATTTTAGTGATCAAGATCCTCATGACCATCTTGACGGCATTTTAGACCTATACTTAGATGAATGGGAATATGATAATCATGAATTTGTTCCCTACACTATTATTGAATAAGTAGGTTTAGGGGTGTATTATATGCATGAGGAGGGTGTTGTTATACCTTACCTACCTAGGACCACTCAAGATGAATATGGTCTATGGAATTTATTCTTTGATGGATCAAGGTCAAAGAATGGTAGTGGAGCTAGAGCCATATTGGTTTCACCCTTAGATCAAACATATTATTTAGTTGTAAGACTTTAATTCAGTTGCACTTCAACCATAGCTAAGTATGAGGCTCTTTTACATGTAAGAGGCAAGAAGAAGAGCTGTCAAACTTCTTCAAGTCAAGGGTGATATTGATCTTGTTATGCAATAAGTGAGAGGCATATGTGTAGTCAAGAGCCATCATTTGAAAGCTTACAAGCATCACTATATGGGATCTCATAGAGGGATCCTTTGTGTTTTTCCCAAAATTAGCTATGCTCATTCTTGGAACAACCCTTATGAATCTTGTCTGTTTCATGTTTTCTCTCTAGGTTCATCTTTCAAGGTGATTTTCTCTTGATCTCAGGTTTTGTCAACTGACATCTTTGAAAAGTTTGTGACCTTTCTTAGTTATGATTTCCTAGCAAACGTGAAATTCATTGTGTTTTTAATGTTATCAGAGTGCCAAATTTTTGATAAATTTCAAAGAGTTAGTGATATTTTTCAACAAATATGCAAGGGTGGCAAAATTTGCCACCACTGCATATTTTTTAGCAAATATGCAAGGGTGGAAAATTTTACCACCACTGCATATTTTTGAGAAAATATGCAAGCACGGCAAATTTTTCCACCACTACATATTTTTCAGCAAATATACAATACAAGGGTGGCAAATTTTGCCACCACTGCATACCTTCCCCTCATTTTTGCTATCTTTGGAAAATTTTCATTTTCCTATTTTCCACGCCCACTCCCCTTTTCTTCCACTTTCTAACCTGCTCACGTCTCATCCTTTTCAAGCACATTTCCCTGATCATGACCATCAAATGTGTAGTTTTCCTAGCTTGCTACTTTTTCCCCCTAATTACACAATCATGATTCATGCTGTATTTTCTCTAAAGGATCCCTCTTCATCGGCATCCTTTCAATAGAAGTTCTTCTAGATCATTGAAGTTTCTCTGAAGAATTCAAAGACAATGAAGTATACGCATCAAGGTGTTTTTCCAATTTTCTTAGTTATTTCTAAATGTTGATCACATTAAGGATATAGAGATTGGGCACGTGGATATGGTGAGTTCATAGAAAGAACCAAATCAAGAATCTATCGTTATGTATGATGCTCATCTGAAGAAATCTGATGGCAAGAGCTGAACTTTTTTTCCCCTTCTCTCTTCTTCTTCTCTTCTCATGCACTTTTGTCATGTAAAAGTGCATGCAAATTTTTAATATGTAATTACATGTAAAAAAAAATCTAAAAAAATATCTCAAAAGTCAAAGATGAGTCATCTTTGACTAAGATATTTTTGTATTTTAATATTTTCTAGTTTTTGAAAGTTTCTCCCTATATATAGAGGGGACCTCTTTTGTAAATGGATCTCTGATAATTGAGAGCAAAAACTCTACCAAAATTGAGACACTTCTTGAGACTTTGTGCTCAACTTGTAAATAATATTTCATCAAATGAATGAGAAACAAGTTTATTTCAGACTTAGTGTTGAAGTAATTTGTGTTATTTAGGAAGTGGTTCTTATATCCTCTTTCCTGATAATCTCCTATCTATTTGATTTAATAAACAAAGTGTGTGTGTGTTGATATTATCTGAAGACATTTCTAAAAGATAGAAGAAATACTTTGAGCTACTTTTATCTTGGTGATCCTTTTATCCTTTGTAGTTTCAGGCAAAGACTTTGTGCTTCGTTTCACTCTACGGTTACGCTCATGTTTCAATCAGTGAAGGAGACAAACAGAAGACTTTGTGCTTACGTAGGTTTCTTTGTTAACTTTGTTACCTACTTTAAGGGATTTTTTGCTCTATGCTGGATACAATTCCTGAAAGAAGAGGAATGTTATTAGCCAAAGACCAGGACTTCTTTCTCTTGTTCCTTTGACATCACCTCTAAAAAAAGAGAGGTGGATGCTATTATACTACCCCAAGTATTTTTTTTTGCTTCCTTATATTTATACATATAGTGCATAAATATTCATAAGGAACCTCCTCTTGATGAGAGGAGAGATTTACCTTGTCTAGATCTAGTAAACCCACACTTTTTGTGGTGTAAATATCCCTATGCTATGGCTGATATACCCATTTTGTCATCAATTTGTTGATGACAAAATATTCACCCAACAGCTTTTTGGTGACTCCGCTGGGGACTATGAACGTGCATTTTGAAACCTCAGGCTTCAACTTGAAGTAGTTTCTGTCCCTTTTTCATTTGAAATCTAGAAACTCCATGATACACAAGAAGCTAGAGATATAAAGGTATTTTTGACCATGTGTTTGAGTTGGCGCAGTAGAGAAACTTTGATCTATTCCCTCCACTGCATTTCCTCCAACAATCTAGAAGTCTTCCTCTTGACGTTATCAGGTCACCAACACAAGGTAGAGCTTATTTTCCTACTATTAATAGTGCCTTGCATATTAACACTCCACCCAAATTTATTGTCCCACCATTTAATCATCCTACCATAATGGCTCAAGGCCCATGTGAGGAAATTCTTTTGGTCATCTTAATTTGACCCCACCCTTGCATGAACTACCCCATAGTTCTAGGAAAAAAATTCCCAAGTTTTTTGGGGATGGGAAGGTTCATCTCAATGAGCACATTGCTGCCTTCTCTATAGCATGTGGCATAATCGGTGTGGAATTCGAGGATGTAGCAGTGAGACTTTTTGTGGAAACCCTACAAGGCACTACTCGTGGATTGGTTCTACCACCTATAGGCTAGGTCAGTGATTGATTAAGACATGTTCAAAGCCAAATTTGAAGCTAGATTTAAACCTGTATAAGATGCACATGCCTTATTAGCACAACTAACATAGATGAAAAAAGAATCCCAGAAACCCATGAGGGATTTCATAGCCAAATTCAACAAGTTAAGGAACTGGATTCCAACCATCGTTCATAGCCCACGCCAGAGAATCTTAGGTGATTTTTTATCAATTCATAGCTTACCTGAAGTAAGTTTCCTATTGAGGTGAGCTATCCCTATGGATCTTGCATTGGCTCAAAATTTGGCCACTGAGATTGAGGATGATCTTATCCTGGCAGGTAAGATCAGAAAAGACCCAAGTAAAAATAGATTCTCTTCATCTACTGAAAGCTCTTCTATAGGTACTATAGATCTTATGGTGCAAAAATTGACAAATGAACTGATAGCTTTGAAGTTACAAATGGCCCAAGTTATGTCTGCTTCTCCTAATCAAGATATGCCAAGGAGGACATTTCAGAATCAAGCGTACCAAGGCAATGCTGTTAGGAATCAAGGGCAGCCAAATCATCTTCCTCCCCGACAAAGGAACCTCACCCTTGAAGCACCTCTAACCAACTCAGCGGTTGGATATCTGGAAATGGAACATGCTTCCCCTTTCCAACCTAAGTTAGATCAACATGATGATGTTAATCTCTTTGAAGAGCAGGAAGAAGAATTAGCTGGTGACTCTGTCATTGGTTACCTGAATTATTAGGATGAACCCAAAAGTGAGGGAAATGTAGCTGAGGGATCATATGCCATATTCACCCAATACTAGAAACAATCAACTTGACAAGCTGATAAAGAGAAGATAGAGGAGCAACCTTAGCTAGTAGTTTTAATTGCCAAATGGGGAACCACTCTGCCCTTCCAACCAAAGGACCCGGTGATTATTGAAAAGGTATGTACCCCAAGCATCTTTGCACCCTCTACTTCAACTTCAAAAACCAGCCCTCCCCCTCCCAAAAACCAAAAGAGTAAACTCCCATCCTCTGTGCCTACTATAATTTAGACATTTGAAAAATTGAGCATGTCAAAAAAGACTAAAATTCAAATGTCTAAATTTGAATTTCTACAAGTCCATTCTAAACAGTTGGATAGGTTGGTGGAATGTGTGAAAAGTATAGCCATCCCTGTAGGACAAGAAATTCTGAGGGTAACTCATGATCCCCCAGAGAACGTATCTTTTTGGAATAACCTTGTCATTTCTCCCCCTAATGCTTCTAGAAAAGTAGATCCTTTTTATGTTTCCCTGTTAATAAACAGTCGCAAGCTGAGCAACTACATCATCAATTCTAGTGCATCTGACAATGTCATGCTTGCTAAAGTGGCAAAATCTCTTGGTCTCACATTGACTAAAAATTTTGGGAGATGTTTCTCCATGGAGAACAAATAAGTACCACTATTGAGGCAAATCAAAGATGCCCAATTTGCATTTGCAGTGTTCCCTGACAAGAGGATTAAGATGACAGTTTTGGTAGCTAACGTCTCAACCTCATATGACATTCTGCTTGGATGGAAATTTTACAAGGATGTTGGAGGGGAGTTGAGCATGGACTTGTCTTAGGCAAGAATCCCTGTGAAAGGTGTGATGTAGTGGTTGCTTCCTGAGAGAAAGGCAAAGTACATGGTCACCCAAATGTCAGCCCCTACGGCTCAAATTCTATTTGAGTCCTTAGGTAGGGGTAATTATTTTTTTACCAAAGAAGAGTTTCATGAAGAGCCTATTAAAGCCCTTGAGAATGCCAAATATAAAATTAGTTTAGATGAAACAAGGACAAGTGGGCCTGATAGTGCCAATCAGTGGTGTGTGTCAAATGAGGATGATTAAATCAGGTGCTGGAAGGAACCAAAAGAGCAACTGATTATGGTAGTTGACCATGCTGTTGTGCGATCATGATCGGGAAAAAGAAATCTTCATCAAGAAAACAAAGATTCATGGTTTTTGGATCAAAAGACAAGTCTTGCTATGGGGCAAGAGGAGAAAACCAAAGGGAAGGCACAGGAGATTGGTTTCCTAGTGGAGAGTTCCATTCACACATCATCAATTCTGGGGAGAAAATGGCCTCTTATTGGTTTATCAAGATAGAGCACCATTGTCACTACCTCTAAGGGGGTAGCATCTGAAGTACTTCAATTCTTGAAGTGCCAAATAAATTTACCTGTACATTTGTATATTTGTAAAATCTTTGTTCTTTTTTGTGCTTTTTATTTTTATTTTTTGTTGCCTTTCTTTTTGGGTAGCATGACTCTATGGCCCAATGGCACACTTTAAGGCATTTAGAGACTGGTTTTTACTCCCATTGATCATTTCAATCAATGGAAGTTCCCAAATAGAAGCCAGCTATTGTTCCCAAAATTAGCTATGCTCATTCTTGGAACAACCTCTACAAAACTTGTCTGTTTCATGTTTTCTCTCTAGGTTCATCTTTCGAGGCGAGTTTCTCTTGATCTCGGGTTTTGTCAACTTACATCTTTAAAAAGTTTGCAACCTTTCTTAGTTATGATTTCCTAGCAAATGTGAAATTCATTGTGTTTTTAATGTTATTAGAGTGCCCAAATTTTTGATAAATTTCAAAGAGTTATTGATATTTTTCAACAAATATGCAAGGGCAGACAAAATTTGCCACCACTGCATATTTTTTAGCAAATATGCAAGGGCAGAAAATTTTGCCGCCATTGCATATTTTTCAGCAAATATGCAAGGGTGGCAAATTTTGCCACCACTGCATATTTTTTAGCAAATATGTAAGGGTGGCAAATTTTGCCGCCACTGCATACCTTCCCCTCATTTTTGCTATCTTTGGAAAATTTTCATTTTCCTATTTTCTGCACTCACTCTCCTTTTCTTCCACTTTCCAACCTACTCAGGTCTCATCCCTTTCAAGCACATTTCCCTGATCATGACCATCAAATGTGTAGTTTTCCCAGCTTGCTACTTTTTCCCTCTAATTGCACAATCATGATTCATGTTGCAGTTTCTCTAAAGGATCCCTCTTCATTCAGTGGGAGATTGTTAGGATTGTGGAGCATCCTTTCAATAGAAGTTCTTCCATATCACTAAATTTTCTCTGAAGAAGTCAAAGACAATGAAGTATAAGCATCAAGGTGTTTTTACAATTTCCTCAATTGTTTCTAAATGTTGATCACATTAAGGATATAGAGATTGGGCACGTGGATATGGCTGAGTTCATAGAAAGAACCAAATCAGGCATCTATCGCTATGTATGATGCTCATCTGAAGAAGTCTGGCAGCAAGACCTAAACCTTTTTTCCCCTTCTCTCTTCTTTTCTTCTCATGCACTTTTGTCATGTAAAAGTGCATGCAATTTTGTAATATGTAATTACATGTACAAAAAATCCAAAAAAATATCTCAAAAGTCAAAGATGAGTCATCTTTGACTAAGATATTTTTGTATTTTAATATTTTCTATTTTTTGAAAGTTTCTCCCTATATATAGAGGGGACCTCTTTTGTAAATGGATCTCTGATAATTGAGAGCAAAAACTCTGCTGAAATTGAGACACTTCTTGAGACTTTGTGCTCAACTTGTAAATCATATTTCATTAAATGAATGTGAAACAAGTTTATTTCAGACTTAGTGTTGAAGTAATTTGGGTTATTTAGGAAGTGGTTCTTATGTCCTCTTTCCTAATAATCTCTTATCTGTTTGATTTAATAAGCAAAGTGTGTGTGTTGATATTATCTGAGGATGTTTCTAAAAGATAGAAGAAAGACTTTGAGCTACTTTTATCTTGGTGATCCTTTTATTATTTTTAGTTTTAGGTGAAGACTTTGTGCTTCATTTCACTCTATGATTACGCTCATTCTGGATCAGTGAAGGAGACGAATGGAAGACTTTGTGCTTACATAGTTTTCTTTGTTAACTTTGTTACCTAATTCACATGGATTTTCTGCTCTATGTTAGATACCATTCCTAAAAGAAGAGGAATGTTATTAGCCAATGACCAGGACTTCTTTCTCTTGTTCCTTGGAAATCACCTCTGAAAAAAGAGAGATGGATGCTATTATACTACCCTGAGTATTATTTTTTGCTTACTTATATTTATACATACAACACATAAATATTCATAGGGAACCTCCCCTTGATGAGAGGAGAGATTTACCTCATCTAGATCTGGTAAACCCATACTTTTCATGGTGTAAATATCCCTATGCTATGTGGCTGATATACCCATTTTGTCATCAGTTTGTTGATGAGAAAATATTCACCCAACACTTTGCATTCAATATATGATCCATACCAAGAAAGGCAAATCAACATGCACGTAGGCTTACAACCATTAAATATCAGTATGAGGTTTTAGAATGAGTCAAAGGCAAACATAGTAAATACAAGATGAAGGCCATATCTAGGCTAGTTATACCTAACAATGAGGTGATTTGGTAGGTGTTCGATAATGATGACCAAATTGTATGTATTCTGATGTAAGAGGCATAATTCTACCATAAAAATCAAAATAAATTCCAACATCAGTATGATGATTATATAGTGAAATTAAGATCTAAAAAATACCTAAGGGGATTATGACATTGGAAAGAATTATCAATGAAGATAACCAATTGGTAAGAGGTAAGGCATGTATCTCAACCAAATAGGAACATTATGAAAGGATAGATATCATCAAAGATAATTTGTTAAAGTTAGGAAAGATTAACACAATAGAAGAGAGATGTATTTTTTGATTTATGTCAAGAATTATTTGATGTAGTTGCATGGGAATACAAGTATTTGAAGTGTTTTGATCCCAAACTTGCACAACATACCATTAAACTAGAGATAAATTCAAAACTAGTCAGATAAAAACAAAGGCCTATCAACCCAAAAGTAGAGGAATTAATGAAAAGGGAGCTATTTAAGATGATTGAATCAAATATAATATTCCCCATTTAACATTCCTCATGGGTGGAAAACCTTTTACTAGTGAGGAATAATAATAGGGAAATACAATTATGTGTTAACTTTAGGGATCTCAATAAAGTGTCCCTAAAAGACCATTACCCACTACCCTCAATGGATCAAATTATTCAAAAGGTGGTAGGTTCTTAGATATTTTCATGGCTTGATGGTTACTCTAGTTATAATCATATTATGGTCAAGGAAAAATATAGGTATAATATTCCCTTCACCATAAAGTGGGGCACTTATGCATATATGAAAATGTCCTTTGGACTATCCAATGCTAGAGCAACTTTCCAGAGGGAAATGGATGTTGCCTTTGAAGGTTTGATTAATGACATGGTGTTCATATATCAAGATTACATCACTATTTTCTCAAAGGACCCAACTGATCAAATTTCTCACTTGAGGTTAGTATTTGAAATATGTAGAGAATTTGGTGTGTCATTGCATCCCAATAAATATATATTTTGTGTTCATGAGGGTAGGTTATTCATCCATGTAGTGTAAAAAGATGGCATTTTAATATATATTAAAATATTTGAGTCCATATTATCCTTACCTTTGACCAATCACATGAAGGGTCTATAGATTTTCTTAGGAAAGATTAATTTCATAATAAGGTTTATCCCAGGCTTTATAGAGTTGGCAAGCCTCTTAATCACATGTTAAGAAAATGCAAGGATTTTTCATGAACCAAAGAAGGTAAGAGGAGTTTTGGGGCCATAAAATAGACAATATATCATGACCCTACACTTATTAATCCTAATTTTAAAAAATAATTATACTTGTATGGCTTTTCTATGTTGGATGCAATCTTTACAATGTTGATGTAGTAAAATAAGCAAGGTTTGGAATAACATATTGCTTTCTTTAGTCAGGCCTTAGAGGGATATGAGGAGAGGTATAAATATTTAGGGAAACATGTGCCTATATTAGTGAGAGGTTTGAATAAATTTAAGCACATGGTCTCTAATAGTAAGATCATACTCATGGTGGTACACCTAAGTATTGAATAATTTATACTCAATAAAGACCTTAATGAGAAAAGAATTGGATGGGTGATAAAATGCATGGAGTATGAACTTGAATTTAGATTTAAAAAATTGTAAGGGAAAGAGGGTTATGTGAACACCTTGAACTAGAGGTAAAACAAGATAAACATCAAGTGTTATCAGTCAATGATAGCCAATATGTAGCTGTAGACAAAACACCTTTCAATTAGACACATGATATACTCAAATTTATTGAGTTAGGCTAATGTCATATGGGACTAGATAGAGACAATATAAGGAACTTTATGTTGAAAATTATACATTATGTCTTGATATATGGAGTACTTTCCAAGAGAGACATAGGAGGCATAATTTGGAGGTGTGTGGAATCATGCAAAATAGACAAGATGCTTGAGTAGTTCCATGATGGTCCAACAAGTGGGAACTTTGCTTCCAATACCACAACCTATAAGACCATTAGAGATGGGTAATTTTATCCCAAAATTTTTAGATATGCACAATATTGAATAATGAAATTCCCAAAATGTACAATGTTTGTTGTCTAGTAGAAACTAGCTTCCTTTCCCTTGCAACCCATACAAGTAGAACAACCTTTCATACAATGGGGCTTAGATTTCATAGGGATGATATACCCCACTTAAAATAAATGACATCAATGGATCATTATAGCTATATACTAATTTAAAATTTGGGTTGAAGTAACTTCCCTGAAGGAAGCTAATGAAGATTTTATTTTGGAATTTTATGATAGCCTTGTGACCAGATTTAGTGTGCCTTCTACAATAATTTATGATAATGTTTTGGAATTTAAAAAAACAATGTATGTGAGTGGTCTTTCACATTTAATTTATCTCAATTCATCCTCTAAATATTACCCATAAGGCAATAGACTAGTAGAGTCCATAAATAAGAACTTGTTGAGGATTACCAAGAGAACTATGGAAGATGCTCTTAGGGAGTGGCATACTAGACTAAGGACTACCCTATGGGTAGATAGAGTGACACATAAGAATGCTAATGGACACTACCCATACCATATTGTCTATGGTAAATAATGCAAACTTCCTATATCTTTGAAATTCCTGCATTAGATCTTGCACATCAACTTGAGCTCTTAGAGTATGATGTTATGTAGATAAGGTTGAATGAGATAAGATAGCTAGAGGAGACAAGGAAAATTACTATGCACATTATGTGGTTTAATGAACACAAAGTTAAGAGGTCATTTGATAAGATAACTTCCTCAAATACATTCCAATAAGGTGGTATAGTCCTCAAATGGGATGAGGACCATGCAAATCCATGAAAGCACTCCAAGTTTGATAGTCTTTACAGTGGGCCTTATGTTATCATAGGTTACAAGGAGAGAAATGTATTTGATCTTTCTAGGTTTAATGGAGAGATATTTCCCATCCTTATTAATTGGAGGTATCTTAAATTTTACTACTAGTATTATCTCATGATATTTGTACATAGGTAGATAGGTCTATCTTTACCTCTAAGTAATCTTACACATTGCTCTATTTGTTTTTTTCTACTATTTAAGTAGTTTTTTGGTGTGTTTTATTACTTTATTATTATTTGTGTGTGTCTCATTGCTTCAAAGTGTTTATAGGATTTAGGTAGAATCCTTTTATAAGTAATACCTCATTTTTCTAGTCATCATGAGAAAGCTTGATCAAATTCTAGGTTTCATGACCAATAGGCTGATCAAGCCAACTGAGTCACCAAAAATGTTGGTCAATTTATAAAATTAGAAAATGGCCAACCCTATAGCTTAAATGGTTATGACCTATGCTTATATTCTTCTTATTAGTCATGTTAAAAGTGTTCAAGACATGTATAGTTAGTTCTTGTAGAGTCATATTCCAATCTTGTCTTATAATCCCTTGAGTGAAGGATTATGTGAAAAGGATGTACTTTGTGCTATGTCTTTCATTTGTAAATTTTGTGTCTTGGTGCATTTTTTGTTTTTAGGCCTTTAAAAATGAACCAATAGTATGAGACATGTCTAGGGACATCAAATAAAAGTCATAATAAATAGTCATTTGAATTCAAAAAACCCTAAAGGATCCTAACGATAAACATGGGGTTAACAAGTGTCCAAATTGTAAAAGCTCAAGTCAAGATCCAATGGTGAGTGGGTGATTAGTGATGTCAATGGGTCCAAAAAATCTAATAGATCATGTTAAATCATGCATCAATTGTCAATGTGAAGCTCACAAATAAAAGGTCAGTGTATCCAAAAATTGAATGTGCAAATGACAAGTGGTAAGATGTCAGGTGCCCATATAAAGATCTAATAGTGTGTGGTAACTAACTAATCCAATGGGTCCAAGATAATAAATGGTACATGATCTATTATACCAAATTAGATCAATAGTGAGAGAAATGTCAACTAGTTACTAGATCCCAAAAACAAATGTGTCATTTCCAAGTGTCATGACCATGGTAACTATCAGGTAAATCAATGGTATACATTCAAGCCATTCAAAATAAGATCAATGGTGCATAAGATAAGGATCCTAGATTTAATGCAAGTCTACCACATGGCACAAGAACAAAGGTAGATGAATATGATAGTAGGATCCTAAGGATAAATGCATAATTTCCAAGTGGAATCAATATGAGAATCCCAAATTGAGATCAATGGTCGATATCAAAAGTTAAAACTAGGAGACTTCAAAGTAGAGGTCAAATATAGTTTAGGTCAAACCAAGAGAAAATGTTTCAAGGGGATATATCACCATTAGATCTTAATTAAACACCATTAATTAGACATAGTTATACATTCAAGGTTGTTAATGGTGAAATTTTATTGCCATTAAAGTTTAGAGGCATGATGAGGTTTGTTTGGACCTGATATATTCCAAGAATGAGGTTATGCAATCTATGAATCTTCATCGATATAATGACTATATGAAATATAATAAATTGGATTGGGTTTAAATCTATATTAAATATCTATATTCAAGTTTTTAGATGAAAATATAAATGAGGTATGGTGGAGTGTCTCATCCTTTGACACAATCATAGCTATAGCAAACTAGTACCTATGGTCACCCAAAGCAAACAAGGTGATGGCTTTCTCAGAATTATATATATGAGGATTTTATCCTTACCATGAAAGATATTAATACAAAGGATATAAATAAGGATTCATGTGGTGGGGGTGGGTGCTTCCTACTATGGTCTTGACTTTCATGATCCATCCTTCCACTCGAGGAAAAGACATAGGGGCATTAGTGTAGGGTAGAACTCAATAAAGTTTTAAGCAGCTATTATGAGTACTTATGGTGGTAATCTTGACCTTGATCATTATGACCCCTTTCTCCACTCTCCCATGCATCCATTCCCCTCTCTCTCATCCCATTCTACTATAAATTCAAGTTTGGATCTCTTAATTTTCATCCTCAGCTTGATATATCAAAGCTTTACCAAAATCACTTTATAAAACTCTTTTGAAGCAATGTAAGACATCTCAGATTCTAGTTGAATGCTAAGTGTGATTTATTAAAGTTTGATTTATAGAGTGTATGTTTCCTATTCATTATATATATTTCCTTCATGTACCTTGTTTCAAGTCTATTGATTTCTTATAGGTTGTGTGAATTGTTGGCTAGTGAGGTTTCCCTTGAAGTGTCATAAGTCCATAGTATTTTAATTAAACCTATCTATTTCTATCTTTCAATTTATAGGTATGAAAATTATGTGGTCCAATAAAAACCAAGTGAAGATGTCAATTGAAAAGATATCTTCCTCAAAGACATTCCAATAAGGTCATATAGTCCTCAAATGGGATGAGGACCGTGCTAAACTAAGAAAACACTCTAAGTTTGATAGTTTTGGGAGTGGGCCATATATTATCACAAGTTTTAAGGAGAGAAATACCTTTGATATTGATAGGTTGAATAGAGAGAGCCTTACCATTCCTATCAATGGGAGGTATCTTAGATTCTTCTACTAGTATTGTGTCATGATCTTTATACATAGGTATATAGGTTTGTCTTTATTGCCAAGTGCTCTTACACATTGCTCTATTTGTTGTTTTTCTGATGTTTATGTAGTTGTTTAATGTGTTTTGTTGATTTCCTTTTTTTGTGTTTGTCTCATTACTTCAAAGTGTTTTTAGGAGTCAAACATAATCCTTTTGTAAGTAATACCTCATTTGTCTAGTCACCATGAGTAAGCTTGATCAAATGTTAGGTTCCATGACCAATAGGTTGGTCAAGAAAGATGAGTTTCCAAGAATGTTGGTCAATTTATATAACTAAAAATTGACCAACTCTATAACTTAAATGTTCATGACCTATGTTTATATTCTTATTATTAGTCATGTTAAAGGTGTTCAAGATATGTATAGTCATTCTTTATATAGTCATATTCCAATCTTGTCTTAGCAGTCCTTAAGTGAAGGATTACATGAAAAGGATTTACTTCATGTTATGTCTTTCCTTTACAAATTTTGTGTTTTGGTGAATTTTTTTTGCAAGAATTAAAAAATAGACCAGCAGTATGAGACATGCTTGGGGACATCAAATAAAAGTCACAATGAATAGTCATTTGAATTCAAAAAATCTCAAAGGATATTGAAGATAAACATGGGGCTGACAAAGTGTTCAAATCATGAAAGATTGAGTCAAGATCCAATGGAGAGTAGAAGATTAGTGATGCCAGTGGGTTTAGAAGATCAAATAAAGTGTGTTAAATCATGCATCAAAGATTAATGGTGAGCTTATAATCAAAACGTTAGAATATCCTAAGATTGAACATGTAGTTGATAAGTGGCAAGATCTTAGGTGCCCATATGAAGATATAATAGTTATCAATGACTAACAAAGAAAGTGGGTCTAAGATGATCAATGATGCATGATCTATCATACTAAAGTAGATTAAAAACAAGTGAAAGGTCAACTAGTCAATGAATCTTAGGAATGAATGTGTAATTGCCAATTATCATGACCATAATAACTGTCAATTAAATCAATAGTACAAATTCGAACCGTAAAAAGGAATATCAATGATACATAGGCCAAAGAACCCAAATACAATATGAGGCTTCCACATGGCACAATCATGGAGGGAGATGAAGCTGATAGCAGGATCCTGAGGATAATTATGTAATTTCTAAGTGGAATTAATATGATAATCCTAGATCGAGATTGATGATCAATATCAAAATTTGAAACAATGTAACTTCAAAGTAGAGGTTGAATACAGTTCATGTTGAACCAAGAGAAAATATTTCAAAGGGATATATCACCATTAGAACTCAATCAAACACGATTGAGTGGACATAGTTACATAGTCAAGGTTTTTAATGGTGAAGTTCTATTTCCATTAAAGTTTAGAGGCATGATGAGGTTTGTTTGGACCTAATATATTCCAAGAATGAGGATATGTAATCTAATGATATTCATTGAATAATGACTATAACAAAACCAATAAATTGGATTTGTTTTCAATATATAGTAAAGATCTATATTTAGGTTGGTAGATGCATATATAAATGAGATATGATGGAGTGTCTCATCCTTGACATAATCATAGATCTGATAAATAGGTAATTATGGCTTCCCAAAGTAGATATGGTGATGGCTCTATCAAAATTATAGATATGAGGATTTTGTCCTTACAATAAAGGGCATTAATGTAGAGGATCTCAAGAAGGATTCATGTGGTGGGGTGGTTGATTATTATTATGGTCTTAAAATTCATGATTCATCCTTCCATGCTAGGAAAAGATATAGGGGTATTAATGGAGGGAAGGGCTTGATGAAGTTTCAAGTGTCTATTATGACTTATTCTGGTGGTAATATTAGCCTTGATAATTATGACCCCGCTTTTCCACTCTCTCATGCATACCTTCCCCTTTCTCTCATCCCATTCTACTATAAATTCAATCTTGGAGCTCTTGATTTTCATCCTCAACTTGATATAGTGAAGCTATGCTAAAATCACTTTGTAAAACTTATTTGAAGCAATATAAGACATCTTATATTCTATTTGAATGCTAAGTGTGCTTTATTGAAGTTTGATTTATAGAGTGTAAGTTTCTTATTCATCTCTATATGTCTTTCATGAACCTTGATTCAAGTCTAATAGTTTCTTGTAGGTTTTGTGAAGTATTGGCTAGTGAGGTTTCCCTTGAAATGTCATAAGTCCATAGTGTTTTGCTTAAACCTATCTCTTTTTTTCCTTCAAGTTGCAAGTTTCTTTTTATTCTTCATATAAAATACTCATGTTTGTAACTTTGTCATAGAATCTGATCAATTCTTGTCCTAATTGGATTCATTAGTAGTCATAAAAGTGTGTAAGCTGAGAGTGGATCATTGAACATTTGGTGCATCACCATTTAGACTAGGTTTCTTTCCTTTTAATTTTATTCCCTTTCCCTTTTCTTTGGTATAAGTATAAGTTTAGGATAAGAAGTATATTGTCATATCAGAGGAGCTAGCCTCATTAAAAAACCTAGAGGTCAAACCCCACCATAGCATTCTCACATGCTAGGGTTATTCCCATAGTGTAGCTATTGCCATCAAATTGTGCACCCTAGGATACTCTATGAGATTCCTTAAATTTGATGCAACATGGAATCATCTCTCAAGTTTGTGGGAACTTGTAAGAGAGATAAATCTCTAGATTATGAGGGCTAGCTCCCTAGATTTCATCTTTAAGTACTTATCACCTAATCTAATGCTTGTTTATGGGAAAAGGGTTAGGAGTTTGCATGAAAAGGAAACTAAAATAAAGAGGTAATACACTAAGACAAATCCCATAGAATATCACACTCCTACTAAGAAACAAAGCTTTCCAAGACCAATTCAGGCATTAAAGGATCCTAAGATAGTGTTTCAATGTGAAGGTAGGCATACATAGGATAATCAATAAGATAACTAATATAAAGGTAGATTTCACACCATAGAGACAATTTCATACTTGAAGAGGAGCCTAGTACATTCATACACTTCACATGACCTATTAAAATCAGAACTCTTACTTAATCATGAAGGATAAAGAGGAGTAAGGATGACACCATCACTTAGCTCCACTATACATCACTCACACACTTAGAAAAAATGTTCTTAACTCATAATCAGAGTTTTATTCAATGTTTAAAGACGTAAATTCAATGTCATACCAATAGGGTCTCATCATAATAGCTATGGTCTCCTTTTACAATAGCTAAGATGGCTCATAGTTATAGAATTTATAAGAAGAGAAAGATAAGAGAAGTTGAAGAGGTATAGGGAAATTTTTTTAATGGAAATGACATGGAGGAGAGATCAAGTAACTATTTTGGAAATGTGTCCATCCATAACTGAGCACCTTCCTTGATGTGGCATTGAAACTCTTCCACAAGCATATTTGAGTGTTGAAACTCCTTCTTGACAAGTGGAAAAAGGCAAGAGTTTGATCATGAGATATCTTATATAGTTACATTCCAATTCCAAGGAAAATTTTAAACCATATTTAATCATCTCCAATAGTTACATTACCTGCAATCATCAATTCCTCTCTTAGGTATCACAAGGCTTCTTTGTCTCACTAGGCCCAATTTGGCCAAAATAGCTAAAATTTGAATTATCTCAATTGGTGAAATTTTTATTCATGAAATTACTATTCTAATCATATTTGACTTAAAACAATTCTTCTAGAACCATCAAACTCTACTCAAGTCCCCTATAGAGATTTCACTAGGCCAATTCCTCTTATAGCCCTATTTTTACATAAATCCACTTGTACGAGGGAATGTATGGATTTTAAATAATAATTATGACCATTTTTAGTATAATTTTCCATTATTGTGATCTATTCCAAGTTTCATGGTGCTACACATAAGGCAAGTGTTTATTTTGACCAATTAGTCCTCTTAATTAGGCCTGATTAGGCCTCTTTAGCCTAGAAGACCAAAAATGTTTAGAAATGGCTCCCGCACATGTGAAAGATCATAGAAATGTTTTATTCACTTTAGAATTACCCATAAAATTCTATCCATATCAAATTTTATCATCTAGTTCATTGTGGAAGTATGAAAACTCCAAAATGGCCAAAAGACTAGTCTAGGTCCTTTTGCATGCTAGATAAGAAAAATGGATGTTGGGTGAGTAATGAGATTTAAATTGATTTTAAAATGATATATTAAGGTATATAAAATATTATAAAATAAAAATATACCTTATTATGACCTCCAAACAAAACTATTTACCTCGTAAGCAACTTCCAATTCATCTTTTCTTTATTTCTCCACTAGCAACAAACTTCATGGTGACTGCAACCTTTGTGATATGGGGTACGCTATTTTAATTAAGGATTTATAGGAAGTTTTTTAATTTTTACATGTATTTGATACATATTATAAAAAACTCATTGGATTTTTCCTTGCTTCTTGCTCACCAATTCAGTCTATACTCCAAAGTTACAAGTTTTGGTGCAAGAGGAAAAGTTGTCTGTCTCTGAGACAGAATAGGGGCATGTTCCCTTATTTTATTATAAAATAAAAATGTTTTATATTATTTTAAAAATAAATTTTTTAATATTTAAAAAAATTTTGAACATAAATCCTCCATTTAGACCTTCATCTTCATATATTTCCAAAGCAGACTTTATGAACCAAACAATCTATGAAGGTAGGCAAGGTAGGACATGTGCGTGGATGATTTATGGATTTAATTGAGATTTATTAGGACATGTATGGATAATTAATTCATTCCATGATTTTATTAAACAATGATATATTATATTTTCCCTTTCAATGATTTCATGTCTTTGGAATTATGAATTAGGTCTATGACTATCTATGAGGGAACTCTTGTTTGACATACTGGCTATAGGTGATTGTGAGCTTAGTTCATGATTTTTGGATGAAATACAACCTCCTATAGTTTTATAAACTCATATTATTGATCATACATAAATTTTAAAATTTGGATTTCAATTTATTTTCACTAGTTCATAACCTATTCCCAAGATTAGGCTCATTATTTGTTTGGACTGAGACACTTTCAACCTACCTATAGGTGAAATGATATGGATTGTCTTGGTCATAAAACCAATGATTTAACACATATTTTAAAACTTAATATTCAATATACATTATTTTTCACTCACCAATTGACCTTGGGTGACATTAGCATCAATGGAGACACTCTCCAACTCACTACCTGTTTGGACTGAGACAAGCCTGTAGGTTGCGATCTAAGCTTTTTCACCCTTGTTCACTTTGTTTTTAGGTTTTAAATGATTTTATGGGATAAATATACATTTTTATAAACAAAATATCACCACGAAAACCTATTTTAGTGTAATTAAAACCCACATCTCATTCATTGTCTTGCCAACACTATTTGATTGTGTTTCATGGGCCCTTTAGGCCTACTGTAGGTGTCAATGGCTCATTTTAAAGTATATTAATGATGATTGTTAGGGAATTAAATATTTTTTTATGATAATACAAAATATATTCCACCCTTAATCTTTTTATCTTCTCTTTATAACTTAATCACACTTGTTCCCAGTCCAGTCCTTTTTGCCTGTAGGTATTATCTGCCCAAGTCTGTTGTAGATATACTTGAGGAATTTGAGACATGTTTGGTTATTATTTGACCTCAAATGAAGGTATTGGGATAAAAAATCATCTTTTTCTCCTTTTAATCTCAAATAAGTCCAAAAATTTTACCATTTACCTCATTGTTTGTAACCATGACTGTAAGTATCACTCTTCAGGACTATGTACAGATAAAGGAGACCTTGGGGTGTCTCAGAACACCAAACTTCACCTTTTATCTGATATATTGGATTATAAAAATCATTTTAACCATTTTTAATTATTCCCCCTTCATATCATGGTTTATTGATTTCTATTTTAAGTTCAAAATCAAATTTTCATCAACTCCTGTAGAGTTCACTATCATAATTTAGTGTTTTTTGGTCATTTTTAAGGGTCTCAATGATCATATTCTACTTGTCACTTTCACCTAAAAACTAGTATATTTTTTGTGTGTAAATAGGGATAAAATAAAAATCAATAAATTATGTTTTAGTCTCCTTATATTATGACATATGTAATCTCAAAGAAGCCTCAGGATCTTTGTTTACAACATTTGGGGACTGTGGGACCAAATACAATCAACTCATTGTTTGAAGTGAAAATTCCACTTTACATAGCCTCTAAACCTCCATGAAATGAAAAATATGAACCTTTATAAATTATAGTTCTCAAACATGAGTTCCATAATATGTTCCATGATTCATTCTTTCGTACAACCTCTTGGAAACCCTATGTAAGATGACTGTAAATGCATAGGCAATGAACAAGGAAATAAATGAGTAATTTGGCTTTGAAGGAGTAATAATTGATATATAAAAATGTAAATTCAATGAAATAGCTTTTAAAATATGAATACAAGATCATTTAAACCTCCCATAGATCTCTCCTTCATGTTGCAAAACTCAAGTTACCCATATATGGTTGCCAACTTGGAAAACAAACATAAATTGGAATCCTCCTTCAAGGGAATTGAAAGAGAAGTGTTGGGTGTTATAAATATCATGGAGATAGACTTATTACCACCTGAAAACACCTAATAAAACTCAAATATCTCCTTGTAACTCTAAAAAAAAAATAGATGCACAACCGTAACCCTCTTTGATGCAATTTCATACAAAGTTGCCTAGAGTGTAAACTATTGTTAATAAAGGAGGAGGAACCAAATTTAAACTTATTATTATTAAATTAAATTTAACTTAGATTAAAATACACCCCTATAATCACTCTTTCCAACTCCACATGTAGCTTCCATAGTGAGTGCTTGAACTTTCCCTTTCTTAGGTTGCCAAGTGAAAATGGAGGAAAACAAGTTACAAATGAACTTTATTGCATTTTCATTGTAATAAAAAATTTTAAATGACCCATGGGGAGGTGAAGAGTCACTCTACCATGTTTTCAACTAATGGTGGACTTGAGAAATCCATACAAGTGCCCAAACCTCCTATTTTTTAGGAAAACCTACATTTCTTTATCATAACAATCTTCTAACTATCACCTGGCTGATTATGACATGATTTGACCTTATACACATTGATATCCACCTTGATGACATATTTTTTAACCTCCACCATCCATACAAGTCAATTAATGAGCTAGAAAAGTAGCCAAATGACCCTTTTACCACATGAATCCTAAAAATGGCCAATTTGTGACTTGAAGACACCTTGAAATAGTTCAAAGATAATTTTACAAAATTTTAAATACAATTTGACACTTTTAATAAGTTTGAATAGGTTTGAATAATGTTGACTTTGGTTGACTAAGCTAGTATAAGGAGGATGGGTTTTAGCAAGGACTATGGAAAGGGTAAGTGAGACATGGAAGAAAATAAATAACCCCATAGGACATATGAAAATTTATATAAAAGTTAAAAATAGTAAGGGTTGACCCAAATTTTACTTCAATATTCTTGGTGATCCCCAAGGGTGGCATGCCTGCTATGTCTAAGACCGATTGCCTAATCCTTCCATTGGGCATCTAGTCATGAATATGAGAACTCCAATTGAATTGAATAGACATTTGTCTCAAGGGAAATATTATAGTTGAAACACACACACAAGCAAATACAAACACCAAATAAAGGAAGGGAACACACATGTGTTATGAAGCACTTAAGAAACACAAGACAAACTAAAACAGACCACTTTAATGTGTATAAACTATGCAAAAAAGACTAATCCTTATGGATCAAAAGGAAATATTTTAATAACATCTCCTTGAAGTGGACTATAAGAGTGTGAAATATACCACTTAGGTCTTATCCTTGTTTTTTCAACACCTTGTTTACTTCCCATGGTACTTGCATTGACTTCATCTAGTTTCACAACCAAGAACATGTGTTTAATAAAAACATACTCCTCTTTAGTGGTTTGAAATTCAATAATAGCCCTTATTTCAAGTGATACTTCATTGATTTTGGATCCATTTTTATCCTCATACTCAACCTTAACCTCAACTCCAAGTGGATTTTCATCATCAAGATTATGCTCATTTTGGAAGGTAAGGTCTATATCAAACTTTGGTGGTTCTAACAGCTAAGTGCATGAGAGAGGTTATTCAAAACATAATACCTCTCTTGGTACCTTTCATTATCCATATATCTTATACATTTTATCTTCTTGAGATGAATCATGCTTAACTTTCTCTTCTTATAGAGGTGCTTCATGATCTTTAATAGGTTCATCTACAACATCTCCTTCAAAACTCTTCTCAGGCTCTTCATGAAGTGGAGATGCATCATCTAAGCTCAAGATTTTTTTTTCAAGATCATCCCAAAATTCCAACTCTTCATGGTTAATATAAAAGGCTTGAAGTTCATCAAAATTCTTACCAAATTATTTTGGAGCATCATGTTGGCTAGTGGGCACATCTTCTTCACCTTATGTTGCAGGTTGATCATCATCATCTTCTATGAAGTATGGTAATTCATCAATCCACTCAAGGTCTACTTCTTGTCTTACCATTAAAGTGTCTTCTTCTCCCAAAACCTTTGTTGGGTATTCCATATCATCAGATACTTCTTTAATGTGTTCAAGTAACTCATCTATGATAGCATCCTCCCCTAACTACTATGGAGTCTTAGGAACAATCAGTTGATTCTTAATTTGTGAAGGCAATAGAGAAGATGTAATGAATGACAATCCTTTAGGTGATTTTTCAACCTTATTCACATAGTTCTCTTCCCTTTTAAAGTTCACAAGAATGGTACCCTGGTTTCCACTCTCTCTATGAGTATCCCTTTGCATGAGGTTTTGTTCTTCTAATGTGAGGTAAGGAATAAATCTTTCTTATGCCACTAAGGTCTGACAACCTCCTCTACCATCATAAATAAACTAACCTTGAGATTGTCACCAATGATCCAAATATTCTTCTCCTTAAACCAAGTTAGTAAGGATTGGAACAATAGCCTTTGTGGATGAAATGGGATTAGGATTATAGCTATTAGGTTGCCTATTGAAAACTTGATGACCTTGGTGATTGTATTGGGGATTAGGTGGAGTACTTACTTATAATTGAGATTGTTTGAGCTAAGATTATAATGACTTGATCATTTCATAGTTGTATATATCATTATCCACCTTCTTGGGAGTGATTATAGACTTGACATTGGCATCGGTAAATTTATATACACTTGGAATTTCAAATGAACTATGAGATAACAAACACATAATAACTCTTGGGGATAATTTCCCAGCTAGTATCAAACTATTCTCAGCTTTAATAGTTATCTCATATGCATCAAGTAGAGTAAATCCTCCCATTATGCATCAAGTAGAGTAAATCCTCCCATTTATTGCAAAATTACTACCGCATCAGTGTCAATAGCCTTGAGATAAGTGGGGAACATAAATCTTGTAGGGGGTCTCATGATAGGAGGATACCTATGCTATGTTCTTTGAAATATTTCATTGAAATCTCCCATGGATTCATTAGGACCTCTCCTTATCACATTGATCTAATGGATTAGTGAAATTTTATCACTCTTATTCTCAAACCTATTCACCAACATCTCTCCAAATCTATCCCAATTAGTGATTCAACCACCTCCCAATGTTATATACCAATCAAGTGCTTTACCCTTTAAAGAAATAGAAAGTATCCTAATAGCTATGTTAACTTGAGTGATATTATGGAAATTGTAAAAATTTCAGATGTCTCTAAGTGTTCAAATGGGGTAATAGGACCTTCTCCATTGAAGCTAGGGAGACTTTTGGTAGCACTAGGAGGAATATGATCATGTGTAAGAAGATTGATTGGATTTTGAGTATTAAAGGCTAGGAAAGGATGTTTCCTATCCATCTCTTCTTATTCTTCTTCCTGACCATGAAATATAATGTGGAAAAATTGATCTAAAATTAGAGATTATCACCTTTTAGAGTTGCCAAATGTTGGATTAGAAACATTCCTTTAACCTTGGGCTTATTAAGACTAGCATTCACCATGACATGGAAGAAATTAGGAACAACTATCCCACCAGGTGTACCAAACCTATTATCATCAAATTTGTCACCCTAGGATACTCTATGAGATTAATTTAATTTTATGAAACATGGCATCATCTCTCAAGTTTTTGGGAACTTGTAAGAGAGATGAATCTTTATTTTATGAGGGCTAGCTCCCTAGATTTCATATTTAAGTGGTTATCACATAATATAATAATTTTTTATGGGAAAAGGGTTAATATTTTTCATGAAAAGGAAACTACACTAAAAATCTGATACACCAAGACATACCCCACAAACTATCACACTCCTAAGCAACAAAGCTTTCTAAGACCAATTCTAGGCATTAAAGGATCCTAACATAGTGTTTCAATATGAAGGTAGGCATACATAAGATAATCAAAAAGATAAATGATCTATGGGAATATATCACACCATAGAGACAATTTAATACTTGAAGAGGAGCCTAGTACATTCATACACTTCACATGACCTAATAAAATTAGAACTCTTGCTTAATCATGAAGGATAAAGATGAGTAAGGATGGCACCATCACTTAGATCCACTATACATCACTCACACACTTAGAAAAAATGTTCTTAACTTATAATAATACTTTTATTAAATGTTGAAATACAAAAATGCAATGTCATACCAGTAGGGTCTCGCCATACTAGCTATGGTCTCCTTTTACAATAGCCAAGATGGGTCACAATTATAGAATTTGGAAGAAGAGAGAGAGAAGAGAAGCTGAAGAGGTGCAGAGATAAGTGTTACATGGAAATGATGTGTATGAGAGATCAAGTAACTATTATGGACATGTGTCCATCCCAAAATAATCACCTTCCTTGATGTGGTGTTGAAACTCTTCCACAAGCATATTTGAGTATCGAAACTCCTTGACAAGTGGAAAAAAGGAAAGAGTTTGATCATGAGATCTCCTGGATAGTTAAATTTTAATTCCAAGGACACTTGGAAACCATTTTTAATCATATCCAAGAGTTACATTACCTAAAATCATCAATTCCTCTCTTAGGTGTCACAAGGCTTCTTTGTCTCACTGGGCCCAATTTGGCCAAAATAGCTAAAATTTGGATTTAGCTCAATTGGTGAAATTTTTATTCATGAAAGGCCTATTTTAATCATATTTAACTGCAAAATATTCTTCCATAACCATCAAACTCTCTTCAAGTCCCGATTTTTCCTATAGAGTTTTCACTAGGGCAATTCCTCTTGTAACCCTATTTTTTCACAAATCCACTTGTACAGGGGAATGTACAAAATTAAAAGACTAAGTGAGAAATTTTTTGAGTACCATTTTCCATAATTATGATTTTTGCCAAGTTTCATGGTGCTAAACCCAAGGAAAGTGTTTCTTTTGACCAATTAGTCTTCCCAATTAGACCTAATTTGGCCTCTTTAGCCTAGAAGACCAAAAATGCTCAAAAATGGCTCCTACAAGTGTGAAATCTCCTAGAAATATTTTATTAACTTTAAAATGACCCATAAAATTCTCCAAATCAAATTTTAGCCTCTATTTCATTGTGGATGTATGAAAATTCCAAAATGGCAAAAAGATTAGTCTAGGTCCTTTTGTGTGATAGATAAGGAAAATGGATGTTGGGTGAGTACTGAGCTTAAAATTGAATTTAAAATGATATATGAATGTCTATAACATATTATAAAATAAAATTACATCTCATTATGACCTCAAAACAAACCTATTTACCTTGAAAACAACTTTCAATTCATTTTTTCTTCATTTGTCCACTCGCAACAAACTTCATGGTGACTGCAACCTTTGTGATATGGGGTACCCTATTTTCCTTAAGGATTTATAGAAAGGTTTTTTAGGTTGAAATTTATGTTATAAATCTTTTCAAACTATCATTTTATTTTTCCTTGTTTCTTGGTCACCAATTCAGTCCATACTTCAAAGTTACAAGTTTTGGTGCAAGGGGAAAAGTGGTATGTCTCTGAGACAGAACAGGGGCATGTTCCCTTATTTTCTTAGTACAATAAAAGTGTTTTATATGATTTTTTAAAACTAACAAGGGTAATTTTTACCAAATTTGGGCACATAAATCTTCCATTTAGACCTTCATTCTTCATATATTTCCAAGGTAGACTTTATGAACCAAACAATCTATGAAGGTAGGCATGGTAGGAATTGTGCTTGAATGATTTAGGGATTGATTTGATATTTATTAGGACATTTATGGATAATTAATTAATTAAATTATGTTTTAAAAACATTTTTTATTCTGTTTTCCTCTTAAACCACTTCACGTCTTTGGAATTATGAATTAGGTCTATGACTGCCTAGGAGGGAACTCTTGTTTGGCATATTGGTTGTAGGTGATTTGGAGCTTGGTTCATGATTTGTGGACCAAATAAAACCTAACATAATGATTTAAAATCATATAATTTATCCCCCATAAATTTTACAAGTTGGAGTTTAATTTATTTTCACTATTTCATGACCTATTCCCAAGATTAGGCTCACTATTTGTTTGGACTGAGACACTTTCAACCTACCTGTAGGTGGAATGATATGAATTGTATTGGTCCTAATACCAATTATTGAACACATATTTTATAAATAAATATTAAATCTAAAATATTTTTCACTAACCAATTGACCTTGGGTGACATTAGCATCAATAGAGACATTCTCCAACTCATTACTTGCTTGGACTGAGATAGGCATGTAGGTTGTGATCTAAACTTTTTCACCTTTATTAAATTTGTGTTTACATTTTCCATGAGTTTATAGGATAAATATACATTTTTATAAACCAAATATCAACACTAAAACCTATTTTATTTCAAGGAAAACACACATCTCATTCATTATCTTGCCAAGACTGTTTGATTGTGTTTCATGGACCGTTTAGACCTATTGTAGGTGTCAATGGCTCATTTTGGAGTCTATTGATGATGATTGTTATGGAACTTAAATATGTTTATTTTCTCATAAAACATATACTCCCCCCATAATATTGTGATCATCTCCTTGTAACTTGATCACACTTGTTCCCAGTCCAGTCCTTTCTGCCTGTAGGTGTCATCTTCCCATTTTTGTTGTAGATATACTTGAGGAATTTAAGACTTGTTTGGTTATGATTTGACCTCCCATGAAGGTATTTGGATTAAAAAACATCCTATAATCCTTTTAATCTCAACTAATTCCAAAAAATTAACCTTTTATCTTAGGATTTTCAGCCATGACTGTAAGTATCACTCTTCAAGACTGTGTATAGATAGAGGGGAGCTTGGGGTGTCTCAAAACACCAAATTTCACCCTTTCTCTGATATATTGGCTTAATAACATCATTTTAACCATTTTTAATGATTACCCCTTAATATCATGGTTTATGAATTTATATGTGAGTGCAAAATCAAATTTTCATCAACTCCTGTAGAGTTCACTATCATAATTTAGTGATTTTTGGCATTTTTATGGGTCTTAATGACCATCTTCCACTAGTCACTTTGACCTAAAAACTGGAAGGGTTGTTTTGTGTAGATAGGGATACAATAAAAATCAATCAATTATTTTTGATTCTCCTTATATAATTACATATTTAATCTCAAAGAAGCCTCAGGATCTCTATTTATAACATTTGGGGACTGTGGGACCAAATACAATCAACTCACTGTTTGAAGTGAAAATTACACTTTGCATAGCCTCTAAATATCCATGACATGGAAAATATGAAACTTTGGATATTATAGTTATAATACATGAGTTCCATAATATGTTCCATGATTCATTCTTCCGTACAACCTCTTGGAAACCCTATGTAAGATGACTATTAATGCACGGGCAGTGAACAAGGGAATAAATGAGCAATTTGGATTTAAAGGAGTAATAATTAATATATCACAATGGAAATTTAATGAAATAAATTTTAAAATATGAATCCAATATCATTTAAACCTCCCATGGAGCTCTCCTTCATGTTGCAATACTTAGGTTACCCATATATGGCTGCCAACTTAGAAAACAAGCACAATTTGGAATCCTCCTTCAAGGGAATTAAAAGAGAAGTGTTGGGTGTTATAAATATCATGGAGATAGAATTATTACCACTTTAAATAACCTAATCAAACTCAAATATCTCTTTATAACTCTGAGAAAAATATATAGATGTATAACCATACCCCTTTTGGATGTAATTTCATAAAAAGCTACCTAGAGTGTGAACTATTGCTCATAAAGGAGGAGGAACCAAATTTCAGATTATTGTTATGAAAATTAATTCAACTTATATTAAAATCCACCCCTTGAATTACTCTTTCCAATTCCACCTGTAGCTTCCATAGTGAGTGCTTGAACTTGCCCTTCCTTAGGTTGCCAAGTGAAAAAAGAGGAGAACAAGTTGCAGATGAAGTTTTTTGAATTATCCTTACAATAAAAACATTTAAATGAATTTTGGGGAGGTAAAGAGTCAATCTATCTTGTTTTCAACTAATGGTGGACTTGAGAAATCCATTTAAGTGCCCAAAAGCTTCTATTTTTGAGGAGAATTTGCCATTTCTTGATCATAACAGCCTTATAACTATCACTTGACTGATTATGACATTTTTTGACCTTATCCACATTTATATACACATTTATGACATATATTTTAACCTCTACCATCTGTATAAGTCAATTAATGAGCTAGAAAAGTGGCTAAATGACCCTTTTACCACATGAATCCTAAAAAATGGCCAATTTGTGACTTGAAGACACCTTGAAACAATTAAAATATCATTTTTGAACATTTAAAATACAATTTGACACTTTGAATATGTTTGACTAGGTTTGACCAATGATGACTTTGGTTGACTGAGCCAGTATAAGGAGGATGGGTTTCAATACAGGACTAGGGAAAGGGTAAGTGAGACATGTAGGATAATAAGTGACTCCATAGGACATATGAAACTTTATATAAGATTTAGAAATATTAGGGGTTGACCAAAATTTTACTTGGGGTCAAATTTGATATAACAATAGCTTAATTGGAGAGATCTTGAAGAACCCTCTGCAAGGGTGAAGATTGATGATATAACATGTCACTAGTCACTTAATGTTTTTCTATGTCCTTAGTGAGCCCCATGTTTTCTAAGGTCTTCTCATGAGATGCATATGTTGTGATTATTTACATTTCCTCTTTCATTTCCCACAATCCTAATATTTACCCTTGAGAAATATTATTTTTCACTGATCATTCCCCTTAGAGATCCCATTTGTGAGTTGTAATGTAAGACCTTGGACAGGACTAAGCCTTACTCAAAAATTACCAAATGATCAACTTACCATTCTAAACATACCCTTTAACATATTTTCCCCATTATTTCCACCTCATTTGTGTTCCCTTTGTGCATTGTAGTGTAAGACCATAGATAAGACCTAGCCTTCCTCATAAAATTTTCTAATAGATAATTCACAATGAAATTACATGTGTCAAATTTGAGATAAGTCGTAATTGATCATGAGTTACACATTATTGACATGCTTCTCATCTTGATGTAATATGTTTTATGCTTACTTCATTGGTATTTCACTTTTATCTTCTTCTTTTTTGATTGCATGTAAGAATACAACCATTTTTATTAAGTTTTTCATACTTGCCAACTTGAATTAGTGTGATCAATTTAAGTTCCATTTTTCCAATTTTGTTTCTCTTTTATGCTTCCCCATGTGATTTAGTATGATTGATTGACTTATTTTTTTTGTTTTTATACCATTTTCCTTTCATGTGCTTTCCATTTTATTACATTATTTTCATACTTCCCAATGTGATATAGTGTGATTTTACTTATTTTAAATTTGGTTCCACTCTTTTTTATGTTTTAAAAACATTTATTTTTATCTTTTTACCATCTTTAATTTATTATATTTAGTCATGTTTTTGTTATTACACATTTCCCATCATGATATAGTGTGTAGTACATTTGTTTTTGATTAATTATACATGTCATGGTACACAACCATGATTAGGGATCCCCATATGACCTCCTCTATCACTAGATCTGCAAAACCAAAACTAGATAGATATTATATCCCATATATAGCTCAAGATATATCTACCTAATACAATGACATGAAAATAGTATTCTATGTCAAAATTAAAAAAGTCAACATTTATTACCAACTCGATGTCACTAATCACCATCTCCCCATCTACTCATCTACCAAGAATGGTCTCTCCATCTACTCATCCCATAAGTACCTTATTTGTGCTCAATGTCATTGACATTGCCTCCATCTATGATGTGTTTGAGGTGGTCACACTTCCTCTTAATGTAGTGAATTATATGGTGCACAATATATCCCTACATTAACATCCATTCCCTCTCCTCCTTTTAATATTGGATTTTGTGCTTGACCAGACCATGGTTTCACATGTCATGGCCTAATCACTGGTATCTCTATTAGGGCTCCTCCTCCTCCTCTCCCCTTTGGCTCTCTAACATGTTGTACCCAAAAATAAGGCACTAATAGAGGATAAATTAGGTTGGGAAGTCCAAACTACCTTATCAAGCATGTAACTAATTGTATCTATACCCACTAGGTACAGTGGCCCATGATCCACACTCAAGCCAGACCTAGTATCTATAGACACCTAAATCTAGCCATTGATAACCTCCAACTAGGCTTTTGGAAAATTTCTACTCAAAATGCATAATTTGTCCTAAAAACACTAAAACACACTAAATGATGTGAAACTAACATATTCATGACTTCTTTACTACTCTAGATATTTCTCATCTGTCTGCTATTTGGGGGGCAGTCCAGGGAACAAAACATGTTCTTGAAGAAGGTAGTGCATGGAAAGTAGGTAATGGTAAAAAGGTGAAATTCTGGGAAGATATTTGGGTAAGAGGTAGACCCTTACAGGAAGAAATCCAAGATAAAGATGTTATAGAAAGATGTAAACAAAGAGTGGGGATAATGGTTAATCAATACTGGCAGAACAACACTTGGGTAAACCTCATTGACTATGATCAAGATCTCAAGGATATTCAATTATCCCTAAATTCTATATCCCTAAATCCTAATCAAGAAGATAAAATTGTTTGGTATCAGGAGCCAAGTGGACAGTTTAAAGTCTCTTCCATCTTCATCTCCAAGGGAAATGGCAGAAAACCGTTATGGACAAGAGCCTGGATTAAGGGGCTCATTCCAAAAATCAAGTTCTTTTTCTGGACCCTTCTCCAAAATAAAATTTTGACTCTGGATAATTTACAAAAACGCGGAATCAATATTTTTAACAGGTGTATTCTATGTAAGAGAGACCTTGAAGATAGAGATCATCTGTTTGTGAATTGTTCCTTCACTCAGCTTGTTTGGAAGGAGGTTCTCAATCTGTGGGGCATTACATGGATTCATCAAAAAAATGTTGAACTTTCTCTCAAAAGCTGGTATTGCCCTTCAAAGAATCCTGAAGTTCTCTTATTATGTAAAATTACTCTTCCCCATATCTGGTGGGGAATTTGGAAGGAAAGAAATAACCGAATATTCAGAAACAAAGAGCTCCTTGGATGGGTGGTTGGCCATAACATCATTAGAGCTCTAAAGGAAAATTTTTCTTCTCAAAAAAATCCAAGATCTAATCTCAATGTGGATAATCCTCTGAGGAAGGATATTATTCTCGGTGAACCTGAAAACCCCAGATCAGGTGTGACTTGGATTAGTCCACCTCAAGATTGGATTAAAGGTAACTTTGACGGTGCAGCAAAAGGGAACCCAGGAAATGCTGGTTGTGGTGGTGTTCTGAGAAACCATGTGGGAAGGGTTATTGATGCTATTGCAATTCCCATTGGTATATCTAACTGCCACATTGCCGAAGCTACATCTGTCCTCCAGACCCTTAAATTAGCTGTGGACTCGGGTTATTCCAAATTGTGGCTTGAAGGGGACTCTTTGAATGTTATAAATATCATTAATAATAAGAATACTGTGTCTTGGACAATAGAGGATAAGGTAAAGGAGATGAAAACTCTTTTGAATAAATTTGAAGAAATAAAAATCACCCATACCTACCGTGAAGCAAATGGTGTTGCAGATTGGCTTGCCAATTGTGCTGTTCGGGAAGGGCAAAAAGCGAGGTGGGATGAAACCTTAGTAAAGAACATGGATTTAAGGGCAATCATTCGTCTCGATGCCACACATGTGAAAGAAGGTAGGATTGGAGTGTAATAAAATCTTAATGAGTAGGAGGAGTGGCAACACAGGGAAAGGAACCCAATTATTAAAAAGCAAGGCCCTCAAGAGGGAGAAGCAGATCCTGAAAAGCCATAAACAAATTCGACGTCCCAATCAACTTGACAGCAGGAGGATCCAGGGTAATATCCACAGTAATCAGGTTTCAAAGAAAATGAGCATGGCACATGAAAGGAAGGGAGAACCCCGTAAACAGGAGCCCAAGAGCTGTGCAAAATGGAGAGAGAAACACCAAGTTTGGAAAATTTTGCAGAAAGGAAATGTAACGAGCCACATGGAAAGACTTCATGGCTCTAAACCGCATATCATGACGGCCTTTTTCAAAAATTGGTCTGACGACAGGGTCACCCTACATGGTATAACTGTAAATTTAACTAAGGATTTTCTTGCTGAGGTTACAGGGTTGTCAATGGAAGGAATCAAATTTTCAAAGCAGACCAGCATTTCAAACGAGGCATTTTGCAAGTTCCCCAAAATGGATGAGGAGGAGTAGAAGTTGGTCAAAAATGGGGATTTTTATGAGCTGGATCAGATTAAAGGGATATGGAGGGACGTCCTAAGCTGTATAAGGTAGTACTTCATCCTGTACGGAAGAAGCAAATGAGTGCATAAGTTCCATTTTGTCTTCCTCAACCACTTCAGGCATAAGGTTAGCTTGTCTTTTCCTTTCTATCTTCACTACTCCCTAATTCAAAGCCTTTATGCTCATAGGAAAAAGGATTTGCGCCCTATTCTTCATGAAGGCCTAATTCTGCTTATTGAAGGCTATTGCAAGAATAGGGCACTGGTTAAGTATCCCAAATAGGGGAAAAATAAGTTGCCAGGGAATAAAAAGAATGAAAATGTAAGCAGAAAAGGAAAAATTAAGACCCCTAGTCCTAATAAATAGAATGCAGAAGAAGAAAGGGGTCGGGAGAGATTTGAAGAACCCGAGAAGGAAAAATCGGAGGAAGAAGATGGAACAGAGAGCTGGGATACCAACTCTAGTAATGATGAAGAAGGATCGGAGGAAATTGAAAAGGATAAAGTCAATACTGAGGAGGATTCTGTTACCAGAACAGAAGAGATGGAGGAAAACCAGTAAGTGGCAGAGGAAGACACTGTCCAGGAAGATCCTGGTGAGGACCCAACTTCTAAGGAAGAAAAGGAAATATTTGTCCAGGAAGATATTCAAAACATGGAGATGGAAATTGAAGATGGAATCAATGAGCGGGAACAAAAGAGCAAAGATGAATTCTTTGAAGAAGCTAGGAATAGCCCAAATAAAAAGTCTAAGGATTGGAGAGGGAAGAATCAGAAAGATGAAATACACACTCCTATGACTTGGGTTAACAGTAAAGCTGAGTCTTCTTCCCAATTAGATTCCTGGTTGTGTAGGGAGATTATTGATCTCAAGAAAAAAGCAGAAACTTTGGAATATTCTCTAAAAGCTGTTTGGAACAAAGTAAACAACATGGAAAATCAGTTAAGCAAGATCCCTGTGAAGCTCAAAGCTTACGAAAACAATCTCTGGGAGTTAATAAAGGATAACAGAAAGAAAATGGAGGAAGTAACGTCCAACATTTGTGCAGCTGCTATCAATATAGGTAAACGAGCCAATGAGGAGACCAAAGCACTAGAGGGTCCCAACAAAAGGAAAAGGCAAAGTTCCACAAAGAAAGATACACAAAAAGGAGCTTTGCTGGAGGTTACCACCCAGGAAACTGCTTTGAAAGAAAAAGAAGCCATGAACTTGATACTGGAACTGGATGAATAATCTAGTCCTTCTTGTTGGTAAAGAAACTGGTACAGATCTTTGTTCTTCTTTTGTTAGCTTTTGTTTATTGTACCTCCAGACTTCTATTTTTGGGTTTTGACCGGATGTATCTCTTATGGTTTCAGGACCATTCAAAACATATTTTTACTACTTCTTTGTAGTGTTTTTTAGGCATTGCCTGTGGGCTTTATTGTTCTTTTTTTGCTCTTTGTAAAAGGGTTTCGGGGCCCCTTCAAAACCTGCTTTTACCTCTAATCTAAAACATATTCAAGTGCTAATTTTGGCTAGGGTATCCCTAAATGGGGTAATATAATTTATGGGCTAGCTAACTTTGATCATATCATTTTGAGTCAAAATGCCAATTTTGCACCTAGATGCTCTGGATTGATTTTTCCTATAAAATAATTTGCACAAGATGTGTGCCTTTATTATTTTATATTGGTAACATCCTAAATGGGATAATGGTTCCAATGCATCTATCATGGACTTCCAATTCTAATCCGGTCAAATTTTGAACCAATAACAAGGCATTATAATCAATTTGAGTAATTTATGCACAAAGTGCTTAATCATGATTAAGAGCTAATTAACCCAAATCAATGCCTAATATAAAATTACATGGAAACTTGTTGAAAACTTATTTTTGGAAATGAATATTGAATATCTACATCATTAGGTTACCTCATTTATTGGGAAGACATCCCTAGGTCAGAAATGTCACAAATATCGGGATTCATGCCCTCCATGCCTCATCAATGCCTTACATGATGCCCTCCATGCCTATTAATTTCTCCATCTTATAATGTCATGATGAGGATAATTAAAACTTAATTCTAAAAATTGAATTAATCCTCAACCACACATCTCAATCTTGGGATGGATAGTTCAGGTTGATTCTAGACATTCTAAAAAATCTATAAACAGAGAGGCCATGAACATCATTTCTAAGATATTTTTGGTGAAAATTTATTATGCACAAATATCTTAAAAGTATTGATTATGTAAATTTATAATGCAAAAATGGTTCTAAAAGCTTCAAGAAACTAGTGTTACCATGCCAAATTGATTCCAAGCCAAGCCAAAGCTAAATGTGCTAAGGAGATATGGAGGTATCCAAGCTTCCATTTCCAAGGACTTCATGAGCACAAAGCTAACCAATCCACTACAAAAATCATTTTAGAGTATCTAAGGAAGGTAAAAGAGGATTTTTTTGCATTTTAATTGTGTGTTTCATTCATGTTTATTAACTAAGCTCTCCCTAGTGTCTAGGCCTAGAGATGTTATGCTATTAGTGTGTTTATTTTATTTTGTTTTCATTTTGGAACTAACACCATACTAACTATCCTCTCTTGAGTCAAATACCTAGATCCACATATGGCACACTTGATGGGACTAGACAAATCTCACACCTTATGAAGATCATTTTACAACTATAAAATATTTATTTAGACCCTTAAAACTCTTGAAAATTGATTTTATAACTTTATTTTGCCATTTTTAGTTTCCATGATTTTACACAGTAATTGACATCAGAAAGTAAGACCAACATCAATTACATGGCTTAACCAACATTAATTGGCAAAACTGACATCAATTAGATTTTGGTTAACCAAGGTAACCATTGTTGGTTGTATATAACTGACGTTGGTCATTGTATATTTCCAAAAACATAGACCTAAGATCCATTTTTCTAAAGTTTATTATTTCAAACCAAAAAGAGCTTCAAATCTAAAGGACATGCTAACATTTTTGTTGCAAGACCAAGCTTGATATTTGCTCAAAACATGTTTAAATCACCTTTGCATGCTTAAAAATCAATTAGGAACTTTATTTTGGTGTTTAAAATTTTTAGATGTCTATGATGAATGCTTTAAAATTTTTCAACTAAGACCAATGGGTCAAATGAACACCACCAAATCTTTCATTTTGGACTTAAAATTGAACACACTTGTCAATTCTTGTTTGCAATAGTTATTTAATACAATCTTTATTTGGTAAAAAGAGGAATGTTGCATGTATTCTCTACCATTTTTCCCCTATAGGGAACCTTTAGAATCAAAAGTGCCATTCCTATTTCAAATAACTTAATCCAATGCTTAGAAATAAAGTCATCTAAAGCACTTCCCAAAAACTCATTAAAGTTTGGGTGACCTTGAAAATGATCTTAAAGTCTTTTTCTTTCATGCTTTCTTTATTTTATGAAAACTTGGCTTGTGAGGGGGACTTCATCACCTCTCGCAAGTTCTTTAGTAACACTTTGACTTGGGGTTTCATCTCCTGACATTGACTTAATTTTGGTTTCTTTGGAGTTGCACACAAGACGTGTGGGACTTTGGACATCGCACTACACTAACCAAACAGTAGGATGTAGTGGTTGCAAAAAGGATTAGACCTTTTTACAAAAAGCCAAGTGATACATAACCAAAATCCATGCTTTTCTTTTGCATTTTTTGGCATGAAAGTCATTGTGAAATTTATTCCCCTAGATCATTCAAAAATTTGGTAGATCTTAGACAAATCCCCAGTTATTGTGAAAGTGTTATTGGTGCAAAGTACACCTCAAGGTCCATGTCATAGTACTATCATTTGAGAGAAGGGGGGTGTAAAAACCCTATTATATAATGCACATTTACTTTTGGATGAACACTTAAAATTCTCTCAAATGATGTATATTAATGGATTCTAATAATAATAAGCAACCTTGTCAGTTTAGTATCTAAGAATGATTAATTAGATGGTCTTGTCCTATTTTAAAGTCTTGTTTGGAGTCAAAACTTGGTGTAAACAAACAATCCAAACCAAATGCATAGTCCAAATTTTCCTTTGAACAAAGAGGAGTTATGTTTTCTATGTGAGATCATTAATTTGCCTTATTCAAAGTTTCATCAAAAGCTTGAGAGTCATATCATCCACTTTGTCATAGTTATGTTGCATAATTGAGTCTAGACCTTTACCAACTTTTTTTAATGTCCTTCACTTATAATCTAAATTCAAAATTACACCTTTACAAGTGCATAGGGTTGATGTGTTAAGTGGGTTCACCATTTGAAATAAACTCAAAGGAACTTAGGTTTAATTTCAAATTTGGGTTGAAGGCCATTTAAGAATCATAATTATTATCATCACTTGATAGACTTAAGCCATTTTGTGTTAAACACTTACACTTTGAGTCTATGCACCACAACATTTTGAATCAAGAAAATTAGTGTTATGCTATCAAAATTGAAAGAAAATGTCTATGTTATTAGTGTAGGTTTTTATTTTTCCCTATTTATTAATTAGGGAAATTATATTTCTTGTGCATACATGGCAGTTTTCCTACATTTGTGGGATAGGCTAGCTTATGTGGAGGTGTGTGTAATAGATGTGTCATAGGAATGTCATAAGTAATTCCCTTGATGGGAGTTACTTCTCTATTCTTAGCACCTTGTCACCACCTTTCATGGAGGAGTTAGGTTCTATTCTTGGGGTGCCTTGTCCACCTTTTGTGGAGGAGTTACTTACGTACTCTCCTATTTATATTCCTCACTTTGGCCATCTCATGCTAATCAAATTTTGGTTTTCTCCATTTTGTCTTGTGCAATTTCTCTTATTGTGTTATTTTCAAATTGCTTTAACATCTATGTGGTGTGCACTTGCTTCAACTTGTGTGATCACGTCTCCATTACACTCATATTATCTGAGATTCTGGCAACAACTTTGATATGGTATCAGAGCTAACTCTAGTTATCTTGTGTGTGATTATGCTTTTAGCTTATTTTGAAATCAAGAGGAGTGGAGTTCTCTTTATTTTTTAATTCTATATTTGGTCTAAAATAAAAAATTTTTGTCAATATCATTTCTGGTTAGTTTTCTTGGATCCTTGGCCTTTAGGTGTCTTGGCTGTCTTTAGGTACTGATTTTGCTTGTGTTTTTGAGCACCATTATTATGTGGAGTAGTAAAGGGAGGAGCAGTCAACACTCCTCACAGTCAGCTCTTCTAGTCAGTAGCTTCTAGTCTAGGTGCCAAACTTTAGTTCTACGCCAAGCTTCTATCCTTCAACAAAATTAGCATCTGCACCTAGGTTCATCACTCCTTTAAGTGTCCATGCCACAATCTCCAGCCTTCTGCTCTAGCTGCCACCAAATTTCAATAGCTGTGTCCTTCTAGCTAGGTGCCTTAGGCTATATGGCAGGTCTGCTATTTTTTTTGTTTTTTGCAAAAAAATTCAGATTTGCACCCTCTTTTTTGGGATGCCACTTCATGTTGTGTCTGCTGTTATCCTTCCAGCTTCTGCACCTAATTTTTTGAGTTGAAGTTCTGCCACACCATAGTCTCCTACAAGGTGCCTTAGATAGGCCGTACGGTCTAGCACAGGTCTGCTATTCTTTTGTCTTTTATGAGTCAAAATTCTGGACTGTTTGCTTTTGGACGCCCCTTCCTTACTTGGCATCCTATTTGGCACCCCTTAGACATGTGGCATCCATTATTATGTCTATTCTTCAATTTTTTTAAGTTAAAATTGACTTGATAAAATAAAAATCAGTCAATTTGACTGAATATTAAGGATTTTAGACAGTTTTGTATTTTTGCGGGTTTGAATTAAAACTTGTATCTTCAACTTACGAAGATGAAGGGTGAGGCCCGGGTTGGTAGGAGGCTAATCACGCCTCACACAAACCTAATTTAGATTCTTCATTCTATGCCTAATCTAATGAGTGGTTGGAAGGTCACTTTCTCTCCCTATAATAGGCATTTTTAAAATATTTTAGTGCTTTTTTTTGTAAAAACACTAGTTTATGGGAAAATTATAACTTTTATATCTTGCAAACGGTAGCTCGGTTTTGGGTGCCATTTTTTTCAAAAGTACTTGTAATTTAATTATCCATAGTGTAGACTTGTTATTTTTTTAAAAAAGCACTAGTTTATAAAGTGCCAAAAATTTAGGTCTCTCGAGATGCATTTTCGGTGGAGTCTGACGTCCTATTTGCTTTAGTCTTTTACTGATTGCTCTAAGATGCTTTTTTTTTTCTGAGTCTGAGATCCTTTAAGCATGCACTTGCATATTTAGGGGGCCTCAATATTTTAGGGGGGGGTGTGATTGTTTTCAACAACTTGCTTTCATTCTCCTTTCTACATACATTCACAAGTTGCAATCAACACAACTTCACCTAAATTTAGCTAAAAAATGGATTCTTTTCAACTTAAACCCCTAAAAACCTTCAACTATCATGAATGGAAAGTTAAAATGTCAATCATTCTTATACGTAAAGGGTTGTATAGGATCACCATGGGTACAGAAGTAGAATCCAACATAGATGCTGAAAAGGTCAAGTGGTACAATCATAGTGATGAAGCCTATGGATTACTGAGCTTGTCTGTGTCTCCCAAAATTATCTTCCATATAGAATCCTCCTAGACTCCTAATGACATATTGGACACCTTAGAAAAGTTATTTGGGAAGCATGATGAGATGAGAGGTCATGAGCTCGAAAATGAACTCATAAGTCTAAGTCCTAGCAACTTGACACCCTACAAGACTTCTTCACTAAGTTTAAGGCCCTTAGATTGAAATTGAAAGAATGTAGGATAGAGAAGAAAGATGATCAGCTCATACTTTCTATTTTCACAAAATTAGGTCCAAGCTGTTCAGTGTTTGTCTCCACTTTCCATGCCATAAAAAGTACCCTTGGCACTACATGAAAAATGCCTTCTTTGGACTCATTCATTATCGACTTGACTAGGGAGCAAGATAAGCTAATTCAAATAGGCACAATGAAGTCTACTCAACCCCAATCTTTGATAGCTGGAAATGGTAAGGATAAGACTTGAACAAAGGAGAAGAAGAAAAAAAACAAGGACCAGGAGAAGAAGAAAGAAAACACCAATCCTGCCAAAAACAACACTGAGTCATCATCCTCTAATGCTAAACCTAAGATGGAGAAGGTTAAGTGTGCCTATTGTAAAAATATAGGGCATGATGAACACAAATTCATGAAGAAACAAATAGATCACCTAACTCATATTCTAGAGAAGAATAATATAGGTGTTCCTAAGTCCATCAAGCAAAATTCATCTATCTAGGATTCTACTAAGGCAAAAGGCAAGGGTAAGGAGAAAGAAAAGGGCAAGGCTCTTGTAGCTACAAAAAGCTTCCACATCTTCATGGGTTATTGACTCGAGGTGCTTCTCACCACATGGGCTCTTCACTAGTTGAGTTTTCATCTTTAGAGCCTTGTAGCATGACTTCAATTAGTTTGGGTGATGACACATCCAGTTTCCATTGTAGGGAGAGGGTCAATTGAAATAGAAAGAGGAAAATTCAACAATGTTCTAAGTGTTCTTTATCTTTCAACCAATCTCCTATCAGTGTACTAAATCACTCACATTGGTCAGAGGTATGAGAGTTGAGTTTTCACCAAATTCAGTGGCTATCAGGGAGTTGCATAGTGATACTACAGTGGCAGTGGGAAGGGTAGATCACCAAGTAAGGTTATACACCTTGTCACATTTTGCAGCAAATTCTTCTCCAACAGTATTGCTGACTCATTCAGATGGAGTTAATAAATTATGGCATGAGCGGTTTGGCCACCTTAACTATTGCTATCTTGAGCAACTTTGTAAACATGACATGGTCATTGGCTTGCCTCGTGTCCAATTCTCAAAAGGACTTTGCGAGGGGTGCTCCCTTAGGAAGCATCCCGAAGCAAAATTTGACAAAGGCAAAGCTTGGAGGGCTTCAAAACCTTTGGAGTTAGTACATAGTGATGTATCGAGACCCTTTCCCAAACCATCTTTCATAAGGGCCAAGTACATCCTCACTTTCATTTATGATTTCTCTAGGTACACTTGGATATATTTTCTCAAATAAAAGTCTAAAGTGTTTGAAAATTTTCTAGACTTCAAGGCTCTTGTTGAGAAATAGAGTGAGAAATCCATCAAGGTTCTTCAAACTGATAATGGAGGGGAGTATGTCAGCATCAGGTTTGAGTAGTTTTACACTATAGAGGGGATTGATTTGCAGTGCATAGTCACTTACAGTCCTTCACAGAATGGGGTTGCAGAACACAAGAATAGGTTCTTGAAAGAGATGGGTAGCTGTATGATTCACTCCAAATCCCTAGCACCATAGTATTGGGCTGAAGCAATCAATTTTGCTTGCTACATTCGAAACAGGATTCCTCACAAAGATTTGAAAGCGATAACACCCTTTGAATCTTGGCATAAAAGGAAACTTGATGTTGAGCACCTTTGAGTTTTTAGATCCCTAGCCATGGCCCACATTTTGAAGAAGAAATGTAAATCTATGGAACTTCAGTCCAAGTCTTGCATCTTTGCAGGATATCTTGATGGTATTAAGGGATATCACCTTCGAGATCCAATCACTCATGAGTTTTTCATCGAGAGAAGTGTCCATTTTTAGGAGAGTCCTAGAGACTCAACACTTAACACTTCTTCTCCCTCATTAGATTTACTTCTTTATGATGATTCCTCATCAGATTCAGATCAACCACAACATGTTATTGAGCTAGAGACATCTTCTTCTTCTTTGAGTTCAGACAGTGAGGATAGTGATGCAGTGTCATCCACCTCTAGTCAGTCAGAGGATGAGGAGTTAGCACCTGACTCACCCAATTTTGGGCCACTTTGGGCTAGATAGACACTTGAAAGTGCTAGCACTTGGGTAGGAGATCTCGCAAATGACAGACGTACTAGGGGGGATTTTCAGAGAGATCCACATGCCTTCTTTGCTTCAGTTTTGGATGCATAGACTTTTCGAGAGGCATTGGGGGTACTTGAGTGGGATAATGTTATGGAGGAAGAATATTCTTCCTTAATCAAAAATCACACTTGGGATTTGACTTCACTTCCTAAGGGAAGAAAGATGGTTCGATGTAGGTGGATATATCGGACCAAGTTTGCAGCAGATGGGTTGGTTGATAAGTACAAGGCGTGATTGGTCGCCAAGGGTTTCTCATAGGTGGTAGGCATTGACTACTCAGAGACCTTTTCACCTATTGCAAGGATGAATTGTATCTGACTCACCTTGGCTATTGCTGCAACACATGGTTGGGATGTGCATCAGATGGATGTGAAGAATGCCTTTCTTCACAGAGACCTAGAGGAGGAGATCTACATGGAGTAGCCGCCAGGATTTTTTTAGGATTCTTCCTTAGTATGAAAACTTAGGAAATCTATCTATGGGCTTAAACAGGCCCTTCAAGATTGGTATGCCAAGATGGATTCCTTCCTTCTCACAGAGGGTTTCACTAGGTGCCATTCTAATCCCAATGTCTACTTCTTGTAGCAGGATGATTCGCTCTTGATTTTGGTTCTATATGTTGATGACCTTTTGATCATCAGGAGTTCTTCATCGGCTATTGTAGTAGTGAAGGCATCTCTCCAGGATAGATTTGACATGATAGACTTGGTTTTGTTGCACTACTTCCTTGGCATCAAGATCTCACAGTCAGATTCAGGGATTTCTCTTGCACAGCCTAAGTATGCTCTTGACCTATTGGCTTAGTTTCACATGGCTGATTGCAAGCCATCTCCAACTCCCTTTTTATCAGGAGTCAAGCTTGAGGCTTATTGTTCTTCACCATTGGTTAATGCCACTTGGTATCGACAACTTGTTGGTAGTTTCATCTACTTGACTCACACCAGGCCTAACATTTCATATACAATGGGACTTGTCTGCAGATTCATGCAAGAACCCCATGAGCTACATTGGAAAGCAGCTAAGAGGATCTTACATTACATACAGGGTTCACATAGATACGAGATTCATTACAAATTTGGCATAGAGGTTGACTTGGTTGGATATACAAATTTAGAGTAGGCTGGTGATTCATAGACTCGCAAGTTCACTTCTAGTTACAATTTCTCTCTAGGTTTTGGTCCTATTAGTTGGTCTAATAAGAAGCAGAATGTTATTGCTATATCATCCACAAAGGCAGAGTATAAGGGAGCTATTAATGTAGCTACTGAGGCTATTTGGCTTCAGGGGATTCTTTCTGAGTTTGGCATTCCTATCAGATAGCCCACCATCATTTATTGTGACAACTAGAGTACCATTTAGATTTGCAAGAATCCATTTCAGCACCAATGGACCAAGCACATAGAGATTCACATGCATTTCATTTGGGAGCTTATTCATAGTTAGGTCATTGACTTGATATTTTACCAGTCTTTAGAGTAAGTTACAGACATCTTCACCAAACCTTTCACTGAGAGCAAGTTCATTCATCTACAAGCTCTTTTTTGGGTGTGGTCCACATTTGCAGTAGCATCATCTTTTAGGGGGGCCTTTTAGCCTCTTCTCTTCTTTTATGTCTCTCTTTTGGGGGGGAGTTATTTCCTACGGGTTTTCTCCTTTTCTCTATCTTATGGGATATTGCATTTGTACATGGGTACCTCATCAGGCCTAGCTGCTGGGACCCATTTTCTATTTCCACACTGCCCACCTAAGCTGCACTTATGGGGGGTATTAGTGTAGGTTTTTATTTTTCCCTATGTATTAATTAGAGAAATTGTATTTCTTGTGCATACATGGAGTGTTCCTACATTGGTGGGATAGGATAGCTTATGTGGAGGTATGTGTCATAGATGTGTCATAAGTAACTCCCTTGATGGAAGTTACTTCTCTATTCTTAGCACCTTGTCACCACCTTTCATGGAGGAGTTACATTCTATTCTTGGGGTGCCTTGTCCACCTTTTGTGGAGGAGTTACTTACGTACTCTCCTATTTATATTCCTCACTTTGGCCATCTCATGCTAATCAAATTTTGGTTTTCTCCATTTTGTCTTGTGCAATTTGAAATAAACATTTTATCACACCTTTTGGGTAGTATAACATCGTTATACTACCCAAAACATTTCAAAAATTGTTTCATAGACCCTCTTGCATAGGGTTCAAAACTTGTTCCTACATTTTTAGACCAATCCAAGAGTACTTTTGTAATCTTTTGTCTAAAATAGTTATACTATTCACTTTTGTCTGGCTTGTTTGTCAAAAGAAGCAAGTTTTATACCATTTTTTGTGAGATAATAAACTATTGCTAAAGTGCCTTTTATTTCATACCTTAGACCTAGTTGATCAAGTTCATGTCCAAGAACCAAATGCCTAGTGTTTGTTAGAAGTGTTTCAAATCCATTAGATTAAAACTTTAATCTATTTTCAATGTCCAGCTTTTGACAACATTTGGCCAAGAGTCTTAGCACATGCCTTGTTTGAGCCTATCTTTTGATGCCATATTTGGCCAAAAGACTTGCAACTTTTAAATTCTAGATTAGACTAATTCGAAACACTTCAACCTTAGAGTTTGGCATTTTGATTTTAGGTCCATTTACTTGTTTATCTTTGTGTGAATAGTGAAATGTTAGATAATTTATGCTGGCTTATTTCCTCACAAATCTTTTTATAAACCTTTTGATCCTTTTGATGAATCTAGACCAAGTTGAAACATCATCTATTTTATACATTATCCTTTTTAGAGTTTGTATAACTCTTTGAACTTTTATTTCAAAACATTGATTATGGATCCTAACATGTATTCCTACACTCATAGTGGAATCATGTATAATATATGGATTAGTAATGTAGTTGCACAGGAAGAAATGGTGCAAGACCCCTATGTAGATAATATTGATTATGAGATAGATTCTTATCCCTCTTGTAATACTCAATCAGGTGCATAAAACTAAGATCCATTGGCTAACTATCTAGTTAACATACCACCTTATTTAGAACAAAACCAAGAGAAAACCACACAATACCTATAGTGGATAATCCAATACTTTGATAGTCATATTCTACTAATATAGCTTCCATGTATGATCCATTTTTGTTTGAGTGACATTTATTAGAGAACAAAGATGAGATTTTGGTTAGAGCCATAGAGGTAGGGGCCAAGTTTCAAGCAGACTTCCTCTATAAAAATCTATCAAGTCTAGTAAAAGTGCCCCATAATATCATTTATGTTCAACAGGCTTCTTCTAGCAATCTTATGGCTCTAGTCCAAACAACATATCAAGACCCCAATATATATTATTGAGGCAAAAACTACATGGACGATCAATTTAACCAAATGCAAACAACATATCAAACCTACCTAAATCTAGCACATGATTTCAATCAGATGAACATGGTAAGTAAGCCTCTTATTAACCTAGTTTCTTCAATAGGAGTGTTGATAGAGTTAATTAGATAAGAGAATCTAAGTTCAAACCCATTCATACAAATTGCTTTAATAGATAACTTGATGTATTTGCATGTTATTGAAGAAGTGTCTTCGGCCTATACATAAATTGTGAGCCAAATGTAGTAGACAATGTGTAAATAATGTCTAATCTTGATCAAAGTGGTATTAACACATAAACAATTGGACAACAACATATGCCTATAGTTAATCCCATGAATATGTTATCATACCAAGGGGTAGGAGTTTCTACACCCCAACCTCAATTAGCTACTTCCTCAAGTATACAAATTATGGGATTAAATAATCAAACAATGACCAATGTCATGCCTCAATGATAGAATGTGATGAACCCTACTTCTCCTCAAAAAATGATGAGTAGTATTTCACAACAACAAACACAATCTAGTGTATCAACACAATAAAGGAGAAATACATTATCACTTCAATCAACGACAACTAATGTTCCACCTCATTAGGTAATGATGAACATACCTCTTCAGTCATAGACTAATATGCCAATCCAAAACCAAGTAATGAATAGTCAACAATGTGCAAATGTGGGTCAATGATAGATGCCAAATTTTCAACTTAATTTAACTTCCTCATAGGGATTCATGCAACAAGGAGGTCCCCATGTTTCTCATGTACCTACTAGACAACCATTGGTTCAAAATGTGCCAAAAATCTAGAGATAGGGTTTTGGGCCACACATTTCCACTCAATAACAAGGTTTTATTAGTCGACAACATGTCCCTTTTCAACCACAATAGGCATAGTATAGTTATATCCCTCCATCCCAACCACAAAATCCTCAAAGTCAAACCTTTATCACCAACCCAAACTAGAATATCACATAGCCAAGTGTGTAGTTTTAAGTACATCCTAATCCATATATGCATATTCCTAGTCCATTCCCCAACCAAACCAATGTATCCCAACATGTATCTCCATCATACCCTGGTCAAAGTGTAACACTTGTGACATCCCAACCATCTACCCAAACCAATTTTCTTACTCAAACCAATATTCCTTCCAGTTTCCTATCCCAAGAATTACAATAGATGAAGGATGTAATTATGGCAATTCAAGTAGGTAAATAGACTAAAAATTTAAAATTAGATGATGTATGTTATTATTCATTCAACATGGAGTATTTTTAAATACCATTTCCTCTAGGATATGAACCACTAAAATTTTATAAATACAAAGGGAAAGGTGACCCTAAGGCTCATTTAACCAAATTCTTTGTTGCATGTCAACCAATGGCATATAGAGACATATACCTTTTGCTATTGTTTCTAAGGAGCTTTTTTGGACAAGCCTTGAAGTGGTTTTTAAGGTTTTCCAAAAATTCAATAACAAATTTTGATGATATTCTTTATAAGTTTGTGTAGCACTTTTCTTATAATCTTGAGCATGAGATTTAATTAATGGACTTAACACAAGAAATTAGAAAAACTAGTGAGATTTTTGTACATTATTTACATTGATGGAGAGCCCTTATAAGCCATTTCACCCATATTTTACTAGATAAATAATTAGGTGTTATGTTTACCAAAACTTTGCACAGTGAGATAGCTTATCATTTGGAACTATAATGTGCACATAATTTCAAATAAATAATTGACAAAGGCTTGTTGATTGAGTAGAAACTCATCAATAAATGATTCATCAAGTTTAATTTAACTAATCAAAATCAAGGTACCATTTAGGGAAATGACCAACATCCATTCAAGTGCCAACATCATAACTAACACATGCCAATAACCACAAAAGATTGAAGCAATTAAATAATAATAGGAATGTTGTGGGAAATGGAGTAACCAAGTCCCATCATGTCCAAATGGTGCAAACATCATTTTCACTACCTTTTTAGCAACATCTCTAACCAATACTTGCACAAATATAATAGTTGTTACCATTACAAACCCCTCCTAGGAGAATCATGCCTACACGTTGTGTCTTTAGTGACCTAGGAGAACCTATTGAGTCAGTATTTCAAAAACTTGTTACCACTAATCTAATTATTTGACCTATACCAAATCATCATCTAAAAGGCATTCCTTATCCTGATTGGCACCATGAAAACAAATTCTATGACTATCATCAGGTCAACAGGCATAATCTATGAAGATGTGTCCAAATGAAGCATTTAATTAAGGATATGTTGGAGAATGGGGAGATAACATTGGATAATGGTGCTTCCACTTCTGATCAAACTCTTTGGATCTATCAAAACCCTTTTCCCTGACATAACAATCAACAACAACAAAATAATCAACAATAATAATGGTCAGTGTAACAACAAAATTAATAGTATCAAAATCAAAGGCTAAACTAGTAGAATCAACAAAATTAGTAGCAAAAACCATAAAAATAGAACAATGGATAAAACCAAGGTTAGAAATGAAACAAACAAAAAACCTACCATGTAATTGTACATAACTACAATAGGGTTGTAGGTCATATCATAGGGGGTAGCGTTAATACCATCTCCATTAATCCTAGACCAAGCACTAATCAACCTAAACCATTACTAAACAACAACATTAAACTAAGTTACATGGATAATCCTTATTTGACCTAGGAATGCATACAGACAAACCAACAAACTAGGAATTCCCATTTTGGACCTTATATCGATAACTCATTCTTGCCACAAGAACACATGCAAGTGTACCAGTAATCAAGACTTGTCCTGCCTGGTCCCACACCATTTCCAACATCAGTTAGAAATAATGTTTTAGTATTTAATCTTTATTGTGAAATCACAACTTAGAGGTCAAAGTTTACCATCTGAGGCCAATAACCATCTACCACTTTTACTATCATACAACTAACCATTCAGCCAAAGAATAAACCATTCACTATTGACCATGATAAGAAGTTTGATATTTTGGAATAATTAAAAAAGACACCAGAATAAATTTATATTTTATATTTTTTGTGAATGTCAATAATCCATAAAAACATCTTGTATGAGTTTTTGACCTCATCCACTATTGCTAGTGACATATCCTCTGATAAATTTTAAGCTTTGGTTAGACACCTAGTTCTAACCCAACAAGTCACATTCAACCAAAGCGATGTCTTCCCTTAGCCCACTCCATAATAATCCATTATACATAAAATTTTATATAAAGTGACATAAAATGAAATGTGTCCTTATAGACAATGGGTCAGGCCTCAACATAGTGTCTCTAAAGCTCATCAAGCTTCTTGGGTACATAATGGTAGATCTCCAACTATAACAATAACTATCAAATCCTATGATAATTAGGAAAGAGAATCGTAAGTTATCATTAGTTTACTAGCTATCATTTGGACTTTGACCCATGATACACTTTGCCATGTGCTTGATCTTGAATTATCATATAATATGCTTTTAAGAAGGCCTTGTTTAAATGATATTCGTGCAAACCTGTCAACACTGCACCAATGTATTAAGTTTTCCCACTCAGGGATAGAAGTAAACATTTCAAGAGATTTAAACCCATATGAACACTGAAAGCATCTTGAGGCTAAATTTCAAAGCTATAATTATTAGTAAGGTATGAATCCAAGTTATGAACAAGGTAAAGGATAGGATATACTTATCGATCCTTCACCAGATAATTGCATAGATCCTAATACCTTGGATTCCCTTTCCCACATGTCACCTCCTGAATCTTCTAATCATTTTACCCTTTCAGATAATGGACTAGGAGAGTATGTGACCCATGATACATTTCATATTTTTAATCTTCCTCAGAATCCAAAAACCTTTGGGTGACCTAAAGTCATCCCACATAGGCATTAGCAACAAAAGAACAAAGATAAGGGACTTATCACATTTGTACTAGCATCTGGCCTAGGACCTAACCCTCTTGAAGGGGATGAATCATGGTTATAAAATGATAACCAAGCTAATTGTTATAAGAATGCAAAATATCCTATACCCAATAGGATCATGTAGTGTCACAATTATGAAGGAAGAGGCCGTAGACTGAATTAGCAAGGAACCATTGAGCCAATTTCTATGACTAAGCATGAAAGACCTTATGGTCTTAGATTTAAACTATTTGTGGGTGACTCCACATATGTTGTTCAAAATCCATCACTAGAGACTAGTGATGATGATGATAGTGAAGCGGATTTTGATCATAGCCTCATCTTTGATAACTTAGTTGAACCTAACCTGTTTGATAACAATACCATTTGTACCCTTACCTTGGCCATTCATCGTAACCCTTTTCCATTATATTATCCCCAACTGATAGATTGGGACCAAAAAGAATCTAGTCTACTGATTGATGGGTTATAGAACGATGAGGCATTTTTGTGATTTCCTAGGCCTAAGAGACAACGTTCCATTGGGAGATCAAAAATTAGGATTCTCAATCACATTGGATCTTACATCCTATTTTAGAGAGCGAGTGAACACCCTTATAAAAAAAAAAAAGTAAAACATTGAGGTCCAAAAGTGAAAAAATCTTTGAGGTACTTTTGAAATAGGGAAAAAGTAAAGATAAAGGCTAGTCTAATGGTGAAAACTTAGTTCAGGCACCATTAGAAGGGGGTGTTCATTCTTCTTCAAATTTAGACCAAGAGACCACCAACAATGAAATTACCTATGGATCCAAGTTTGGATTTGAGAAAAAATAAGTATTTGATCAAAATTTTCAAGAATTTCTTAATTTTCTTATTACTTAACCAGATCTCCCATTAGGGGACTTAGATTCATCATGCCTAGGAAAATTTGAAGAGTAAGTCCTAACGAAGGACCCTGACATAATTTAATAGTTCAAGTTGTAGCCTACTATCTTAGAAGATGGTTTGAACCTTCTAGTTGAAGCTACAACAAAGGTCAATATTGGAACTCCATAAGACCTGAAATGGATAAAATTAGGAGCATCCTTCACTGAGGAGGAATGTGACATCTTTATATCTCTGTTGAGATAATTTATAGATATCTTTAAATGGGTCTATTCTGATATGCCAAGTTTAGACCCTACCTTGGTTTTTTACCATCTTATGGGTAATCCTAATGCCAAACTAGTAAAATAAAAGTTACGTAAGATGCATCTTTGCATTTCTATATTGGTAAAGAAAGAGTTGGAAAAACTCTTAGATGTAGGATGTATTGGATCCATTGATTACTCATAATGGATCTTTAATGTGGTATCTGTTAGTAAAAATCCTAAAGGGATTAGAATTTGTACTAATTTTTGAGACATCAACAAAGCTTGTCCTAAAGATGATTTTATCTTTCTTAATGTTGACATGATCATTTATTCTATGATAGGTTATGAAATGCTTTCACTCATAGATAGCTTTTTGGGATATAACCAAATCAGAATAGCACTAGAAGACCAACATAAAACAATGTTCACCACTCCACGGGGAACATTTTGTTATCAGGTAATGCCATTTGGCCTTAAGAATGTTGGATCTAAATATAAAAGGGCTATGACTATCATATTCGATGATATGATGCATGATATTATTAAAGACTATGTCGATGACATATTAGGAAAATCCAAAACTAGAGTTGACCATCTAGCAGTGCTGCATAAGATATTTGAAAGATTATGGGAGTATAAAGTTAGACTCAATCCAAATAAATGTGTGTTTGATGTAACTTTATGTAAAATACTTAGATTTATCGTGTGTCATAGAGGTATTGAATTCTATTTGACTAAAGTTTATGCTATAGACGAGATACCACCACTAACCAATTTAAAGTAACTTTATAGTTTGTAGGGTAGGATCCAGTCCATTTGATGCTTCATATCTTAGTTATAAGATAAGTGACATCCATATACATACCTTTTGAAAAAGGGAATTGTATTTCACTGGGATGAGCACTGCCAAATAGATTCTCAACAACTCAAAGACTATCTTGTTAATCCACCTGTTTTACTACCTCATATACCAGGAAAGCCATTATTGTTATACCTATGAGCTACCGACCATGCTTTGGGGGCACTCTTGGCTCAACATGATGACAATGGAAAGGAGCACACCATATAATACCTAAACCATACCTTGGTTACATATAAACATAACTATGCACCTATTGAAAAAGCTTGTTTGGACATGGTCTTTGTAGCTCAAAAATTACACCATTACATGTTGAATAATAAGACCATGGTCATTTAAAAATTAGATCCACTCAAGTATATTGTATCTAAAATAACTTTTCAAGGTAGAATGGATAAATAGATCATGAGTCTCAGTGATTTTGACATAGAGTATGTCAATCACAAGGCAATTAAGGGACAAGATCTTATAGATCAACTTACTGAAGCACCTCTCATAGACACATAGCCAATCACATTTCAATTTCATGATGAATATATCATGATCATCATTGACACACACATTGAGGATTATCCCTAAAAATTATATTTTGATGGTTTCGCCATTGGACATGGATTGGGGGTAGGCTTATTGTTTATTACACTACATGGGGATCTAATCCCTAAATCATTTAGAATCAACTTTTCTTGTATAAACAACATGGATGAGTATGAAACACTTGTTACAATACTTCAACAAGAAGTGTATTGGAATATATCTCATCTCCAAGTTTATGGTGATTCTTAGTTAATCATCAACTAAGTCATAGATCATTTTTAAACCAAAGATGACAAGTTGGTTCCATATAAAGCCATGGTCGACACTCTTAAACAACAAATTGCCAATATTTAGTTTGAGCACATACTAAGGGCTAGTAATAGAATTATAGATGCCATGGATACTATTGGCTCTCTAATTTGACAAATATACAAAGCTAGAGAGTATCAATTTCTCATCAAGAATTTGTCAACACCAGCTCATGAACCTTCAACCATTGTCATGATTTGTGATATTGTTAGTCCTAGTTCTATCTGGTACTCAAACCTTTACAACTATCTTCATGACCAAGTTATACCACCTAACCTATATTGAAAATAAACCAAAGCATTTATCCATTATTACACTCATTATTCTTTACTTGGATCCACCCTTTACCATTATAGTTTTGATGGAACTTTGCTTCATTGTTTAACTTGGATAGAGTCTACACTAGTGTTAACAAAAGTTCATAGAGTATGTGGCACTCATTCTAGTGAGGTATTCCTATCCAAAAAACTTTTGCATACTAGTTATTATTGGCCTAAAATGGATGCAAATGATACTTCATATGTAAAAAAGTGTGACAAATGTCAATGGCATGCTAATCTAATTCATACCCCAACAAAAACTTTGAAACCAATGTTGACACCATGGCCATTTTCTACATGGGGAATTGACCTCATTGGGAAGATTAACCCCACCTCATCTAGCGGCCATAAACATATCCTTACCACCATCGAGTATTTCACTATGTGGGTTGAAGCTATATCCCTCACTTACATGACTAGAAAGGAAATTTCTAAATTCATTTTCAACCATCTCACTTGCCACTATGGTATCCCTTCTGACATTATATTTGATAATGGAGGATCATTCAAGAACAAGGATGTAGACCAAATATATATTTAATATAACATCACACAACATTTTTCTACATCATATTACCCTCAAGGTAATAGCCAAGTTGAGGCATATAACAAAACCATTGTCAATATTCCCAAAAATATTTTTAATGATGCCAGTGATGATTAACACTTGCAAATATTCCCTTCCCTTTGGGCATACCATACCAATCATCATACCCCCATAGGAGCCACTCCATACTCACTTGTTTATGGTACTAAAGCCATCCTTCCCATTGAGGTCAAATTACCTTCACTACACATCTCTTTTAAGCATGTCCTAGATGATCATGACTATCGAGTAACCCACCTATAAGATCTAGACCTACTTGATGAGAAACATATAACAACGATCAATAATCTTCAAGCATATCAAAATCGACTCAAAGGCCACAATAATAAACATGTTAAGTATAGAACATTTAAACTTGGTGATCTTGTTCTTAAATAAAACCAAAAGAATACCATGGTTGCGAAGAAGCATAAAGGGAAATTCAAACCAAACTAGATAGGTCCTTTCATCATTACTACAAATTATGGATCAGGAGCATACAAGGTTACCACACCAGATGGAGATGAACTTCCTGAGCCAATGACTATTATTCATCTTAAGCAGTACTATGCTTGAGTGCTAAGGTGTATTTTCTATAAGGACCATTTAAGTTATGCCATTTTATCACTATTATTCTTTATAAAAATACCATTCTTATCCATCCTCTTCATTGTATCCACTTTCTAGCTCCATTCTATCGACCCAGTTGTTCTAAAATCTAGCCCATTTGACCTTGGTTTTTCCCATTCATTATGAAATTTTAATACTAATATATCTAATCAATTCATCAGTTACTTCAAGTAATTTAGATAGAGATCATATTTTGGGATAATGTGATAGAAGTTTTTATAGTTGCATCTTTTTTTTGTTGTTCCTTTCTTACCACTAGTCTTGCTACTAATTATAACCACCTTTAGTAAAATTAGTACCATTGATCTATGCTATTGTGTCCTAGTTATAAATTTCAATGGGAAAACTAGGGGTAACATTAAGCCTTGATGTACCAACTTGCCACTTCCCATGTCATACTATGCCTTTTTACCAACTGTGCCTATTTTATTTGAATTGACTACTACACTCATCGAATTCCTCTACTATAGGGGTTAAACTACAGTGACTTGAGGTCCTACTTTTGGACTATGTAGGAAGCACTCGATACTTGTTGAGGTTATTTTAGTCACCCCTTTACCATGTTCTCACCATTTTATGAGCAACCCAAGCCATGTTCTTGTCATTTTACAAGTAACCTAAGTTTGAATGCACTCACCATTTTGTGAGATTAAACCATTTGGTGTCTCATCATTCTTGATCGAGTTAAGATACTTCCAAAATTCCAAAAACATTTGTAAAATCATTAGAAAAAACCAAAAATATTTGATCACTTCTTTGCCTTAAGGATTCTAAGACCCCTTACTAAGTTTCAAGCAAACCACTTGTCACTTATTTTCCCCATCCTTATTGGCCTTTTTATCTCATGCACTTGCCATTTTTTAAGACCATTCCTATTCTTCTATCCCATCCATTTCTATTTTTATTCCTTAGTTATCACATTCTTCCCATTACTTGGGAGAACTATATTTGGCTTAAACTTTTTTATTGGATATTACGTGTATGGAACTATGTAGGTAGTGTCGACTTGTTTAGTGCATATGAAGATAGCTTGGCCACCCCTTTCCTTTTATTCTATTCCCCCATTTTGTTTGTTTTTTATTTGTCACCTATTTTCTAAGGGTAATGTTTGTATGGCTTCTATTGATTTTTTTATTTGTTTGTTTATTTCTTCTTTTTTTTTTGTCTTCTTATTTATTTGATTTCAGCACTATTACCTTGATTTAGTTTATGTGTGTTCATTGGGTGATTCCTTGCCCACACTTACACTTGAATCCATATATATTCATATGTTTACATTGTCATCATGGTTTCTATCATTGGTGCATTATTTTCTATTAAGTATTAGATTATGGGAGTTAGTCCTCATGCATATTTTGGCCAAGTCCTCATGATGTTATATCATGATGCCTACCAACATGTGATACAAGAAATCTTATCTTCCAAAAGTCTATTTAGTAATGATGGCATCTCTTTGGCATTGACATCTCAATTTTATCCCAATCATATCCTAAATAGAGTAATTAAGCACAAAAGAATTTCAACCTTTATTAGTTTGAATGAGCATCTCCCTATTAGTAGGTTGTTCCAATTCATCATTACCCTATGTGTTAAGTTATCATCATACTTGGCCAAGTTTATCATGTTTTCCATAATCGAGGTCCAATGATTATAACTACCTATGGGCAAATCATTACACACCATCCCACCTACATTTATCAATGATTATAACTGCCTTTGGGAAAACCATTATATTGTCACCACTTTATTTTTTCTTCCCATACAAGGGCATATTTGTATCTTGTTTATCTATCCTAACTAGGACAACTCCATCTTCTTAATGATTATAACCACCTTTGGGCAAGTCATTATGTTATCATACGACATTGCCACTATCAGGGTACACTATTTATCACTACCTTTGGGTAAACCATTGTACACCATCCCACTTGTATTCTCAGTGATTTTGACTAATTTTTCAATATAATTGTGTTTTCACCCCATCATATTTCCTTTCTTTGGTCCCCTAATTTTGCTTCTTTCTTTTTGAGGGACCGTTTGCTAACTTTCTTATGCCAACCATTCCCTCGAGGGGGCATCATACAGTTAGTTTATCATCATTACAGTTGTAGGCATACAAGACCTTTTCATTCTTTGAGAAGATGTTACTACTCTTATATCATGCAACACCTTCCCAAATAGGTTTAAATTGTAGACACCTAAATCTAGCCACCGATAACCTCCAACTAGGCTTTTGACCAATTTCTACCCAAAATACACAATTTAGCCTAAAAACACTAAAACATGATAAATTATGTGAAACTTACATATTCAAGTGCTGATTTTGGCTAGGGTATCCCTAAATGGGGCAATGTGATTGATGGGTCAACTAAGTTTGATCAGATCATTTCAAGTCGAAATTCAAATTTTTCACCTAGGTTCTCTAGATTGATCTTTCCTATGAAATATTTTGCATAAGATGCATGCCTTTGTTATTTTATATTGGTAATATCCTAAATGGAATAATGGTTCTAGTGTATCTGACATGGACTTCCAATTCTAATCCAATCAAATTTTGGACTAATAACAAGTCATTCTAATCAATTTGAGTAATTTGTGCACAAAGGGCTTAATCATGTTTAAGAGATAATTAACCCAAATCAAGGACTAATAAAAAATTCCATGAAAACTTGTTGAAAAATTATTTTTGGAAATGAATATTGAATATCTACATCATCAAGTGACCTCATTTCTTGGGAAGACATCCCTAGGCCATAAATGCCACAAATATCAAGATTCATGCCCTCCATGCCTCATCAATGCCTTCCATGATGCACTCTATGACTCTTAATTTACCCTTATTCCAATGTCATGATGAGTATAATTAAAAACTTAATTCCAAAAATTGAATTAATCCTCAACCACAAATCTCAATCTTGGGATGCATAGTTCAAGTTGATTCTAGACATTCTTAAAAATCTATAAATAGAGAGGCCATGAACATAATTTCTAATATATTTTTGGTGAAAATATATTATGCAAAAATATCTTTAAAGTCTTTATTATGCAAATTTATATTACATAAATGGTCCTAAAAACTTCAATAAACTAGTTTTACCATGCCAAATTTAGTCCAAGACAAGCCAAGCCAAAGCTAAAGGTTCCAAGGAGAGATGGAGGTAGCCAAGATTCCATTACCAAGGACTTAAAAATCCAAGAAAGCCACTAAAATAATAATTTTGGATCATCCAAGGAAGGTAAAAGAGGATTTCTTTTGTATTTTAGTTGTGTTTCATTCATGTTTGTTAACTAAGCTCTCCCTAGTGTCTAAGCCTAGAGATGTTATGCTATTAGTGTGTTTCTTTCATTTTATTTTCATTTTGGAACTAAATCCATACTAAACATCCTCTCTTAAGTAAAATTTATAGATCCACAGCATCATGGTTACCCAACTAAGATAAAAAGTAGCAATATGTATATATGGTTACCACATGATCTCCCCTCATGTGATTGTCTATAGTGCTAGCATGCAGGGTGTAGTCCATGCTACCTAAGATTACCTCCATCTAGTCACCCAAGGCAATGTATCATCAACCATATGAGGCAACCCAACTAACTGATACATAGGGAAACTATCATATATCCATGCACTAAGAAAAATAACTAGTCCCATGGTATTTGACCCTTTAGAAAACATCCCATACATATCATGCATGATATGGACATAGATAATAGATCCAAAATCATTTATCACCTTATAATCCAAAATGGGCTAGCACAGGGCTATTACATACAGTGGCACTTATTAGCCAATTTGGCCCACATAAGAAGCTCTTACATGTTTTTATGAAGTAGATATAATGCTTGAATTGTCATGTGTTTTTCAATATTTAGAACATGGTCTAGAGTTATAGAGCCTCTATACAATTTTAAGAGTGCTTGGAATAACTTAGGAAGCTCCTAGTATTCATTTTATTCTTCATTGTGTTCACCTAAGCATCTAGGGTCTAGTGGTAAAAAGTACAAGTGAGTAGTTTGCTAAGGCCATATATCATACATATGGATGACTCAAGGAGAATTGGTCATATGGGTTTGTTAAATTTTGTGCCAAGATTATATTATCTAAATATTAGGTCCTCTATCTAAGCACATCAAAATTTATGGAGATTCAAAGTTGGAATCTCAACCACATTCCACTATTTTTCCATACTTGGCCAATTTTAAAGAGGGCTCAAATAAACTTAAGTGAGCACTTTCACAAAGATATATCTCACATGTGTGGTAATATCAGAGGAAGGTGACCACATGGGTTTTTTCATCTTGTTCCAAAGTTACTATACATCAAGTCTAAGGTCCTCCACCAAAGTAAAAATAGAGTTATCCATGTGCAAATATGGGTTTCTAAGCATTTTTGCTAAGCTCCCCATACTTAGTCATTTAAGACCGGCCATCACCAACACATCATGTAGAAGCAATTATAGACCAACCATCTTTAAATTTTAATATATTTGTTTCAAATCTCCCAAGACCAGTGGATCAAATAGTTTTATGCCTTTTGACCTTAATAACATCTTCTAAAATTTTGATGTCTTTATTATTCTTATGCTTTAGGATCTAATATTTCAATGTTGGTTAAAAAGCATAAGACATTTTTGTAAACATAAAAATAAGGATCGAGTAAAAATATACCTGTGTTTAAATTTGATAGTCTGTGAGATGTCAATCATGTTCTATAGAATGATGAATTATAGTCATGTGAATGTTAAATTTAAAGATAGAGCAAGACAATCCTATTGATCTTAAATTTTATGGTTGCACGACTATCATTGATGGTCATGAGGATGTCAATTTTAAGACCATGGACTAGTTGTTGGCTTTTAAACAATGGGTCCCAATTGATCAAATGGTATGTATTGAATCACTCATTTATATCTAACAATAAGTGTGAGTCAAAATGGTTAGCAAATTTCAAGGGTGAATGGGTGTATTATAAGTCACACAAGTGCATTTAAATGGTATAAAATCAATGTCTCATGGCTATTCATGCATAGGTAGATTGAAAAAATAAGTTTGGTCAATGTGTCAATGAGCCAAGTCATATGTTGATAGCCAATTAGAGTGAAGGTGAGCTCAGGGTTTTTTATGGAGGTCAAAAATCCATTTTCAACCATGGAAAGAAAGGTCTTGCAAGGTTTTCTTGATGCCATTAAAGCTCATTCAAATGCAATGGAGAAGTCTACCTAATATAGTCAATCATGGGGAACATAAGGAAGTGACAACGAAACTTATATTTATCTCTATTTTGATAAGTTATACCATGTAGGGTTCTTTCTCATGACTGGTTCACTATTTTTAAAGAAGGATCCATACATAGTGAACTCTTGTCTCCTACAAAGATAAAGTGGGTCTATTTGGACCCGATTGAGTCTAGAATAAGATATGGTCTATGTTTCCATTTAATATAGAAAAATATAGGGAAAACCAATGTCCTTAGATTGGTTTTCTATCTATAGGTAGGACCTGTGATCTAGATATGGGAAAAGAGCAAATATGAAATAAATGCAAGGGTGCCCATCATCAATAAAGTAGGTACTCTGCCACCCAAGACATGGCATAATTTTTAGTATTAAGATTTGAGGATTTGATCCTCATAAACATGGTAAGTGGACTTAGGGTCCTGAGGTGGTGAGTTGGTACTTATAAAGGTAGTTAGGGGATTTGATTCTAGTCAAATGGATTTTATAATCATGTAACAAACTCTCAGATAATGAGAGGAACTTGGGGATTAGTGGGACAATAAGAGGTATATTTATTGATTAAGACATGCATGTAAAAGACAATAAAAGGTTTCCACCTCATTCCTTGATCTGGAGGGCTTTCCTCCACTCTTTGGACACCAAAATCCCCTCTCTTGCTTCCCTTATATTATAAGTACAGCCTTCAAGATATTATTTTGGATCCCCTCTCTTGGGCATGACTAGAATCTTCCAAGATTGAGCCTTGCAACCTTTTATGATAAAGAAGATGACTATTTTCATAATTCATGATATCAACTAGTGTGTTCAAGTCAGTTATGATTTACATAAGTGATAGATAATTCTCCCTTACCAATTCCTAATTTCATCTAGCTAGTAGATTGTCTAGTTATGTAAGTTATGTCTAGGTTTTGATATCATCTAGTTGAAGCCAATAATGTACATATTGAATGGATTAGTGAGTTGAACCAGGACTCTCCATCATCTCCTTTAGGTTTCATTCACTTGATGAACCTCTACATGAAATGTTTATGCATGATAGGCTTTTGGAGTCATAGATCCCATTATTTTTTTCTATTTCAATAGTGTTTTAGAGGCTCAAGTATGAGTGGATGGATAATATTCATGGTGAATCACTACAAGTTACAATAGGTTTTGATTTTTAAAACTCCTCCCTTTTCACCCCAAATAATTTTAGGTTTTAGAAGCAAAGGTTGAAAATGATGCATCAAAGTAGCTAGCCTCATTAAAAATCTTAGAGGTTTGGTCTAGATATAAGTAACCCACAACTTTAAACCATTCCCATGTTAGTCTAGGTTTGGAAGTAGGACTTGAACACTCCTCCTTTTAGCTAGGGTAAAACCTAAATTTATAATAGTTTTGGCACTCCTAATGGGACCACTTTCAAGCACCTTGAAACATACTCTGAAGGCACTAGAGGGATTTTAGAAGTTGAAGACATTAGCATCATTTACAAACATCTTAAATAGAGTCAAAAATATTTGGGAGATTTGAAATCAACCTCAATTTTAGAGGTACCAGTGGTTTTATGGTTGTAGAGGTAAGAATTTTTTGTCATGATTCTGAATTTAGTTCACATATTACATAATAAGCCATAACATCCTATGAGGAATATTTTTGAACTCTACCCCCATATCCACCTTAACATAGCCCAGATGACCCATATAATCCACATCCTCCATATTATCAAGAGCATCTAACATAATTTTATCCCCCTCTTCCTCCATGGTAGCCTCCTCATCCTCATGATGATTCCTATTATCAACCTCTTGCACCTTTTAATCCACCTGCACAAAACAATGACTAGCTACATTTAGATATTGAGAGACTAAGAAAAGAAAGAGATGGGTTATAGGAGAGCCTTAGATAATAGGAAAGGGGAGAATGCCAAAATATTATCCCTCACCAAAATACTCCTAAAAACCAATCATAGTCAGCTAAATTGGTTATCCCATGTCCCTTTCTTGCCTCCTTGGTCATAGGAGATTTATTGGTCCATGATTATTCACTTAATGACAAGAAAAGTCTCTCTATTATCCCTAAATTAGTAGTAGATACTTTGAATCTGAGGTATGAACCTATACCTAATGTTGTTTTATAATGGAATGGGTCTCCCATGAAAGTATTTGGCATTATTAGAAGCCTCCAACTTACTTTTTATGTCCACCCCAATCTTTTAGTTATACAACACTTTATGGTAATATATTTATTGCCTCATCATGCCTTATTTTTGGGTAGTGACTTCATGACTAAGGTTGGAGGGTACTTTTCAAAGACTTATCTTATATAGTGTGAAAGATTGAGCATGGTGTGGAGGTGAAAATCAAGTTTGATCCACTTAATAAGTTCCACATTCAGAGTCTTCCCCCAACCACTCAAGAGGTAGATTATCTTCACTCTCCTTCTCCAAAATAATCCACTTATGCTCAAGATCCTATACCTACCAAAGAACCTAAGGTGATGCCCACATGGAAGCCTTCATGGGTCATGGATCCTAATTTCATAATGCCCACCCTTGAAAAGGAGGATAAGAAGGAAGGAAAAGGTGTAAAGTCTGTTATTGGTCCTTCATCTACTATTACTAAAACATCTATTCCCTCTTTTCACTTCTCTTCTCAATCCCGAGAGATTCCTAAAAGAGAATTAAATATCCCTAATTGAAAAAAGACCCTTTTTAGCATCAAGAAGCTTGATTTTATCTACTACCCACCCACCCCTCTTATATTCAAGAGAAATAAAGTACATCAAAGTTAAAATTGGACCATTCTATCATGGTGAACAAATTATCTAAGTTGATAGAGGAAGGGTTAGTCATTCAGGAGATTGACAGTGATGTAATTATAGTTAAGCCTCAAGGGAATGTTAGAGAAGACACTTATAGTGTATATGAATAATAAATCCAAATTGGAACCCCTATACCCCTAATGGATTAGAAGGTAAACATGATCAGGAATTGAGTGTTAAAGGGTAGCTCCAATGCCTTAATGATGCAGTTGAGGCAAGTGAAACACAAACTAATATTTTATGAGATTATTAGGTTGGTAGAATTAATAATAATTATATTGGTATTGGGGTAAAGGATCCATTATAAGACTAGCGGTAATACTTGTATTTATAATTCTTAGGTCAAATTGAGAAACTATGTGGTAGATTTGAGTGATGAGATTGTAAAGTAGGTTAATGTCTCAAATAAGGGAAGTAGTGCAAATTTAGAAATGACAATTCAAGAAGAGATTATAATTGAGTGGATTGATGATTTATCACCCCTATTTATTTATTAATAAGATGATCAAGCCTCAGTTGACCAAGAGCCTTGTGATGACCTTGCCCAAGAAAAAAGAGTGGGTAATCAGCTTAATATTTTGCAAATTAATGGAAGGAGTAGAAAAGAGCCTGGTGATTTATACATTGACTAAGATGATATGTAATTTTTGGAAGACATATAATAGTTCTTCCTAAACCTATATGCTTCACCACTCCATTAGTTGAGGACCAAAGATAAAGGGCTCATCAAAGATGTTGTGATAGTTGGCGACTTGGAGTCCATGGAACTGAATCAGTTCCAATGCTTAGGTAAAAAGGAGATGAATCTCACAATGAAACAAACAATATTTTTAGATGAAGACGAATGGGCCTTGGATATATATCTTCAATCCATACACTTGAGGATGGAAAGAGGAGGCCCAGTTACATCATCAAAAAGACATGAGCACCCTTTTCCCCTAACTTGTAAGAGGAGGCCATCAAAGAGAAGTAATCATGTTTCAAAGATCCATGTTACATCAAATAAATTCCCATTTTATCTTATGGGAATGAAGCCAATATAGGTCAATTTTTTAGTAGTTATTTTTTTTTCTCTTTTGAGTAAGTGATTTGCATAAGCTTGTAGGTTGTTTTGGTTCCTTCCCTTGTTATTTTATAGGTTGGTGGTCCTTATATTGGTATTTGTTGATGAAATTTGACCTTTAGTCAAATTGGGATAAAACCTAAAATTTTAAACTTTTTATAAGGTTTCCATATGTCTTATGGGGTCTCATGTTGTCCTATATATCTCACCTATCCTTGTTTTAGCCTTGGTTTAAGCCCAATTTCCTTGTATTTATCTAGTTAACCAAAGTCAAATCTAGTCAACATTGGTAAAACATGGTCAAAGGTTAAAATTATATTTAAAATGTCATTATGTGGTCATTTATATGTATTATGGTGTTCATAAGTCATAAATTTTCCCTTTGAAATGTTTCATATGTAAAAAAGGCCTTTTGGTCATATCTTTAAGTCATTTAATGACTTGTACAGTTTGTTAAAAAAGAAAAAATTTCACCAAGGAATATTTCAATGTGGAGGAGGTTAGATCATGTCAAGAATCAGCTAGAGTTAGTTCAAGAAGTAGTTTCATGAAAAAAAGGTAGTTTTTCCTTAAAAATAGGCCCTTAATGGCACTTATATAGACTTCTGAAGTCCATCTTTAGCTAAAAACATGGAAATGTGCCTCTTCATCTCCATGAGACCTTTACCATGCTTGGTGTGTAGATATTTCATTATATACATTAGTTTTTGCTTCCTTTTATTGTTTCTTGCCTTCATAAGCCAAGAAGGGTCAACTTTGCATGCTTGGTATAAGCCGTACAGGTGGAATTGGGAGGAGTGCTCTTGGGGGTTAGAAGAGGTCTGAGTCAAATTCAAATCCATGGCAACAAGTTTCAGTTTTCATGGCTTCTCCTTTATTAATCATCATTAAGAAGATATGTAAGTTTTTATGCTTCTTCATCCAAGAGGGCTCATTGTTTGAGCTAGTTTCAAAATTATTTGCTTTGGTTTTATGGTGTTGATGGTTTCATACATTTCTAATGACCTCTCAAAAGGTTTTCCCATCATATTCTTGATTTTGGAGGTTTCATGCACTCATAAGCCTCTTCTAGGCTTATTTTTGGTCATAAGATCATCCTTTCTACCTTTTGCTCAAAGTATGCATCTACAAGTGCCTTGAAGCAAGTTTTCCATGTTAAGATGAAGGAATGTATGGTTGTCTCAAATTTTTTGAGTATTTAAAATGAATTTTAAGTGGTTTTAAAGCCTTGACCTTGATTATTCTTTCTCCTTCTATGCCTCTACCTATATAACATATTCAAAACCTTCACCTACAGGCCCTAATGATGTCATGGTGACATATAGGGAGGTTGAAAGGTACTCTAATTGATAAAAATTTCCAAATATGAATTGACATGCCTAAGGGAGGTACATAAGGATCACATTCATAAAGGTTTTATCTTGTTCATACTATGGCTCACTATAGTGTATCAGACATCTACCTTCAGGTGGTCTTGACAGAGGTTAAAATGGTCACTTTATAACATTGAGACATAAGATGAACCCCATTTGAGGTCCTTAAATAGTATGAAGGCATAAAAAACCTCATGAAGTGATGGATTGCAAAGAAAAGTTGAAGGTCATCATCAAAGAGTGTTGACTATGATTTTAGGACTGTCTACCCAAAAAACTCTAAATAGAGGGCATAGATATTTTTAAAGATGACACATAACATGTTTGGAAAGAGTCTCAAGACATATAAGTGGGTTTTCTTATAGAATTTGGTATGGAAAAACACTATGCCAAGTTTTAGAGGAAAATCATGAATGGAAGGTAGTAATCTAAAGGTCCAAAGGTGTCTACGAAAGCACTAAATTCATTTAGTGTTCTTTACAGGTTTGAGACCAAAAGAGGGCTTCCTTTAACCAAAGTTAAAAATTAGGCTTGTTTCCAACCTTTTAGTGGTTTTTAATGGTTCTAGTGTTACTCATGGATTGGGGAATCGTAAAGGAGGACAGCACTTGGTGTGGTGACTCCCTAAACTCATACCCTATTTGTACACAGGGCAAAATTCTCATCTACAGCCAGGTAGACCAGTGAGTCAGTTTGAAGATGGTGGAGTGATAGTAAGTGCTAAGGATGAGGTAGTAAGTTTTAAACCAATGATAATAGATATAAAGGATTATATACACCATTATAAATTCATTCCAAGCTTATATAGCTTACTAAATCCTAACACCATTTATAACCATGTATATGGAGATATAGGTAGTGAGTTAAGAGTAGGGTTTTATTGGTTTCAAAAGATATTGTATTGGTGGAGTTTCACATGGAAAAAGTGGAAAGTGACCTCAGGGGACTCTTTAAATTTTTTTAAACACTATTCTAGTCTTGTTTTATGAAAAACAAACCTATAAGCAAGAGACTTTAACAGGAAACATAGTCATGTTGAACCTAATCTTGTGTTTTCAAGAACATAAAAGGTGTTTGGAAGACTTGGGGGGTCATAATTATGGAATAAGATTATGATACCTTCAATATGGTTAAATAATAACTCCATAAGTCATAATCAATGTTAAACAACTTATACATACCCTTTAAACCTTGAAATACACCTACAATAGTCCTTGTGTAGTGTTGAGCATGGTTGAAGGTCAAAGTAAGAGGTGAAATTGTTTAAGGGATAGAGATGGAACCACCTATATAAATACCATGTAAGTTTTTTTTAAATTTTTATAAAGATATAAATGGATAAACAATCAAATGAAGGGGCCTAAATGATGAAAACTCAATCAATTTGCTAAAAGCTCTCCACAGTTTACCTTCAAAAGCTAGTTTTGGAGTTTGACAGAGTTGGAGGGTCAACTGATTGAATCAGGGGCTAATATTTTGTGGAAAGAACCATGGTAATTTTTATAATTCTAAAAAATAGTTGGTTTTTTGAGATAGATAGGGGAAGTTCACCTTATTTTATCTTAGATAGGGGTACTTTTCCCTTTGCATGAAGCCTATAATTTTAGAGTAAAGGATAAAAACATGAAATAGAAGTCCTGGTAACTTGTAAAAAATGTTTAATAAGTTGAAACAAATATTAAAAAACATGAGGAACTAGGTAGGAAGGTTTGAAACTAGACAGGGTGGTTTAGATAAGAAGGTTTATAGGCAGACCTAGTTACAAAAGGTACAGGCCTAACTCCAAATGAGAGGTCATTCCCTATTTTAACCATTGGAAATAATTATAATGCTTTGAATAATATTTATGGATGTAACATTGATGCATCCAAGATATATTAGAGGTATGGAAAGCCAAAAAAGAGGTTTAAACCACCAAGTTATAGGGAGACCCACTGAATAAGGTCTAGGCCTATTTCAAAAAGGGTTTTTTTTTTCATTTATAGTTCTTAATGAGATAATATGATGATTAAAACATGTTTTTGGGATGTTTTTTGAAGTTTTTAAGCCTTAAATATTTATGAGAGTCCACCGAGAATCCATTTATTGGCTTAAAATGCACTCAAACCTCATAGAATGCATGAAAAAGAACATGAATGGCAAGTTAAGATGCTTTTATCTCTCATGACAATATGCATGGCAAGTTGAGGTGATTATATATGTTATATATGGTTCCTAGGTTTCTCTCATTAATATTTGGAAAGGGGATGGATGTCAAAATTTCATGAATAAAGGTTAAGACCTAGAACCACTCCAAAACCCTCAAAAACCCACATTCAGGACCCGCTTAGAGAAAGAAGGAAATTGAAGAATCCATTTCAAGAGTAAAGGCCAAGGAAGTGAATTTAATATGTAGAAGACTCTCTAAGGACATAACACATGCAACTGAGGTGTACCCTACCTATATGGATGGGGTACAATAGGGATCTTCTTGACAAATTTATGTGTTTTGTAGGCATGGAGATGTTTTAAAAGATAAAACCACCTTTGGGAGAGATATTATGAATTTTTATATGCCCTTATGTTCATATATCTAGTTATCTAATCTCTTAACTATGACTACCATCTTCCTCATCTCAACCAGTCATAGTGAATGAGCAGTGAACACTTAGTGGAAATGGTGAAACTCCAATTAGGAAGCCTTTTAATTCTTGATTGGTGAACTTGATGACATGGAAACTCTTTACATGTATCATCCCTCCTTGTACATGGATAAAATTATAGAATTGGAATGATCTTTAATGCCAAGTGTGAGAGGTGCATAAGGAGTTATTTATGACTGTCATGAATGATTGATCATGGTTAGAGGAATATGAATGATTGAAGACCAATCCAATACATGTGAGGAATTTTTGGTAACCCCTACCCTTAAGATCAATCATTAGACTTGACCATATTAATTTGTGATAGAGTTTTGTGAAGGCAAATCATGAAAATAGTTTTTTATGCAATCACAAGAGCACCTATGCCACATATGGAGGAGTTAGACAAGTTTAAGAGACATTTATCCTTAATTTCATTTTAGGACCTATCTCATGATAGATTACATTGATTTTTTATCTCATTATATTTAATTTACAAGTGGTTTAGTGACTCTTTAGATTCCCTTTCTGTCTCTCCTCTCAGAATTGCTATAAATTCTAGCCTTTTTAGTTGTTTTAGGGATCTCTCTTCTTGGGTATGGTGAATCCCTACCAAATTTTTGCCTTGAATTAATGAAGAATGTTATTTTACGTCATTTAAGATTCAACTAAGCACATGTTTTGGTTGTTGGTCTTGTGCAAGTGTATTTTTATTGCCTTCACATGTTACTCTTTTTAGTGCCTTGTGTGAATTGAAATATCTCTTTTGTAGATCAACAAAAAGTGTCTGATATAGATTTTAGGTATAGTGATTAGCTTATTAATTATTATTTCTATAAGACCTATTTTTTAAGTCATCCTAGCCTAAACTCTCTCTTAGACCTCATGCTTGAAACATTGATGTAGAAGAGGAGTATTGAATATAATGAAGTGTATGTGTGGGATTCTCTCTGGTTTCAAATGCATTGTAAGTGGTGTGAGTAGCATATCTATTTGGTATATCAACTCCCCTATATTATATTTATTTTCAATTATCCTTCTCCCTTTTCACCCCCCAAAAGTTAGTAGTAGGTTTGATCTATAGTGATACATCAAGGAAACTAGCCTTAATCTAGAGATCCACCTCAAATTTGGGTCACCCACAACCCTGAGGTGGTTCGATTGTGCCACTTGAATGAGGAGAGACTTGTAATCTCCTCAAAGGGTGAAAGTTCAAGTGAAAATATTATTTTAGGTTCCCTTTCTATTTTTTTCTCCTTTTGGTCTTTTTTTATTTTAAGAGGTTAGAATAAGATTGGCACATGGGCTGGGTTCTCCAAGCATAGATTTGTTTTTAGTTATCCTTCTCCATTTTCACCCCCCAAAAGTTAGTATTAGGTTTGATATATAGTGATTAATCAAGGTAACTATCCCTAATCTAGAGATCCACATCAAATTTGGGTCACCCATAACCCTAAGGTGGTTCCATTGTGCCACTTGAATAAGGAAAGACTTGTCATCTCCTTAAAGGGTGCAAGTTCAAGTGAAAATATTTAAAGAGGTTAGAATAAGATTGGCACATGGTATAGGTTCTCCAAGCATAGAAGGCATGCTTCCCTATAAGTTTCCAAATATGTTGGCCAATTTTGGTCCACATAAGAAGCTCTTGCATGGTTTGATGAAGAAGTAGATCTAGGAATTAGGTTCTCATGTGTTTTTCAACATTTATAAAATGGTCTAGAGTTGAAAATACCTTATAATGTGTTAAAATTTCTTGGAATGACTTAGGAAGCTCTTGGTATTCAGCTAGTTCTTCATTGTGTTCACCTAGGCATCTTGGGTATAGTCATAGAAAATACAAGTGGGTGGTTTATTGAGGCCATATACGACACATGTAGATGAGTCAAGGAGAATTGGTCATATGGGTTTGTTCAATTTGGTGCTAAGATCATATTCTTTAAATATCAGGTCTTCCACAAAAGTTTATCAAAATTTATGGATATTCAAATTTGAAATCTTAGCCATATTCCACTATTTTTCCATACTTAGCCAATTTTCAAGAGAGCTCAAATAAAGCTAAGTGAGCACTTTCACAAAGTTATATCTTGTATGTGTGGTATTTGTATAAGAAGGTGACCATATCGTTTATTTACCTTGGTCCCAAGTTATTATGTGCCAAGTCTGAGGTCCTCTGTTAAAGCACAAATGGAGTTATGCATGCCCAAATATGAAATTCTAAGTATTTTTTATAAGTTCCCAAACTTAGTCATTTGAGCTCGACCATCACCAAGATGACATGTAGAAGTAGTTATGGACAAACCATATTGAACTTTGAATATCTTTGCTTCAAAAGTTCTTGGGAATAGTAGATCAAATTGGTTTGTCCTTTTTGACATTAAGAACATATTTTGAAAGTTTGATGCCTCCATGATTATTTCACTTTAGGATTTAAGATTTAAAATTTTGTTAAAAATCATAAGAAATTTGTGTGAACATCAAAATAAGGCTCAGGTAAAAATATTCATATGTTTAAATTTGATAGTTTGTAGGACATCAATCACATTTTGAGAAATGATGAATGATGGTTATGTGAACATAAAATTTAAAGATAGATCAAGGAAATCCTATTGAGATTAAATTTTATGGTCATGAAAATTTCAAATAATGGGAGTGAGGACATCAATTTTAAGGTCATAGACTAGCCATTAGATTTCAAATAATGGGTCCCAATTGATCAAATGGTCTATGTTAAATCACTCATTGTGATCTAATGATAAGTGTTAGTCAAAATGGTTAGTGAATCTCAAGGGTGAATGGGTGCTTAACAAGTGGCATAAGTGCATTCAACTGGTATAATATCGATGGCTCACAAGTATCCATGCATAGGTAGATCATCGAAGTGAGTTGGGTCAATGTATCAATGAGCCAAGTCAAATTTGGATAGCCAATTAGAGGTAATGTGATCCTAGGGTTTTTAATCGACATCAAGAATCCATTTTCAACCATGGAAAGTAGGGTCCTACAAGGTTTTATTAATTCCATTAAAGCTCATTAAAATGCCATGGAGAAGTCTAGTTGATATAGTCAAGCATGAGGAATATATGTGCCATTGAAGCTTATATTAATCTCTATTTTGATAAGTTGTACCATGCAAGTTTCTTTCTCATGATTAGTTCACCATTTATAAATAAGGATCCATACATAGTGAAATCTTGGCTCCTATAGAGATAAAGTGGGTCTATTTGGACCCAATGGATTCTAGAAGAAGTTATAGTCTATGGGTCTATTTAATATAAAAGACTATAAGGAAAACTAATTTCCTTAGATTGGTTTTCCATATATAGGTGGGACCTATGATCTAGATATGGGAAAGAAAAAAATATGAAATAAATTCAAGGGTTCCCATCATCAAAAAAGTAGGTACTCGACCACCCAAGACATGGAATAATTGTTAGTATCAAGCTTTGAGGATTTGATCCTCATAAGCATGGCAAATGGAATTAGGGTCTCAAGGTGGTGAGATAATAATTGGAGAGGTAGTTATGGGATTTTATTATGATAAAATAGACTTGATCATCATGTAACAAACCCTTGTTGCTAGGGGAACACTCTCAGCCAATGAGAGGAGATAAAGGATTAGTAGGATAGCTAGAGGTATGTTTATTGATCAATACATGCATGTAAAAAATAATCAAATCTTCACACCTCACTCCTTGATCTAGAGGGATTTCCTCTAATCTTTTAACACCAAAATCCCCTCTCTCTTTCTTAAATTATACTATAAGTATATCCATTAAGCTATTATTTTGGATCCCCTCTCTTGGGCATGACTAAACATTGCCAAGATTGAGCCTTGTAACCTTTTGAGATAAATATATGAATATATGATATTAGAATAGTGTTTTCATGATAGTTTTGATTTGAATAAGTTTTAGAGATTTCTCCCTTGCTAATTCCTAATTTCACCTAACTACTAGACTAACTAGTTATGCATGTTATGTCTAGGGTTTGATATCTTCTGACTAAAGACAACAATAGACATGTTAACTAGATTAGTTTCTTGAACCAAGCTTCTCCGTCATCTCCCTTAGGTTTCACTCACTTGATGAACCTATAAATGAAATTTTGATGCATTACAAACATTTGGAGTCATAGATATCATTATTTTTTTCTATCTCACTAGTGTTTTAGAGGCTCAAGTATGAGTGGATGGGCAATCTTCATGGTGCATCATCACAAGTTAGAATAGGTTTTAATTTGTGAAAATCCTCCCTTTTCACCCCATTTAACTTTAGGTTTTATAATAAAAGGTCCAAAATTATGTATTAGAGGAGCTAACCTCACTAAAAATCCTAGAGGTTTGGTCTGGATATAGGTAACCCATAGCCTTAGACCATTCCCATTTTAGTCCATGTTTGGAAGCAGGACCTGAACACTCCTCCTTTCAGCTAAGGTGAAACCTAGAGGTATAAAAATACCTTAACATATAAATTGAGACACAAAACCCATGCTATAAATTTTTTGTTCATGGCCTTCCAGATGATCATGTTATGCAACCTTACGATATACATATTTAATAAATTGACCCTCAACCCTAGGTATATCCTATCTGAGCACATCACCCATCTAGCTAGTGCTCATCTCTCCTCTAGATCATCTAGTGTCCTTGTGATCACCAATGTCCCTCCTAACATTAGTTTAAGTAATTCATGGACATCTTCTAGTGTGATACCCCTCTATAATTACTCCTAGACCCATTAAAACTAGTCTCACTTTGTCTACATCTTCAAATGTAGTAACATTGTTAACCGTGATGCATAAATAAATCACCAATATCTTCATTATATATAAAAAATATTAAATAATAAAGGATTTATTAGATCTCTGTCATTTATAATCAAATTACATTTTTAAAAAATTTATAAAACTCAGTTGATTTGATTTAGTTTGTCAATTTTCTACATAATTGACCTATTAAATACTATATCACCCCTATACTTCATTTAGGATACTAAATCAGACCTATCACATTTATACTACATCATATAATTTATAAAAAACTAAGTCAACCCATTCTACATAGTCTCCCCCACCTTAGCCAACTAAATCGGTCTACTACTATGTAATCGACTTGTTGGTTCTCTTACTCTTTGTAGACTAAGTCAACCTAGTCGAATCTGTTTATCAACAATAATGAATTTTTGACAAATCACCATAAATTTATTTAGAATTTATTTGTCTAACTCCTTGCTACCTAATACCCCATTTACCCATAGTTTCCCTAAAATTTTCCTAGGGTTAATTCTAGTGCCTAGATTTTGTCTACCAGTCAATTTTATATAAATCACTCAATTTCAAATCAAAATATTTAAAAATTTGAAATTTATAGTTACTTACCTATGTTACACTCATTATGATTAATATGTATCCTCCTCATATTATATGCCATATCCTCACCATCTTGGCATTTTGGTCTTTGACTAGGTCTCTCAGACCTCTATTTTCTCATAATAGTAAAAATAAAAAATGAATTATTTTTCACCCTATTTATATTTACTATTCAAAATTATTTACTTTTCAAATATTTATCATCAAATTTATTATTTTTGATCATACATTTATATCTAATATCTCTTTTTCCAAACCATAAAATGTTCTAGAATCTTGACATCATAGAGAATCTTTTTAACTATTATATGTCTATGTTTGAAAAAATTTGATTTTTTTCTCTTTTTTACTAATCTCTAAAGGTTAACTTAATGCTAAATTTATTGGAAACCTTCATATTTATTAAAAATTCTTCTTTATATAAAACATTAAATTAAAAAAATGTATATGTTATTCAATTTTATCCTTTCATTTATCTTATTTGCTCCTTACTGCACTTTATTCAACTTCAGGATTACATGTTTCTATGTTTTTTTCCTGAAGCACCATCCCGTCTTACAACCACATGGAACATGATGAGATTTGAGTGGGGTATATGTATACACAATATTTTAAAACTTTATTAATTAATGATTCTTTATAACTTATAGGAACCTATCAAGTCTCAATCTCTCTGAGTGCACACCTTAAAGGGTGCACTAGGAAAGGGGTGGGCAGACCATTAGTGCCTTATAGGATTGTTATCTCTTATTACCACTGGTTATCTACACACCCATCTCCTAAAAACATTACCTTAATATTTTCATCATATTTTCACCTTTATCTATTCCTTTACCACCTTAATTATCTCTCCCATAACCTAAAACCATTTTTTATAGTTTACGTTACACTGTCAACCCCATTAACCTTTGTACTCTAATTGATAAAACTTGTAAGCATCAGATTTAAATTTTTTGAGAATATTAGAGTATTATTTATAATTTAATTAAAGGGTGTAAGTAGTAAAATAAATAAATAAATATTCAATAATTAAGCTAATAATTTGTGTGAACTAGATTTGCAATTTTGACCTTTCTAAAAATAGTAACAAGAGATGGAAAAGAAGACTAACTAGAAATTAGCTAATACAACTAAGATAGGGTCTGATATTCACTATACAAGACTAGGATGGTATCACAAACTAATATTTAACCTTTATTTTATGATTTTATAAGGGTGGAACCAATGCTATAGTCCACCTTTGCAATTATTGTCCTAAGAATTTGAGCTTTCTTGGTTTTATTTGCTAGATTTTTGTGACCTTGTTTGTGAAGTTTTGGTATCTATAAGTCTGTAGAGTTCTTTATAGAGTATATTTTATCTTCCAACCCTATACTCCATTGTACTTTGACCAATTTCAAGAAAGAGGGGGGGTTAGTGTGTGTAAGATTCACTGAATGTGTATCTACCCCCTTGTGTGAGCACATTGCTTACATACCAATAATCTAAACAAGGATCAAGCCATATGTAGTTCTCCCACTTGATGTGATTTTTTCAATTAAGTGTATGAATATTAAAAATGCTAAACTATATGTACTTAAGGTGGCTAGGGACTGGTGTAAGGATTTGAATGAGCTTGTAAGTATATTGGTTGGTTGTATGCTGAGAATAGGGAAGATTACTTGAGTAGTCTTGCTTATGTTCTTGCTTGTTTAATGATATTTTATAACCCTTTCTAAATGATCTTTGAATGGAATTTTATAGGGATCTATTGGTCATGGGTTGAATGTGCTTGTATTAGGTTGATAAGGATAAGGATGAAAAACTGGAAGGAATTGACCATTGGGGTTAAAATTTCACTTGGATAAGAGTGTTAAAAGTAGACAAGAGTGGTATCAGTGCTATAGTCCAACTATGGTGCTATTATCTTGATATGATGGGACCTAGGGGGATGGATTAGTCATGAAAAAGGGGTCTGGATTAGTTGGTGTTAGGTCTAAAAGGATACAAATGATTGGGAATCACTAAAAATAAGCCTATAAGGGTCATAAAAGTAAGCAAAAGGGACCTATGGGTTGGGTGTCATTAGCCACACTCAAGTTACTAATTTTTGCATTTTATATGACTACATTCCCCCCCTCCCTTATTCTAGCGATGTATCAAAGTAAAATACTAGGATAAATGAAAAATAGAAAGCATACCTGAACTTACCTATAAGGATGAAGCTCATGAATCTATTGTGATGTTGGGTGTGCATAGAGAGAACATGTTGTGAAGTGTGAATCTACAAGAGAAAATAAAGATTCGATCAATTCTTCCTATATAGACTATATCTAAAATAATAATGTACAAAGTTGGGTAAGAGAGAGAGGAAAAGAAAGGAATGAATACACCTCACTAGGTACGTAAACCAATACAAAAATTGTTGTGATGCTAAATGATGTTGAGTAATGATGGATGATGTTGTACCAAGAGTAATATCATGAATGGAGCTGAGTGCTCAATTCTCCAAGAGTGGATCAAGAATGTAAAGGCTAGCCATTTGACTCTTTCATCACCCACTAAGTGAAGTTAGGTGGTCATGCATATGTTGATTGATGCTTGGACTATGTGTCTAATCCCTTTAAATAGGTGGCTCAAGAATACAAAGGTTAGTTAGTCCTTTGGCTCCATTATTGCCTCATGAAGTGAAACTATGAACTGATATTGGTATGAAATGTGTGTTGAATGAGATGGATCTTAAATCCCATGAATTCTCTATAATCTTACAATATTGGTGTGGATAGTTGAATGTATGCTAGAAATTAGGCCACTCTAAAAGATGGAGATTAGGCTTATATGAAATCCAATTTGAAATTGATGCACTAGGATTATATGAAAGCCAATCTAAAAGATGGAGATTAGGCTTGTATGAAAGCCACTCCAAAGTTATCTCAACCATTTGTAGATGGAATAAAGCATGTAACTAATAAGAATTCTTAGGTAATGCTAAATTTGGAAAGAAAAGAAAATAAACATGTCATGCACATTGCCCTCAATCATTAGTGTTTGAAACATGGATTTTGATCTAGAAGTTATACCAATTACTATATCTAAAACTAGAAGTGAGAGCCATCATTATACACATGATGACACCTATATCTAGATTCTCTAAGCAAAAGTATACTAGAAATTTCTAATTTTGAACTAATCTAACTAAGCAAAATTGTATCTAAACCTACTTTTCTACCTGCTTTTAGCAAGTTTGGTTTTTCTATTATTTGGACAAGAGAACCAAAAATGGATAGTAGTGGTACTAGTGTTGTAGTATAATCTTGGCACTATTGTCTTGGGCCAAATCTAATGACTGTTCTAACATTTTCACTATCTACCTAGTCTATTTTGACTATTTTGATGTCTAGTTGTTATTTTAGGTGTTCTAAAAGCTATATTTTTTACTATTAAGAGCTCTAATCTCTATGAAAAAACCCTTTTTTATTGTCTCCTCTTTTGAGGGTAGGAATGAAGACCTTATAATGATTTCCTTTAGAAGAAAGGGCCCTAAAAGTGTGTTATGTTGTAAGTATACATGATATAGCAATAATAATTGACAAGATATCTCTAGATATAACATGGTTTGTATTAAGAGATTGCTAAATAAACAAGGGTATGCTTAGATATAATAATGTAATAACATGTGTAATGTACTAAATTGGAACTAAAGTGTTAGTTGTTAGTTTTTAGTTGACAAGGAGGGATGGAGCATGATGTCTATCAAGGCATCCAAGAAATCAAGATAATGCATGATGTGGTTCATGACATTTCAAACAATGAGAATCAAACAAGCAATAATCACATAAGGTAATAAGAAAGAAACATATAAGAGTGGCCAAGGGGCCAAGCAAAAAAGGGATATAGACACATGTCACTCAAACTAGAAATCAAACATACGAATCATGTTCAAATTTTACATACTCATACATTTGAAACAAGCAAGTTTGGTGTGAAAGCCATAATCACATAAAAGAGTACAAACAAAGGACATTGGAAAATGTCCTAAGGCACACATATGAATAGAAGAAAAAAAAATAACAAATGTCCTAAGTCACATATAGGATACAATTAGGAACTTATAAATACAATAATATCTAGCTATGAAAAGCAAGAAAGGAAAGCATGTAATAACTAGAAATACAATCACATCTAACTAATCAAAGAAAGAATGTGAAGGTATGCAAGACATGTTAGTACAAGACTAGGTATATGCTAAGGAATACATAAGTGTTATATACTAGTCGAGTGTTGATATAATAATCTATGCATGTTAGTAAGTAATGCACATCAACATGATAACTAGAGTGTGTAATGTAGGAATGACATAACCTAGATGGTGTAGTCATGTAGAAGATTCCCTAGTGGGTATATGTATCGATGTCTCAAATGTAGAGGTGAGATGCCCCCTCAATGGGTAGAATGAAGCAAACAAAGAGTTGGATGTAACTTCACACACTCAAAGGAGATCAAGTGAAGCATGGTAATATAGATAAATTAAAAAATAGTATCATATAACAACAAATGTAAGTATAACATAGTAGTATAAATGTAAAGCCTAGATAATGCATATAATTGAAATATTTTTGGTGTTTTGAATATTTGAATGTGGTTTTTGGATTTTGAAATGTTATATTATTTTTGGATTTTTGAGATTTTGTGAACTATGTAAAATCAATCACATGAAGAGTATATACAAGAATTTGAAAGAAAGAACTATGTACATGTAAGCAAAAATAAACTATGTACAAGTAATACTAAGAAGAAGCTACTAACTGATGAGTCTCATGGGAGACTCCCTATCATGATGTCTTGTATCAAGGAAAGTAATTATGCATGAACGTGAAGCATGATGGAAATGTTAAGACTATGGCTCTAAAAGTTGTATATGTTATAAATGCTTGGAAATATCTAAAGTAAAAATTGAGTGTGGGGTCCATATGTAACTCTGAGAAGTGGATGCAAATGTAGGGATCTTAGGGACCCATCTGGTAGTAGGAGAAGCTCTCTAAACATGTGCTCTATGAGTACATGCATGATATCTCAATGATACTTCCCTGGGTGTGAACATTATAGCTGGAAGCTATCTAGAATCATGAAGCTATGGAGGTGTATGAACTCTTTGTGATGACAATATATGCCTTAACTATGTCTAAATTAGAACTAGAGGAGGAACCATAACTAATGGAAAAATTGAAACTAGTGAAAAAATTGAAACTATTGACTATGAAATAGTAGATGGCTTTGAAATGGGGAGTGGTAACTCATATGGAACTTCACCAACTATAACAACTTGATTAGTGTGAATTAATTTCATGCATCTATGAATTATAAAAGGTATTTCTTGAAGTTTTTGAATCCAAGGTTGACCAAGTAGAATATCAAAAAATCTTACATTAAGAACTATAGTGAATGGTGTGGCCACATGTGTTGGACCAACATGTAGAAGAAGTAATATCTCACCCAATGAACTCTATATGTGCCCACTAAATATGTTGATAAATATGTTCATCAAGGTAATATCCTACTCTAAATATCCCAAATGTTGTAATAATGTCATAGTGCACATGTTCACACTAGATCTATTATCTATGATAAAACTATGAATAAGATGATTATGAATTTAAGCTTTGATAAAGAGTGCATGATAATCTAAATCATCATTGACTATCTCTTGCTCTAAGAAGGAGATGGAAGGTCTAGTTATAACTCTAGAATTGTATACACCAATCATGCTACTCAAAGGATGTGTTTCCATTAAAGGTGCCTTGTATGTATCTAGTGGTGGATGTGCATGATATGCATGGTGAGCCCATGATGTGTCCCTTGTATCTTATTTAAAATGATATGGAAAAGGATGTGAAAATATTTTCAAAGATTCATCCTATGTTTTCTTTGCCTGAGGAGGCTCAATTGAAGTTCTAAGATTAATATGGTTTCCACCTAGAAAATCATGTATCTTGTGTCTCAAACTGATGGATCTATTTGTTGTATGGCTTAGTGCCATGTGAAAATTTCAAAATACACATTGATAATATCCATGTAGAAGAGGATTTGTTGGGTCAAATTCTCAAATAGGAGGGAGAGATATGATGTTACATTCCAATAGCTACTGTAAAACTATGGCTATAAAAACTGGTAGATTGGTAAAGATTCACTGAGGAGGTGCTGATAAAACCACTCATTGAGGGGCCTCAGAATCTACATTAACTATCAATTGATTTTGATTCTTGTTATGATTAACCTTAAATTTGTATGGGACTTTGTTGTTACTCTTGTTTTTTATTTTTGAGATATTTTTGTACTTGAGTTTGCCCATTGAAATTAACTTGACTTCTCTTTCCTTTAGTGTGTGACACAATTTAGTGAAGGAAGATAATATTTTGAACATTATTGACTCATGAAAAGTTGGTAGAAGACTCTATTTGAATAGATATTGTAACTCCTGATTAACCATGGGGCTAGTCATCTTAGCCAAAATAGTCTTATATATATTAACATAATCTATGAGATGCTCATTTGACCTTTATTTTTGTTTTGCAATTTGGGCATAAGATACCTTATCACCAATTTTAATGTTGACATAAGCTAGGAACATGTCAGCTAAAGGATTGAATGCATTGATCGACTGAATTGATAGACTACATAACCATTGTAAATCATAATCCTTTAGGATTCATGGAAATTTCTTGGTAAGTATCTAGTCATTTGGTACATAGTCTAAGAATTCTATGTGAAGCACTCTCAAATGTGTCTCTAGATCACCCTTGCCATCATATAGATTAAGCTTGGGTTAAATAAAACCATATGGTAAGGGTGTAGAAGAAATATTACGTTCCAATTGTGTATGTAGTAAATCAAAAGAATCCAAAGTTTACATAGGTCTAGAGGCACCTTGCTCAAGATGTAGCACCTTAGTTTGAAGAGATTTTATTTCTTGCATAAGGGCTGCCACATCAGGAGATAAAGATGTACTTGTTATAGCTGGAGGTATAGAGGTAGGTTCAACTACTATGGGGGTTGTTAAGACATAGTTTCCCTTATATTGTCATTTATAACTAGTTTCTTTGAAGGAATCAAATACTCAAGTTGTTTATCCTTTTTAATTTACATGATAGATTGTATAATAAGATTAAGATCTTGGGGCTAGTCTTAGAGTGTTTCTAAAAAACTTTGTAGGGCAAAATATTTGTTGAGGACAACTTCATTATTAAAAATTGGTGGAAGTTGATTAAGAGTTTGATGTGGTGGATCATGAACATCAGTGTTTGTATCATCTTTGTTATTCTCATATTTCTCTTTGTCAAAATTATCCTCATTGAAATTGGTGTAATTTGGACGTGTAGAATCTATAACAGGTTCTTGAGTTGGTTGTTTATCCATGGTATATGGTTGAGTTACAAGAATTTGGGTTAATTCAAGAGGATTACCACAAATTATTTCACTTTATCTCAAAGGAAGAGATGAAAGGGACATATGTGGCATAAGGAAAACAACTTAGATAATAGTAGAAAAGATTAAACAAATATAATCTAATTTTTTTTTGGAATATGCATAAAATGGATATAAAACTCACAAACATGTGATGATATCTCAAGAAGCAATGGGATTTAATATATTCAACTAGGGTGTTGAAAAATAATTATTTTGAAATTTACTATGAAATCTTGAAATTTAAAGTGAATTTCTAATTGAGATGTGCAAGTAAAAAATCAAAAATTTATTGGAAAATTTGTGATTTAAAGAGACCTAGAAGATGCAACTAGCATTTTAAAAAATAAATGTTTTTGAAAATTACTATTTAATTTTAAAATTTGAAGTGAATTTATGATTTTAATATGCTAGTGAAAAATTAGAAAATTATTAGAAAATTACTAGGAAAATATTGGGACCTAGTATGGGCAACTAGGGTCTGAAAGAAAATTATTTAAAAATTACTATTTTTTTTAAAATTTAATACTAATTTATGATTTTATTATGCAAGTAAAAAAAATCAGAAAAATATAGGAAAAATCATTAGGAAATTTATCCTAGGGTTTCTAGGGTTTTTATGCACAAACGAAGTAAGTTAGATTCACCAAATGATTTAACAAATTTGGTTGTACTAGAGTATTATTCCTAATTTATTTAAAAGGTATGAGTAGTAAAATTATTAAATAAATATGCAATAATTAAGCTACTAATTTATGTAAACTAGATTTGCAATTTTGACCTTTTTAAAAATAGTACTAAGAGATGGAAAAGAAGCCTTAGTTGGAAACTAGTTGATATGGCTGAGATAGAGTCTGATATTCACTATATAGGATTGAGACAATATCAAAAATTAATATTTGACATTTTTATGATTTGATAGGAACACCAAAAGTGGATAGGAGTGGCACCGACACTATAGTCCACCTCTATCATTATTGTCCTAAGGATCTGAGCTTTTTGAGTTTTGTTCTCTAGGTCTGTGTGACCTTGTCTATGAAGTTTTGGTTAGTTGGAAGTATATAGATCTCCTTTTAGAATAAATTTTATCTTCAAAACCTATATTACATTATGATTTGACCAAATTTGAGAAATATGGGGGTTAATGTGTGTAAGATTCATTGAATGTGCTATCTACACCCCTTGTGTAGTCACGTTACCTACATACCAATACTCTGAAGAGGGATCAAGTCATATGTAGTTCCACCACTTGATGTGATTTATGAAATTGAGTGTATGAATATGCAAAAATATAAACTAGATGTATTTGAGTTGGCTAGGGACTGGTGTAAGGATTTGAATGAGCTTGTAAGTATATTGGTTTGTTGTATGCAGAGAATAGGGAAGATTACTTGAGTAGTCTTTCTTGTATTCTTAGTGATATTTTCCAACCCTTTCTATATTATATTTGAGTGGGATTTTATATGGATCTATTAATCATGGTTTAAATGTACTCACATTAGGCTGATAAGGATATGGATGAGGAATCGAAAGGAATTGACCATTGGGGTCAAAATTACACTTGGAAAAGAGCATCAAAAATAGATAGGAGTGACTTAGTTGGGGTTAGGTCTAGAAGGCTATGGATGACTGGGAATAATTGAAAAGAAGATTATTAATGTCATTTAATCAAGAAAGAGGGACATATGGGTTGGGTGTCATTATCTATACTCAAGTTACCAATTTTGGCATTTTATATAATTAAACATCTAGGTCAGCCCATGGCCAACCTAGACTATGACCTAATTTGCTTTTGTCAATAATGATACTATGTCAACTAGGTGAACCTTATCAACCTAAACTTTTGGAAAGGATTAGGGTTAGATTTTCCTATATAAACATATCCATTTCATAATTTATCCACCATTTTACTTGAAGATCATAGCTTAAGGTATCATACTTTCTTTGGATATATGAATCTTTTCTTGTGGAGAAGTATTTTGGATGCACTGATAGGTTTTGTAGCTTATATATTATTTATCCTTATCATCCTTACATACCACAAAAACCTCTTGTGAAGTAATTTGGCCAAGGGAGATATTGAGGTTTGGCATGTTTATCTTCAAAGGTAAGTATTCATAAATTATTTTAGGGATATCCTCATCTCTAATATAAATTTGATGGTACCTAGAATGAAGACCTATCTTTGTAAAATAAACAACACCATATAACTCATCTAACAAGTCATTAATTACCATAATAGGGAGCTTATCTTTGATGGTGTACTTTATTGAGATCTATGTAGTCTAGGCACATCCTCTAATTATCATCCTTTCTATGAACCATGACCACTAGATTTGAATATTTACTTTGTTTGTGTCTAATAATATTCATATGAAATTACCATGCTCTCTTCCTGGTGTAAATCCCTTTGGAAAGGTGCTAAAAATAGTGGGGTGGTCATTGAAAATCATCTCTAGGTTAGGATGTGTAGACAACTTTGTTGGTTAAACTTTTACAAAATATAATCTTGATAAAAATACTTCAGACCCTTTTATAGGAATATTTTACATCTGATGTAAACTAAAAAATTATGAATATTTTACATGTAATCTATGTAGTTCAAATATATTACCTTTATAGTGAAATTACATGAATAATTCTATAAAATTCATCTTAATTGTGCCCAAGGTTATGAGCCATTAGACTCTGAGAACAATGTCTGACCCATCTATGGGAATAGAAAAAATACAATAATCTAACCTATAGTTTTATAAAATAATTATGAAATATTTAAACCTCACTCATGTACACTTAGAAAACTCAGACCTTGATTGTTCCTCTAACCTTTCTCACTTTTATAAGTATCACATCTTCTTTATCTTGTGCCCCTTAGCATATATATTGGTCTAACTAGTATTATGTTCATGACATAGAATTTTTATCTTAACCATAATGATTAAAACATTCTTATCTTCTACCCCTACAAGTTATGAGAATGTGCCTACTTTTATGTTCCCTAGACACTAGAATCCTAGATAAACACAAGCATTAACATATGTGTCCTACTCCAACAAAAGTGTCCAGTTCCCTAAGGTCATATAATTTGTAAAATAAACATATATTAATTTTTGGAATAATTTATTTAATGTGATTTATTTCCTAATAGGAGTGGTATATATTCATAATCACTCCTCATACATTCCACCCCTATAAAATTATTACCTACTCAATAGAAAACTTACACAAGGCATTCAGTCAAGCACTCAAATTAGTAAAATCTTCCCTATTTTCTCTTATTTACATATCAATAATAGGGAATACACATACATAAGTATAAATTATTAAAGGAGTGGCACAAGATATATATTTTCCAAGTTACAAGCTAGGCCATATTTTACTTTCTTTCCACATATTGCATGATTTACACATAAGCCAATATATAAGAGAGAACTACATTAGTATAAGGCCCTCATAAAATTATTAGATATGAAAGAAAAACTCATTGATAGAGGGGTATTTTGGGTTATCTTGGCACTATTTTCCCACTAACCCATTTTCCCCCAAGGTCATTATGAAGATGAAGAACTAGTGTTTTACAATTTCATGAGGAGAGCCAGTTTATGACCTAAATCTAAATACACTAGAGTGAAGACAAAGACAAACCTAATATCATCTAGTTAGTCTCATCATTTTCTATTAGGTATTCCATATAATAAACCAACATTAAGTTAAGATAGTAGAATTGATACAACCATCCAAGATTAATGCTAGTGTCCATGGCTCCAAAGGCATTCAATCTATAACTTGTTGACTATTCAAAAATACATTTCTAGTCTATTTATTTCATGTTATATATATAAATGTGTTATTTTATATTATATTTATGGATTATATATCACCTTACTTTTAAAACTCAAACCTTGTTTGTTCTTCTCAGTTTTATATCTTTCCTACTTTTATAAGTCTTGCATCTACTCTACCTTATGCCCATTGGCCTATCTCTTGGTTGGACTGGTATTATGTTGATGACACAAACCTTTTATCTTTCCTAGAATTCTTAAAACCTACTTATATTTCATCTTTACAAGTTTTAAGTCTATAACTACTTTCCTGATCTATGGACACTATTATCCGCGATAGACACCTATGTCAAAATAGGCGTCTTACTCTAACACAAGTGTTTAGTGCCCTAAAATCATCCAATTTGTAAATTAAATGCATCTTAATGGTTTTCCTAATTGATTTTATTAAATTTAATTCTCAAAATGTATTGATATAAATAGAATATCAATCCTCAATCATTCCTAGTATACAAAACCTAAAAATCCTAAGGCAACTGATCAAATCATTCAATTAAGCACTAAATAAAGTAAAGATTCCCTATTTTCTCCTATTTTAATATCAATCATAGGGATACCACATACACAAGTCTAAAATATTGAAGGATAAGCCTAATATCCCAATTTTCTAAGTTACAAGCTAGGTCACTATGTACTTGCTTTTCACATATTGTATGATTCACACACATGCCAACACATAGGGGAGAACTACATAATCTTGAGGCCCTCTTCAGATTATTAGATATGTAATAATTTCTTATTGATATAAGTGTCTTTTAGGTCAGTTTGACACCATGTGCCCACTAACGCATTTTCCCCTAAGGTCACTATTAAGATGGAGAACTAAGATTTTAAAAATTTAATGAGGAGACATAGTCCATAATAAAGATTTGAATAAACCAAAATGAAGGAAAAACCAAACCTATAATCATATAAGAGGTCACATCATTTAAAAAAGTTATTTATTATAGGATACCTATGTCAAGTTTAGATAGTAGCATTAACACAAACATCCAAGGTTGATACTAGTGTTTTTAGCTTTAGAACACCCAATCTAGAATCTGATAATTGTTATAGAATCATCCTCTAGTATGATTACTACCTGTTCTAGATCCATAAATGAATTAACGTAAAAACCACATAAGTATATTAATTATTTTTCATTTACATATCTACCATAGTTGTACTTATTATTTTTAGCCTATCCTAGTTTAATGAATTGAACATATGTTATATTTAGGTTTAGCATATAATTGTACTTATATATAGATAATTTATCACCCATTTACCTTAAGTTATATTTATACCCTTTAACCCTAGATAACTCCTGATCTAGAATTTTTAGGGTTAAATAGTTTTATGAACCCAACCTCTACTTTAGTATGAGTAAATTCACCAATAATTAGGGTTGTTATTGCGAATCCTTAAAAGATAAATTGACCAGTATGAGTAAAATAATAAAATAATTAAAAAATTAGATTTCATACATGAAAAATCCAACACATGGTAGTATTAATTATGTTTTTACACCATCATCTACCAATATTATGCCAAACAAGGTTTCATGTCCAACTAAAAATCTAAAACATAATACATACAAAATAAGTGGTTCTAAAAGTGACCCAAAGGCTACTAAGAGGCCAAGTGAAATATGATGAGAAATGATTTGGGATAAAAGTCATAAAATTACCTCCTCCCCATCCTATAAGGAGATCCAATTACTATTGTGCATATCATAAAATGAATGGACATCATACAGATTATTATTTTGAATTGAGGAAAAAAATACAAAGTCACAGAAGTAGTGGTGATAATATCATTAATACCACAACATAAAATGTGGGTACCAAAGGAAAATTTAGATCAAAAATAGTTGCCAATGTCAAACATAGATAAAAAAAAGGTTCAAAAAGAAAAATCAAATCAAGAAAAGGATATAAATTTAGCTCTCAATAATGATACTCAATTTTCCAAATAGTATGGTTTTGAAATGAAATATTTGCAAAACTTTGGTTATAATGGTCAAGGATTGGGAATTTTTTTCCAAATAATCACTCATCCTATTTCCACATATGATCATAATGACCATCAAGGATTGAGATATATTGATAATACTAATACAAATCATTCAAAGATACAATTTGTTAACGAATAAAAACCCACAAATGAAAACAAGGTACAACAATAAAATGGCCAAATCAAATATTAAAGATGATAATTCTAAAAAAATAAGTCAAAAACTAAGAGAAAATTGAAAAGTATAATGTTCTAAATGTGGTTACAAAGGAGGAAATCACAAGACATTCCTCATATCAAGGCCCTTTTACTATCACTGCTCAAGTTGAGGGCAATAAATTTATATATATCAATGTTATGGACTTTCAAGATACAATTTTTTCTCTATGTAATTTATTAGCTCTCTTGACAATAAGCTTCAATACATTGATGAAAGTAATGTAATCTTAACAAGTATGGGATCAATTCAGTTAAGAGTTTTATTTTCTTCAAAATAAATTTCTCATACTTTTTAGGTTATTAATAATCCAAGGATAAAAAAATTGTTCTTGGAAAATCATGGTCACACTCAATAGGAGAAATGGTTGATGCATACCATAATTTCTTATATTTTTAGGAAAACTTACGTCCTTTTCCAAAGAAGGAAGTATATATTCAACTATCATACAAACATATACAAATAATGACATACCAAGAAGGTCATAACCACAATATCAAACACATGATAAATTGTTTGCTTAGAGGCATCTCTTTGATGAGTACAATAGCTATTGGAATTATTTTTCTTTATATGTGTCTTGTATAAAAAAAAATTGATATTATTCACAAATCCAAAAAATACCAAAAAAAATAAATCAAAAATCAAAAAACATTTTTGACACCCACATATTCTATTAGATACTTTTCATCTATGTGTTAGTTCCATGTTGATGGATGTCATATAAATTACTCTTACATACACATGTGTGTCATGGTTCTACTTGAGTGTGATAGAAGCACACATAGATACATGATCTATTCCTATTTTAGATGTTGTCCATTCCCTCTACTCATGTCATATGGACATTGGGAGCATCCAGCTATATGATCATGATACTTCCAGGTTATATCATTATATGGTCACTTTACATTATCATGTTTTGAGCTCATATATGTACTTACACATGCCTTTATCCATGATTATATCTTTCACAGGGTACTTGATATGTTATGGACTTAACATTTTTTCTAACACATTTGATCCAAGGGATACTATGATATGTTTATGTTGGTTTCTTATGCTTTCCTCTATGTACTTCATTGAGTGCCTTGCCTTGATATTGTATTGTTTGTTTGAGCATTTGAATATGCTCATTTGTTTGCATTCTCTATGACTATGTGTGATTTATTTGACATATGAACATGTCATTGATTATTCTATGTACATTTGAGTACACCATCCTTTCCTTTGTGGACATTTGACTAAGTTGTTTCCCTTCGATTGTGCAACATTTAAACACACTCCTTATTTGTGGTCTCCTTGGACCATTGCCTTTTGAATTGCTTTTGATTTTTCTTGTGTGTGTGTTTTATTTTATTTTTTGAGCTTATATTGTTAATATACAAACATAGCCATGATAATTATCATGCATATTAGGCCTTCATATGATCACATTATTTTTTTTGCTTTAATGATACATTTACCTAGACATGATAGAAACTACTGAAACCCCATAACTAATATCAGGTCTTATCATAATGAGATATATCAAACTTCTCATGATTATTATAACAATATTTTCATTAGCTAAATTAATCCCATACTCTCTCATTATCTTTTCTCCACTTTCAATTAGAGTTTCCATGGGCTTATAATATTAAAGATTGTACTTATTTAAAATGTCCTGGGTATATTTGGCTTGACAAACAAAAAAATACTTTTTTTTTCAATGGAATTACATTCCAATAAATAAATTAATAAGTTAGAGATTAGTCAACCCAAATTATGGTTTCATATCTTCCTTGAAACTATTCAACATCTCCATAGAGCTACCTATAAATATCAAGTCATTTGCATATAGACAAACATATAATAGATTAGAACCCAATGATTCTATGTAAATATTTGGTTCATTTTTTATTCTTAAAAATCATTTATTCAATAACTAACTATTAATTCTTGAGTATTAATTTCTTGGATATTTCTTTGTCCCATAAAGAGCCTTCATCAACTTATATATCCAAAATTATTTACCCTATACCTCAAAACATTGCGGCTACTCCACATATACTTATTCAATAACTCCATTTAGGAATGAACTTTTTACATCCATTTTATGTATTTTCTATACCTTATGAGTAATTATAGTAAACATTAGTCATATAATATTTTGAGGTGCCAAAAGTGTATAGAATTCATTATAGTTAACTATATATGTTTGAACAAACTTGGTTTAAATGACATAATTATTTAATGTATGTTGAATAATATTCCATGTATCATTCCTATTAATTTAATCCATCTTGATTTTCATAACATCAACCCACTCTTTCCTCTGACTAACTTTTTCATAACTTCTAGGTTCACCATCCATAGATGACAATATAAACATAATATTTTCCTCATAAACATCATCAAAAATGTTACTTTATTAATGTTAAATCCTTGAAATCATCTCATAGTTTGTATCTAACATTTTATTGGTTGTATGTGGATTGAAAAAAATATTTATACTTGCTTGGAGTTGATCAAGATGAATGACTAGTCTCTTGGGAATAGTTACTATTGTTTCTTGTTAAAATCTAAACATGTATGGGATTTTGTAACCCCTCAAAATAAAATTCAAGAAGATTCTCCCATTCACTTATGAACTCTTTATCTATATGATCAGAATCATCATACATATTATTTTAAAAAAGAATACAATCCTTATAAATAATTATGGATTTACTAGTAGGATTATAAAACTTAAATGCTTTATTTTCATCACTATATCCTATAAAATTGTGATCAATACTTGTAGGGTCCAAATTTAGATAAAAATAAGCATATTTTATTTAAAACTTAGCTTGAATCGTGGTTATTTTCATGTATTTATTTCCTTCAATATGGATGGATTCCCATCTCCCAATTGCACTTGACTTTGAAGGAATCATCTATTTTGTTAAAACTGTCTTTGTGACTAGTCATGTGATTTGAGAACCCTGAATGAAGAAACCATAAATTATTTCCATCCTATAGTCACAAATTACATGTGATATAATTATACAATTACTCTTCAAATTCACTTATTTAATCTTTAAAATCCTTCTTTTTTACTTTCTTGAATAACTTGATTCTTAGCTTCTAGTATCTTGTAATCTTTTATAAAGTGTCCTAGTTTATTACAATAACGACAAGTAAGGTTTTATATGATTTTACCTGTGAATTTAGTTTCATCTTTGCCCTTTTAATTTGAGTTTTTTAAAGTCCCCTTGTTTTTTTATTTTTATTTTTCTCTTTGGTATTTGAAACCTTTTCTTTGGTTTCAAGTGCATGTGTTTGATCTCCTGCATATAGTCTCATCTTATCCTCATGGCATAATAAATAATCCACTAACTCATCAAAAATTATAGAGATCATGTACTTACACTCATTAATATTTTACATAATATTTATCCATATTATAGTTAAATATCTAAAAAAATTCCTTACTATAACACTATATTATATAGTTTCTCCATAAACCCTAATTTATCCTTATGTAATATTCTCCAACTCCTTCATTATTAGACATTCTCAAATTTTCAAAATTCATATTTATAGTTCAGATTTTTTCTTATCTAAACTTAATATGTCCTTGATATGAAGTTTTCAAGGTATTACATGCCTCATGGGAATTTTTATAACCATTTTTTTTAATATATGCTTAGGTCTATGGCATTATGAAGATAGAAGAAAACTTATGTACCTACATTTTCTTCATATTTTTTCTTTTTTTTTTAATTATTGAGTCAAAGCATTCCAATATATAGGTAGTGTTTACCTATAGATAAAATTTTCCTAAACTCCTTTTCATGAAATAATTGTCTTCAACAAATCTCTCCAATATTTAAAGTTTTCACCTTTCAAAATGGGAATATTCATAGAATTAGAATTCATAGAATCTATGATTTTCTTGATAATAGATTAAAACACTTATGAACCTTTATTGAATGATATTTTTATACCAAATGAATTTTTAAATGTATATAGGGAGTGAAAATTAACTTTTATTTACTCTAAATTTGAAGCTATATATCAACTGATCTATTCCATAATTACTAGTTCTTTATCTAGTGGTGTTATAAGTGTGATTGTTAAAAAATTTACACCGAATGAAATACATTTATAATGCATAAGCTTGTTATTTTTAACTTTTTAATACTTTAAATAAAAATAAGATATAAACACATGCAAAAATAATTTCCAATAATAACTATTGTGCCACACTTCTTGTGCATAGTATTTTATTAACAATAGAGGCCAAAACTAACCAATTACAATTAAATTGCATGAAAATTTAATGATAAATTAATACCTTACTTAAAAATTAATTTAAATAAAAATAAACTCTAATATAAATGAAATTTTAATCAAGAAAACAAGTTTGACTCAATGTGTAGACAACAATATCGTGTCAACCCCCCCTCGGTCCCTTTCTAAACATTAACACTCCTAACCCACACTTGAACCCATTTCACCTTGGACACCTCACCTCGAAACCTCACATAGACACCTCATCTAGACACCTCACCCTAAGACCATTTCTTAGCCTATGAGTCACCCTGAGACTAGGTCCTCCAGATCCTAACTACCCATGACCTATTCTCACCCCCTCTTAACTCCTTAACTAACTTCCACCCCGCATAAGCCATTGTTTTAACCATTCTCCAATGGAAAAAGCACTTGGTGGATGGGGAAATGGGAAAAGGGCTAAAAATAGCCCTTTTACCTATTCTTCCTCTACCGACATCAGTCAACCCTCGGCTGACATCATTCAACCCATGATTGACGTTGGCAGAATCACCGATGTCAGTTACATAAGCCAAGCTCTAAACATTGAGCTACCCCCTAGCCTTCTTACATTTGACACACACACTCTGAGACCTAAATCATCAAAAATCAAGTATCATCTTCCTGGTTACCAAAGATCTGCACAAGTCATTCCAGAGACTAGATTGAAACATTATACGAGGACCTCAACATCAGCCACAATGAGAATAAGCATCCTGACACCTCTGATTCTTCATCTAAGAGAGCTAAGTATTCTGGTCTCCATTTCAAAGTTTTAGAATATACTCTTAATTGTTTTCCATTTGATATTTCTAAATACTATTAAGAGACCCAATTTCTTCTGGGGATGGTTGAAAGGCCTTCCTTTTATTCTTACCCTCTTTTCACACCTATCCTCTACCTTTACCCTTCCTTAGACCTTATTCACCTTATCGCAACCCTGTACAAACCTCCTAATTTCTAGAATCTCTTCTGTCCATCACAAAAATATTCCAAAACCCATCCAAAGCCCACTACCCCTTTCGACATCCACAACCCAACTAATGTCAGCAACATTCCACACTGACCACGATAGACAAACTGACATTGGTGACTGTGCAAACTAGAAACCTATCCAAACAGCCCATAGACCAAAAAAAACCTTCACCCAGCTTCTTGCAACATTCAAAGACACACAAACTGCAATCAGGGAATAGGTGCACACATTCTACCTTTCCATTTCTTTAAGTCTTTTATCATTTCTTTTTATACAACACTCATTTCTTTAAATAGTGGACTATCATCCCTCAGGGAGCTTTACGCTTCTGGGACCGAGTGCGTAGCTTGGTAGTCCACCATATCCTCTTCTAACATTTTCTTGTTTAAGTCTCTTTCTTATTGCAGGTGTTTCCTCCATAGCCAAAGAGGAGCTCCCACAAAGTTTGGATACGGTGCGCACTTAATCTGGGTAACGTCAAAGCCAATACCTTCTTAACCTTAGTTTCTTCTTTCTTCTGGATGTAATTAGCAAGAAAATATAGAGAAACATTTTGGCATGCCCAGTGGGACCCTTGGAGTTTTCCTTGGGTTCATTCTTCTTCTTTTAGAAAATCAAACTTTCATATAGATGCATTAGAAAAGTATTCTCTTCTTGCATCCCTTCTTCTATCTTTTTGTCTCAAAAGGAAATCATTAGCAGAAGTTAAAAAGAACATCTCTTTTTACTTCTTGCATGCATCATAGAGTAGTGAAAAAACTCATAGTCTTTACCTCTTCTCCATTTTTTTGCATTTGAATAACATATTTTGACTTGGGTTAAAAACTACTGCATTTCATTCTTGCTTGGATGCATACTTAGCCCACTTAGTAATTAAAGCATTATGAATGAATCGTAGTGCACAAATGTTACACAACCAAACCACAATCACTTCAAATCAAACACTTAAACTTAATTGAGACAAGGCCCGTCTAAGATTTCATCACCTAGCAGATACCTTACCCCACCCAATGATCCTACTTGGATTTCACCACCAAGAGGAGGAATTACTCTATTCTCTGGTAGAGTATAAACTATAGGAAGGTATATTTTGGCTAAGTGGCCCAACTCAGCTCTGGGTTCATGAAGTGAAGGGAGCAAGCCCCAACACCAGGCCACGTATTGACCCTAACATAGATATTTTTGAGCACCATAACATAACTTGAAACCAGCCATAGACTTCCTCTCTAGGTCCTGTTCTACAAGCCCAACTCCTAACACACTCTCTTAAGGCATAAGCCACCATGACTTTAAAACTCATTCCTAGGAATTTAACATTTTAGAGGTTGCTTGCCTAATCATCTATTCTATTATTTTTATCTAAGTGTTTGATCTGGTAAGGTTGTACCATTCTAAAGTCCAAAACAACTCAGAATATCTGATTTTTCCAAATACTATCAATTTTTTGTGTTGGAATTACACAGAAACTGACATCAGCTTCTCCACCTACGTCAACAAATTTTTTAACCGATATCGGTTAAACAACTGACATAGGTCACTGTCAATAAATTTTCTTTCCAAACAACAAGCTTAAAACCCAAATTTCCTACTGTTCAACACAAATTCTGGTTTTCTAAAATTGAAACACATAGTTTTTGGAACCTGAAACCCTTTCGCTTTGGATGGTTTTGACACGCAGTCAAGCCAAATCTCTTGTTGACCATGCGAGTCAATAGCCACTCCCACCTTTGCCCTTCATACCAAGTCATCTAATGGAGTATACTTTAGACATCGAGCATAATCCTATCCAACCTACATCTGATCAACCTCTTATTATTCCTGAAGGGGATCAAGAATTTGAGAGATTCCTTGACCATAACATCAAGGCTCTCCAACACTATCTCACTAGAAGCCAAACATGAGATCCTTTGAGTAATCCTATTTATGGGATGGCAACTTCCTTGGTTGAAGAGGCAATGATATCAACAGCATCTGCTACCCAACCTATGGTCACTTAGGCCATTACCTTGACCAATAACCTAACCATGGCCAATGTTCAAGATTTGGCCTCCCCTTCTATCCTTTCTGGCCCTACCTCCATCAGGGTTTCCATACCCCCTCAACCACAAACAATTCAACCAAGTTCGACACCTTTCTAGAACTTGATTGTTTCTATCCCATCCACTCTTGCACCCATAAACATGAGACTGACCACTTATCCTTTAACTAGTGTCACTGCCATTCAACCACCCTTGGTGGCATCTAGTGAAGTTGTGCCCTCCAACTTCATGACACAAGCCTCCATGGCCTCGACATTAGCCTCTATGACAAACTATCAGTATGTTGCGCCTACACAAATGCAACCAAGTATGTCATACGTCCCTCCAAATGCCTTCTAGGTACCTTATAACTTAGGGGGTGCCCCTCATGCCAATCCATCTACTGATCTAATTAAGATGCTGATGGATAAGATGTCTAACCTTGAGACATTTATTTCAGGTTTGAGGAGTGTTATTTCATATGAAAAAATCTACAATGAACCTATCCACCCTTTAGTTCCTATTTGACCATACCCTAGCCAGTGGGAACTCCCAAAATTTACTCACTTTTAGAGTAAAGAGGACCCACAACAACATCTACGAGCGTTTAGACATGCTTGCTACCTCATAGCACACAATGATGCGTTATTACTTCGCACATTCCCTATCTCACTTTTGGGTGCTACCCTTGATTGGTATAGCTCCATTACTATTCATTCTCTATTCACCTTCACTTAACTCACTCAACTATTCCTCAACCATTTCTCAATTAATATTACCAATAAGGTCTCCATCACAGACCTTTATTCCATTAGAAAATTTGAGGATGAGTCAATAGCAGACTTCGTCACCCATTAGAGAGGTTTGATCAACCAACTTTCCTTCTCACTACCTCAACCTGAGCTCATTGAGCTCTTTTCAAGAGCATGTGCCAAGCACATCTCATCCACTTTGCGGGTTTAAACTTTCCGCACATTCGATGAAGCTTTCACTATGGCCCGAAAGCTTGAACTCTACGCAATCGAAGAAGATAGGGTCAAATTGCATAGAAAAAATACCAATGCAAAATCCAATGACCCTTTTTCTTCCAAACCTTCTTCTTCCCACTCCAAGTCCAAGGGATCAATGAATGTTGTGGTCCTTAGGTCATAATCTTCTACCAAAACCAACCAAACTGAGCCATCCACATCACAAAACATCACTAGACAATTCCAACAATGGTATGAACAGCGATGATACACTCCAATAAGAGAATCATATGCTTCTATGTTGGATAAATTAGTGAAGCAGGGAGTCCTCAACCTCCCTCAAATCTGACTTGTCCAATTTGACCCCTCATGAGCCATCCCTACATGGTATAGGGAAAATGATTTTTGTAACTATCATCATGTCAAGGGTCATGACATGAATAATTGTAAGACCCTAAAAAATATTGTTCAACACATGTTAGACAAAGGGGAACTTGTTCTGGATAACCCCAATGCACCGGCCAACCAAAACATGGATGTCTTTAGGCAACCATTTCCTAACCATCCCCCAAGTCAAAACAATGTTTAGACTATGGCCAATGACCCTCAAGAATGCAACATACAGAAAGTTGACATGGTCTTTCCTTTCATTCCTAGCCAACCTCTCCCACAATTTGAAGAGGTTGGTCAACCCATTTCTCCACCACAGGTAGAAGAGCCTATTTTACCCATACCATCCCCACACAATGAAGAGCTCCCTTTGCCTCACCCTCTTCCTCATGTGGATGAACCCATTTCACCTGTATCACCCACACGACATCAAGCACCTCCTCTACCCATTATTCTACCTTGTGAGGAACTCGTATTACCTATTCCTCTTGCCCCCACCTTCCCTCTTATTCTACCATTGGAAGAAGTTACAATTCATACCCCATGCCCTCATGTAGAAGGGGCCATAATCTCTCTACTTCACCTTTTAGAGGAGCCTTCCTCTCCTATTTTTCCTCCACCGATGGAGGATAGTCCTCCATCCACCCCCCTTTCACACGTAGGAGAGTATACTTTGACCTCTCCCATATTGGAGGATGCTTTGATGGTACCAACATCGGTATCCCTACCCTCATCCTTCTTATTACTAATGGAGGATCATACTTTCCATGCTCCTAGACCACACATGGAAGGCATGATCATACCTACACTCTATCCTCTTGAAGAGCCAAATTCTCCAATCCCTTCTCTACCGAGATAAGTACTAGCCACCTCACCCACTTCGACTGAGGAAGATCCGGTGATGGTTCTCTCTTGCCTTTGGCCTGAGATCACTGCATCCAACATGTTTCCGCTCTCCCAACCACCTAAATCCTCTAAAATATTGACTGTAAGACCTCATGTGACATCATCTAAACCCTTCTCTCTATTGGTAGAAAACTTAGGATTTCTCCATTCTAGGAACCTAGAACATGAGGCATTATGGGAGCGACTTAAGGCTCCTTATCTTACACATCCCACTTCACCTTATACTGTCAACCCTTCCATGACAAATCACCCCAAACTCTCTGACGAGGAGTGGGTTTTCACTTCTAAATCTTCAAAAGCTCAGCTGTCCACATCTGAACCCAAACCCTTACAGGCATCTACCATGTTGAAATAGATTACATCTCTCAAAGTTTGCCTGGTATCAAACCTCACTCACCCACAAGTGAAGGTATATTTGAACCTCACCCTACATATTAGTGGTTATCGCACTAAACTAAATAAGGGTGCTAAACCACGTTGGAGAAATCCTCCCCCACCTTCACCATTACCCTCCATCTTGGGTCCACATCCTTCCACTTTAACAGGAGTGCTCCCCATTTCAACACCTCACAATAATAAACTACCTCCATTACTCCCTCTACCCATCAAAAACATACTTCCTCCAAAAATTTTGACACCTCTCACCAAGAAAGTGCCATCTATGCGTGTGGCTACACCACCAACCAAAAAGGTGGTACAAAAAGCTCCCCCTATACCTCCTAAATAGAAGTTGTTAACCCCTACTGCAACAACAAGTGCAGACCCATTAGTGGGTTCCTATGCTTCACTACTATGCTGATTGTTGTAGTCATCTAGCATCGTTCTCCTACCCATTAAGCCATACTGACCTCTCAGATCAAAACCATCTTGGTTTGATGACACTCAAATCTACTGGTATCATCACACACTTGGGCATGATACTGAGAATTTCTATGCTCTTCAGGTTGTCATTCATCAACACCTAGAAAATGACACCCTTCTCATTAAGGATCCTCTTGACCACCCATTTGACAAACCATCGACACCATCCCATGCCTCCCAAACCTCCTCACTTGAATTGGGATCCTAATGTGAGACTATGATCCCTCTACCACCTTCTCCCCCTTTATTCAAAATCAACACTATAAATGTGGCCACCAGGTCCCAAACCTTAAAGGATAAAGGAAAAGAGAAGGTTTCTATCCCTTGGACATATCCATTCACCAAGTCCTCTCCACCACCAAAGCCCAAGATTGCTATCTTGGGCACATCTCAACCAACATCTTTGAGGGTAATTCCTCCTGACCTCTTTAGTCCACATGATGTTTGGTATAAACAATTTGTTGACTACTTGACTCATTCTATCATTCCTCCTGACCTCTCTAGCAGTGCACAATGAGCTTTTATCAAAAGTACTGCTTGATACACCATGCTAGGGGGTCTTCTCTACAAATGAGGCCTCGACGGCCTCCTTATTCGATGCCTAACCACCACTAAGACATCTCATGCCATCAAACAAGTCCATGATGGGATTTGTGGAGGACATTTCAGTGGTAATGCAGTTAGAAAGTGCATCCTCCGCCTGGGTTATTATTGGCCCACTTTTTACCAAGACTACAGTAACTATTTTTGGCATTGTATCAAATGCCAACAACATGCTAATCTACTTCACGTCCAAGATTGCATCAAGCATGCCTACAACAAAAATCTAAAAGAGTGAGATTTCAAAATCGGAGATCTCATCCTTAAACAAAACCAAAATGTAACCAATATGGAAAGAAAAAAATGAGGCAAGTTTTCTCCTAATTGGCTCAGACCTTATATAATAATGCACAAGTATGGATTAGGGACTTATCATCTATCTTCCCTCGAAGGCTAGCCAGAACCTGAGCCCCTTAATGCCTTGCATTTGTGACCATTCTACTATTAGCCAAGTAATCATTCACTTGATGTTTAACTTGAGCTCGTCCCTTGAGCAACCCCCGTCATCCTTATTCCTATTCCTTCAACCCTTTTCCCCTATAACAATTAGTTAACCCTTTTTTAAAGCAGTAAATGCTTTGTCATAATAAAAGGGAAACCCCTAAACCTCTATAGTCTAGTCCATGACTAAAAGTTCATTCAACAAAAAAAAAACATAAAACAGGGATGCCTAACAAAATATTAAAAGGTCATAAACTATAAATGTAGACTGCTCCCTCGAAGGACAACTACATTATTGCTGTAATTAATAGACTACTCCCTTGAAGTACATCTATGTAAAGACATCAAAACATACAAAGCAAAATATAGACCACTCCTTCGAAGGATGGCTATGCCCAAATTTTGATACAAGAACATCACCCTCTCAGAAGCTTCTCACATTGATCAGCTTCACATGACCACAAAACAAAAGCAACATCCCCAAGTAGACTTCCCGCATTGATCAGTCTACCAAAAAAATAAAAATAAAATTGACGGACAAACTATTAAGTCATGGACTTGCCTATAGTCATTCTCATGGTCACCTATAAAAGGGGCAAAGTTATCCCTGCTAAAAAGGGTTACACTATCCTCACATATCACATAATCACACCTATTGCCCCAAAAAATCCCAAGGGATTTTGATCTCACTTCATGTCAAGTGATTTGAGTACTTCTCTAACACAAATCAATGGTCAATGACATAATGCATGAATGGGGCTTTTGTTTCTAAAAACCCTATCTATGCTATCATTATGGTCCTTGTCAATGAAAGAGCAATGCACCTTTCACTTCTTACACACCTTTGTCACATGCCAATACAACAAAAACATTTTCTAACCACTAATATAAAATCATGATTTATTTAATGCAAATACTAATTTGTGTTATATAAATTACCATAGCCCACTCACATTTGTTTCTACGGAAAACAATACACATGGAAACTATCAACCAAACGCAATTTATGTTGAGCATATACCATCACCAATATGGAAACCTACTGAAGCATAAATAAAATCATTTCATTTTTAGCATACACCATTACCAATATGGAAAAATGCTAAGGATGAAAAACCACATAACCTATGTTACATCATACACCATCACACAATATGGAAAAGGCTATAACATCATCATACACTCATCGTTTCAAGCATGTACCATCAAACATATGGGAAATGTTAAAAACATTAACATAACCAAAACAACTATCAGCCTCTTTAACTCTTCTTCCTTTTTGGGGAGAACTACATTGGCCTAAGGCCCTTAAAATAAGGGCTATGTAGGTAGCACTTAGTTGGCATGGGGTCTTCTAAGGTTAGCTCGGCCATTCATTCATCCATCTACCTAATGGACCAACTATCTAAACCCTAGGCTCACCACCTAATTGTCCAACATCATGCCCAAACAACCAGCCCTGACACTGTAGAAGTCACCTTAGACTTCTCATGGGGCACATTAGAGATCACATACATCTCCCTAACCATAATAAACAATACTTGAGATCACTTATATCTCAGCCTGACTCGACAAACGACCTCAGAGATTATGACTATCTCTTCAAACCACAACCACTTTCAAGACAACTTTGCCTTGGTTGTTTTGATTGCATATGCTACCTCATGAATGGTTGGAAAATTATCCACGACCCTCACACCTATTGTTTGATTGTGACCAAGTTGATCCCCAATATTTATGACATTTTTGTGTTTTCTAGGAGCACTTCTTAGCCTGGATACTTAGAACATGATGACCATTAGAGCTATAGCTTTGATCAATCTAACCCAAACAGCTACCACTAATAATCTAGGGATTGGTTACTTTGATTTTAGTCCTCCTTGACCATTAGAGCTATAGCTTTGATCGATGTAACCCAATCAGCTATGACTAAAAACTTGGGGACCAGTTACTTTAATTTTAGTCCTCCTTGACCTTGCCTATGACAATTTGACCTACCTATCAAGTGAAGTGGTATACACGCAATATCAACTATTATAGCATTCACACTCCAACCTCACCTTACCCATCCACTACCTATCAAATCGACACTTGATTTTGGCTTACCTTTTATCAATTCCCGCTTTGAGGGGGGATACCTCATCCCATACTTGGGGCAACCTACACTTATTTTTGTCTTGTAGTTCGTTAGGACAAACCACAAGACAAAAAGGGGCAAATGTAGACACCAATATCATGTCAACCCCCCTTGGTCCCTTTCTAAACATTAACACTCCTAACCCACACTTGAACCCCTTTCTTCTTGGACACCTCACCTAGACACCTCACCCTAAGACCATTTCTTAGCTTATGAGTCACCTTGAGACTAGGTCCTCCAAATCCTAACAACCCATGACCTATTCTCACCCCCTCTTAACTCCTTAACTAGCTTCCATGGCTCATAAGCCATTATATTGACCATTCTCCAATGGAAAAAGCACTTGGTGGATGGAGAAATGGGCAAAGGGCTAAAAATAGCCCTTTTACCTATTCTCCCTCCACCGATGTCAGTCAACCCTTAGCCGATGTCATTCAACCCATGACTGATGCTAGCGGGATCACTCAAAATTGGTTACATAAGCCAAGTTCTAAACATTGAGCTGCCCCATAGCCTTCTTGTATTTGATGCACACACTCTGAGACCTAAAGCATCAAAACTCAACTATCATCTTCTTGGCTACTGAAGCTCTGCACAAGTCATTCTAGAGACTAGATTGAAACATTATATGAGGACCTCAACATCAGCCATAATGGTTATAAGCATCCTGACACCTCTAGTTCTTCACCTAATAGAGCTAAGTATTTTGGTCTCCATTTCAAAGTTTTAGAATATACTATTAATTGGTTTCCATTTGATATTTCTAAATACAATTAAGAAACCCAATTTCTTCTATGGATGGTTGAAAGGCCTTCCTTTTATTCTTACCCTCTTTTCACACCTATCCTCTACCTTTACCCTTCCTTAGACCTTATTCACCTTCTTGTAACCCTGTACAAACCTCCTAATTTCTAGAAACTTTTTTGTCCATCACAAAAATATTCTAAAACCCGTCCAAAGCCCACTGCCCCTTTCGACATTGGCAACCCAACCGATGTCGGCAGCATTCCACATTGATCGTGGCAGACAAATTGACGTCGATGACTGTGTAAACCAAAAACCTATCCAAATAGCCCATAGACCAAACAAAACCTTCACCCAGCTTCCTGCAACATTCAAAGACACACAGACTGCAATCAGGGAATAAGTACACACATTCTACCTTTCCATTTCTTTAAGTCTTTTATCATTTCTTTTTATACAACACTCATTTCTTTAAATAGTGGACTATCATCTCTCAGGGAGCTTTACACTTCTGGGATCGAGTGTGTAGCTTGGCAATCCACCATATCCTCTTCTAACATTTTCTTGTTTAAGTCTCTTTCTTATTGCAGGTGTTTCCTCCATAGCCAAAGAGGAGCTCCCACAAAGCTTGGATACGGTGCACACTTAATCTGGGTAACATCAAACCCAAAACCTTCTTAACCTTAGTTTCTTCTTTCTTCTAAATGTAATTAGCAATAAAATATAGAGAAACACAATGATAAGATCAACATGCAAGATGTCTTTCTTAATAAGTAAGCATAAAAATGCACACTAGACAAGTTAGGTACCCCAAATCCATATAAAATAGAAAATTTACTAAAAAAATATTAAATTTATTTAAATCATATATTTAAATTTCACCCCACCTATTAATTATTAATAGGTAAATATTTGAGCTCAGTTAAGTACACATTTAGTAAACTAGACTGTAACTGGCAATTCTAGCTATTTTTTAGGAAGCTCCTAAAAAGTGTTAAAATTTGACAAAAAAATTGCTATGAGATATAATTGAATTAAATACCTTAATAAATTAATTAAAAAATAAATAAAATAAATCTAACATTAATAATCAAGTTCACATATAGTCATCATACACAACAAGAAAATTATTTCAAAGCCTAAGCCTATGGCACAAGGAAATAACTCTCATTATACCTCTATAAAAGTGAATGATTGAAAATAAGTAATTAAATAAAGAAAACTATACTAAAGGATAAAAGTTTCAAAAATATAGTAATTATTAAAGTTCCATTATAAGCCAAATGGGGGTCTAGGTAACCTAAAATGGAATATGGCAAGTCTAATCAATCCAATAGCCACACCAATATTAAGTGTAGAGAGAACCTAGAAAAAGACAGAGACACATTAATTAAATAAAAAACAAGTATCATCTATTTACTAAGTAAATAAATGAAATATTATATGGTTATAAATACTTACCTTGGAATGGATGTGTCGAGCATCAATCTCCCCTATCTCAGGTGGAGATTTACAATAGATGTTATGGGTTGAAGACTTTAAATAGTTGGAAAAAGACTCAATATATACTTATCTAGACTCCCAACGAATCCTCTTATTTATATCCAAATACTAATATAAGACAAGGCTCTAAACCAAAAATTCCTTGAAATTTTACTTAAAGTAAAAATTTGAGTGAAAATAGAGTGAATAGAGTGTATATGATCTAATTAGAATGAAATATGACCCTTATATAGAGTGATCTAACACACAAAACCAACCCAAAATTCTAAGCCAATGGTATTGCTCAATCGATATAGTCTAAATATGTTAGATAACACATAATGATATTAGCCTATTGATACAATATAAATGTCAAAAGGTAGTCTCAAAACTACATTGATCTAGCTAATGGAATACGTAAATGGAAAAGATACTAAATATATGGTATTGACTAGGCCAATGTCATAGGATTTAATGAAAACAAACATAATTTAATAGGATATGATGGAATGAGGTAAATAAAAAGACATTCTAAATAAGTTGGACTAATGCTAGGAATGATATAATAGTAACATATCTTAAAACTCACCAAAATCCTATGCACCCCTTTCCCAATGCAACCTTTAAGGCATGCACTCCGAGAGACTAATACTCAATAATTCATTACAAGAAAAAGTGTCAGTAAATGACAAAGTGGAAATATTGTGTGTATAAATGAATCACTATAATTTACAAATGCTTGTAATATTTTTAAAAAATGCCTTGTAGCATGAGTTAGAAAGCCAATGAGTTATTTATGTAAATGCCTTTATGCCCATATTGAATTCATATTATTACTATATTACTTTTTTTAATGATATTTTTCACTCCACCTAACCTATCATGTAAAATTTTGATGATCATTATCTATGAAACATTGTCTTACTTAGACTAAGCAAGGAATAAAGTATATATATATATATATTTACAATATATGATGATTTTCCCAAAAAAAAAAAAAAAAAACTTATGTACCATACAATCCACCCACAAATAATTGGTTTTATTTTACCAAAAAATGGCCATCAATTCAACCCATGCTTCATTCCTTTCATGGTATTTACCATTGAGACATCCAAAAAACATCTACTTTCAATTATTGTTTGTAGAATTTTGGAAATATTTGTGGAGTCTAGTATTATATCTACTAATTTATTTTACATAAATTCTTCAAACCCATTTTGTGTATAACCTATTTTTATGCAGAACAATTTTTTAAATAGTTCATAACCATGTGCCACTATGCATGATCCCACATTTCTTTAGGCAAATATGAGATAATCCACATGCCTAAGGTAGGCATCTAACCTATGTATTTTGTGAGTTAATTAATGAATTTTTTTTTAGTAATATTACTTATGTGAAGTATATTTATTTCATTTAAAATTTGATGAGAATTTAATTATAGACATTCTCTGTGATTTTTTTAAATGAAGCATTACATTATGAGATCATAACTGTCTAAGTTGGGCCTTAACCATTAAAACTTAAAGTACTCAAACTTTTATGAATGACATTAGTTTATAAATGCATAGAAAATAAATCCTATGGGATTATTATTTTTTCAAACCATGAGCTTGATATATAATAGTGGGATTACTTTTTTTAAAACGTATAAATGCCACATGTATTTTTATTTTTTGAGTTTTAATGAATCTCCTACAAAGGATTTGTTATGATTTTATCAAAACTCCTATGTTTGCACAATTACATAGCTAGTGTAAAAAATGTTCTATTTTATTTTAATTTAAAATTCCCAAGGTGTTCAAACATTGTTCCAAGCCCTCACATTGCACATAGGTGGAAGTTCTTAGGAAAATTTTAATTAATCAACTTAGACACTTGTTGGATTTATTTGGTTAATCCATGTTAATGTTGCATGATAATGTCCATGTCCTTTTTTATCTATGGTAATTAAGACCTTTTAATGGTGTTATATTATATTTGGCATTTAACATATACTATTTCATAAAATCTATTTCAATGGAAAAATTTATAGTCACATGCCCATAAAAATATATCCCTATTTTGTGTAAAATTGCTCTTAAGATAAAACTCATTTCATCAAATCCCTTTTGGGTTTTGTTTTCCTCAAAATTATATTTTTAAGACATTTCAAATTTTTGAATTATATAAAATAATGAGGGAGCTATATCATTTTTATTAATGGTGAATTTATTTGTAAATAGCAGAAAAATATGGCTAATGAGGAATAAAAAATAATACATGATTAAATAGCTCATGGAAAATTTATGAATGACATTAATTCTTATATAGTTCATATTATGACTAAGAAGCTCCACTTCCCTAACAATACCATATCTTATTAAGTTACAAGTGTCTTATCTTGCACCAAGCTAGAGTCGTACTAAATGAGTTTTATATGACAAGACTTGGTTAGTAATTAACTTATTTCCTTGGTTTTGTATCTAATATCTTATATTAAATTGAATGGATATATAAAACTAGGAGAAAATAACTCTATTGTATTAATACAATTGTCTTGTTAGCATATATGGCTTCTTCAAACATAAATAAAGAAATGACTTAGTTGAGAAAATGTCTTCTTGTGTCAATTTTAGATCTGAACTTATGAAATTTGAGATATTAGTGTTTTACATCTCTTTCCTTAGTTGGGAAAACTTAGTTATTTGAATAAGTTTATTAGTTCTAATGCGTTTTCGTAAATAAGCGTTAATTTTATTTTAATCAGACCCAAAAATGCATTCCAAAATTTGAATAGAATAAATATCCATTATTAAAATTTACTAAATTTGGTATTTGAGATAATTTTGAAATGGATTATCATACCATATAAATATTTAAATATTTTATTTATGATATTTGTAACTAAAAAATAGATTTAAAATAATTTTTCACAAATTGTTTATTAGGGTTTTTTTTCAAGCTCATAAAATTTGATTTGGAACTGATGTAAAATAAATATGTGAAAATGAAATTTATAAAAAATTAAAATTAAAATAATTTTTAAATATATTAGAATTATAATTTTAATTTTAAAATAATTTTATTATTGGTTTTTGTAATTAAAATTAGATGGGTTTTAAAATTAATTTCATGAGTAGTTTGTAATATAACTTTTATCTTGTAAAAGTCATCTAAGAATGCTAGGTGTTTTATAACATGTTTCCACAAAAGAATTATTTGATAATACATTTATCATTTTATAAGCTTATAAAATATGATCAAACCTTTAAAATATATTATTTATTTCCTAGGAAATTTATTTAATAGTGATTTTGTATGCACTTTTTAACTTGGAGTTGTGTGAAAAATAGTTTGATTTAATAACTTTTGTTCACCTTTGTAACTATCGAATGTTTCATTGTATAGCATAAAATATGTGTTAGGAATCTATAACAACAAACAATAAAGATACCACTTTGGCAGGATTAGGAGCACAATTAATTACCTTGTGCCAAGCTTTAGATCTAAACTTATGAAATTTGAGATATAGAAGTTTTACATAGTAACTTAGAAATTAGAAAACACAGTTATTTGAGAGACAATACAATCTTGTATTCAACTCATCCAGAAAGAAAATAAAATAAAGAAGATGCCACACTCTTCCCACACCTCTAAGGCTTCCCACACCTCTAAAATGCATTCCAGTAATTCTCCTTCAAGAGTAAATCTCTTTCAATTACGGTCACAACAAACAACTCAAACACATAGTTGGTATGTTCAGCTCCACCAGTCAGTAACATGGATTACTGCCAGTACACAAGTACTCAAAGTACTCCAAGTAGATCTCCCTTATGATACTTGAAACTAACCTACATAGATTTAAATGATCTTACTTCACCAATTGTAAATCTCCTTGATCTTGCACACCTGCAGATAAACCTGGTTTTGCACACCTGCAAAATTAGATCTTACAATCAGAAGGATTAAAATATAAATAATTTTTAAATATATTAGAATTATAATTTTAATTTTAAAATAATTTTATTATTGGTTTTTGTAATTAAAATTAGATGGGTTTTAAAATTAATTTCCTTGCCTCACCAAGTCCTTATGATTCTCCCTTGGATAGAACCCTGATTCTATTAAAACTGATTCTACAAGTTACAATATAGCCCATGAGTATATTAAAATAGATCCCATAGTAAACAATAATTAGACTTCCAATTACAATAATTAGTAACCATAGCTCCAAGACTAGAATTAGTGTTTCACATGCCACAACAAACTGTCTGTCTAAAATAATTTATCTAGTTTCAGAGATGCTTATGCAAATGCATACACACACAGGCTGCCGATGTCGGTTCCTATCTGACCAATTTCAGCTGACCCATAACTGACGTCGGTTACTGTGAACACTAAAGATGACCGACGTCGGTTGATCAGACCGACGTCAATTGCCTGCAACTCAGCAACCTCCTCCATTTGCATCCTAGTGAAGCTTTTAGCTCCACAACGTAACAATATGTAGGTGAATTTTTTATGTTTATTATAATATGAAAAGTGAAATGAACATGGAATGTTTTACTAATCATTTCTACTAGATAGTTAGATGTCATGTCATTTGTATTTTACTAGCCTAGAATTGTTGTATAGAATAGTATTTTTAATTATTTACTTTTGTGATTTTTCTACTATATTATTTGATAAATAAAATTATTTGATTATATTTATACACTATTTTCAGCCTAGGAAATGTATTTAAAACATTAGTTTTATTTATTGACTTTAAATTTAGTTTATTTAAATAGTGTTTTAGTTACCTTATGTAAGTGTAGGGAAAATAATGTTGGTTGTAGAGTTAAGAGAGTGTTATAAAAGTAAAACTTAGTTTACCTTGCTTAGACTTTAAATTTATATATATGAGGGTGTCCCTTCTTAAACCTTTGTAATGTTTAAATATGTGTGGGTCAGTTAGTAGCCACAATGTTACCCATAGAGGTAACTATGAAAGTCTAATTTTTGACATTATGAGGTGAAGGTTGGTTACCTTTGAAGGACAAACACTCATTTCGCTAATGGGTAAAATACAACTAGACTTTATTTTTCATATGAAGGTTTTCATATCATATATGTAGGTAGACTAGGAAGTGAATACAAACACTAGTAACTAACCCTTAGGGTACTTTGTCTAGAGAGAGTGATAACTATGAACTCTTAGGGAAATTTTATAGCAAGAACACTAATTAATAACCTTTAGAATGCTTACCATTAACATAATCAATAGTAACTAAACTATTGATATCCTTACTTATGTGTTTAAAATTATATCCCATTTGATAAATTCATAATACATATTTTGAGTAATTCTAATTAGTGGTTATGTGATGACCTACTTTGTACATATTTTGAGTGATTTTAAATAAATTTGAATTGACATCATCATCTATGGAATCACATTTCAAGATATGGAGCTTCTCTGAGTAATGTGAATTTTGAATCATTTAAACTTATAAATTATTTAGGTCAAAGGAACATAATTTCATTTATTGTAGCCTTTTATTCTCATATGTGAGAAAAGGGAAGGTTTTGAGAGTGTGACTTGGAATTGAGTATTTATGTCAAGATCTTAAATAAGCTCAATTGAGTTTCAATAGCTTCTCTTTGTTAGATTAGTTTCCAACATCCATCAGTGAAGACATCTCATGGAGGATAATCTTCACAAGGTCAAGGAGAACTACATCTAACCCTAATTCTGAGGAGCATATATGTAGGCTTCTTAAGATGTGAGAACATCAAGTCCTAGTTATAAAGTTATGTTAGGGTGGTCACATCATATTTTATAGAGTATAGGTGAAAATAGTCTTAAGATATGTGTTTAATAAATTATTTTTGAAGCATCTTTGTGTGAATATGTTACCATGTATTGATAATACTTGTTTCTTATCAATAAAGGAATGATTATTGTAGGATCCTCACTTATTAGCTAAACCTAGCACAATTTTTTTTATTAATAAATGAAGAGGGAAAATTAATTGACTTTAAGACCTTTACATTTCACCTAGAAATTTGAGACCATGTTCTCAATAGAATAATTATTATCCTTACCATTCTAAGTTGTTTTATCATGTTTTCATGTATTTTTATGGGCAAGAAAAAAATCACCCACTAAATAATTATTTGTGTCACATTTATTGTTGTGGTGTTGGATGTTTTGTAACAATAGATAAACAAGTAAATATTATTAATTAATTAACAGAAAAATTACCATGTTTTTTCCATGGGTTTTATTTTGGATTTTTAGATAATTATTTTGGGCATGAAATTTGGTACCATATCGCATTAACACTAGGATTTATAGGATGATCTACTTCAGTTCACTACTTCCCTAATCTATTTACTCTAGTATATGCTTGTAGTATATCAAATGATGAGACTTTGGGTAATACAAATAATGTAATTTATCATGACCCACCATATGTGTAATTTTTAAATATAAACATGTAAATACTCCAAACCTTATGACATGTGTTGAAAATATTATAAGAAATTATACCTCATATTCAAAACTTATCAAGGAGAGCCCCTTCTCTGAAACATTGACAAGTAGTGATGTCTATGTAGTGACATCAACTAAGGGCACATATATTCTATTTCCTTTGAGATAATACTATACATCATACATGGTGGATGATAGACACCCTCTCCTTATGAGATAATTCTCTTATTCTATAGAAGGTGTGTAGTCTTGAGGTAACAAACTAAGATAGCTCAAGCTTAACATCATGCATAGATTAGGCTTGTAGAGACTATATGTGTGGGGTCAAGTAGGGAATTAAGAGCCCATGCTAAAGAGGAATAATTGAGTCATGTGTTTCATTTTCAATTTTTAGACATTATGCATGGGAAATTTATAAAGGTTTTGTTTAGTTTCATGATGGATATAGATTATGGATTAATAAGGGTTGATAGTCGAGTAGAGGGCATGCTTGATATTTGGTCTAGTTCAATATGTTTAGGGTGATTTCATGTATGAGGAATCAATTACCTAAGACAAATACCTTCACACATCGAGTGATAGAGAACCTCAGGTAAGACCTTGGAGTACTTGGCATGAGCCAAGTATGAGGCCCAATTTTATAATAACTCCTCTATGTTACCTTTACCAATATTTTGTAATAAATGGAATGTATGTTTTTTTAGAGGTAGAGAGTGCCATTATTTAATTTTTTTACTACTAAGATGGATATTGGCTTATATTTTTTAACTTACTTTTATGTATGTAAAATTTTCTATTTTTACATAATGCTAATACAATGAGTACCTAATTTTGGTATTGAGCTAAATTGTGTTAGTGCATTGTGACATTTAATTTTTTATGGATAATAAAATTAATAAGAAAATATGTATAATAATTCTTGATAAATTTTAAAACTTTAACACAATAAAACACTACATACAGGGATGCCACTTCTATATTCTTCATTTTATAGTAATTATGATTCATGGTTACACAACTATATAATGGATTCATAGAAGTACTTATATTATTCATGATTTTACATTGGTTCATAATGAAACCTTACATCAAGGTACTTGTTTGACATTATTTATTTTTAAAGGTAATTGATATTCTACGATGATTTTTTACTAAAATGGATTCATGTATATTACAACTATGCATTAGAAGGATAACCATTTACCTCATGTATATATACCAATGTTCCTATTCTATTATGTTCTTATGTACTTGTACCTCCTTACTCATATTTTTTAACCATTATGGAATAATATTACAAAAGTGGTCCATATACCTCATTTTTACCCTCATTGACATCATATGTATGTGTGTGTAAATGTGAAACCTCTTTTTATCCATTCAATTGTCTTGAATTTTTACAAAACCACTATAAAAAATTTCATCCTCTATAAAATAACAATATTATTTTGTATTCATGGTGTATGTATGAAAATGGAAATGCAACTAATCTATAATTCAATCCTAGATTAGAGAAGATAAATCCTACTTACACTTCCAATTATTGATACATTATATATTCAAGGTCATGACCAGGATGGATCTACTAGACCTATCCAATGGGTATCTTACCACAATAATATAATTAGGGAGGGTTCCAAATCCTCCATTCAATTAAAAATATTCAATAACACTAACTAGGTCCAATGTTTTCATATTCACTAAGTCTAAATGATAAAACCAAAGTAAAATTCTAATCTAGTTCTCACCAAAGCTTATGGCATAAAGTGGGGGTAATAAAAATAAAAATTAAACATGTATAGAAGACATATAATCATGTCAATGCATATGGAATCATAATTCATGGGAGAGAAGTACAATTGCTAATTTATCTACTCTTATAAATGAGAAATAAATTTAGGAATACTTACCTTTGAATACAAACTTATTGAGCCTCAATCTCTCCCTTGGCCAAGGTGTTTTGAAAGAGGTTGTTATGGTATGTAAGGATGATAGGGATAAATTATCTTAAGGCTACAAAACCTATCTATACATCCAAAATACTTCCCCATAGAATAAGACTTGTATCTCCAAAGAAAGTATTAAAACCTTAAGCTATGTTCCTCAAATAGAATGGTGGATAAGCATTTATGCAATATATATCTCTTCTTTTTCTCTTCTCCAATAAATGATGAAATGGATTATATATATATATATATATATATATATATATATATATATATATATATATATATATATATAGTTGGATCTAACACTAGTCCTTTTTGAAAGTTTATCCAACAAGTTTGGTCCAATTAACTCTGTATTACTATTGAGAAAAATAAATTAGGTCTTGGTCTAGGTCTGCCAACAGTTGACCTAGACCCTAAATGAGTTTTCTCAATTAGAGTACAGGTTCGATGGGGTTGACATTGTATCATAAATAATTAAAAAGGATTTTTTGCTAGGGAAGGGATAATGAAGGTAGAAAATGACTAGAGGAGGGTGAAAAAAGGAGGCAAATCTTAAGGGAATATTTTTATGATATGGTTGGATTGATAACAAGTGGTAGTAAAGGGAAAACAATCTTGTGAAGCACCAATGGTCTAACCACCCCTTTCTTCATGCACCCTTTAAGGCATGCACTCAGAGGGATTAAGACTCAATGGGTTCTTACAAGAGAGAAAGCATTAATAATTGATAAAATTTTAAAATATTATGTGTATACATTATAGTAAACAAAATTAATTGTGTTATGTGGCTAAATTATACCTATGTAAATGTGAACATACATGTGATGTGATTTATGCATATGCCACCAATATGAAACTATTGTGTAAAGTACCATTAATTCATGTAAATGTATAAAACCTATGTGAAACTATTTGGTATATTAATTCTTAAATTTTTAGTATTGTGTTGTGTTGTGTAACCCTACATAATTGCTCTAAGGATTTAGTATGGATGTAAGAATTTGGTTTGATATAGGTGTATAGAATAGTTAATATTAGTCTGAATTAGGTTATAAGCTAGGAATTGGAGTTTTATGTAGGATAAAAACTAACATTCCCCCTTTAAATAAAGCAACAAATTGAATTTTTAATATGAGTGCACCATGAGTTATTATTCCATAAAGGTCACCTTGTGAACAAAATGTCCCCACTCACCCTTAGTATTTTCTCAAAGGATAACCTTTGTGATTACCACATTGTGTCGAGACTTGTGTAATTATTGATATTAATTTTTTACTACTCTTTACCTCTTAAAGGTAATAAATTATTATATGATGATTATTCTATGTCCCTCTCCCAAAAGGTGGCTTACTTAGCCACATAGTGAGATTAATGTGGAAATTTTGTGATGTTTTTATGCTTTAAATTTATTTTCAAATTGATTGCAAATGTAAGTTGACTTTGAAATAAGCATCTTTTTCTTTATTTTTAAATTAGATTGTTAAGGTTATTTAACTATTTATTGAATTATTTTTATATTGAATTACAAATATTTTCTCATTATAATTATTTTATAGATATAATTTTTATCAATACCATGTCAAAATTATAAGTCAAAATGACTTATTGCAATAATGCACAAACTGGACCAAGTACCATTGAAATTCTCTAACTTATCCACACACATTACATGTAATTTTTGAAGTGTATTTATGATTCCAAAATTGGGTAAAATCATTGTAAACAATTTTAAACTTCTTTTGATTCATCTCCATTCAAATTAAGACCTATAAAATTGATGTTTTTGATCACTTATACATGATATTTTATTAAATTCAAAAAATTGTAAACTGATTAATTAGGATTTACTTAACTAAGAAAATATAATTAAAAGGTTAAGTGATAAATCCATGGTAATTGGATAGATATCTATTTTTATAAATTCTAAATTCATAAAAATATATAAAAGTGACATCATCAGTCACAAAAGTAAAAAAAACCAAAATATCAACATAAATACAACAAATATCAGGAATGTTGAGCCTTGCCTATTAATAATAATATCAACTCCAAAACTGAATTCATTTGGTCCCCTAAATTTTATTCATCTTGGTCTATTTATACTAATCTTGGGCTGAATGGTCCTCATAACTTTTCCAAACCTATAAATACAAGGGCCAACATAGACCAAAATGAATGATTGTGCAATGTTATTATGCAAAAAATCCTCCAAAAAGATTCACATATTTTCCTATAATTGTTCCATAAACCATACTAAATGGTTCTTGGGTAAGTGTTTGATGGATCTTGAACCATGAAATTTCTATAGACTTTGAGCTCCATACTTGGGCACAAACATGCATGTGAGTTGGCTTTGAAGGGAACACCCAAACAAAAGGTAAAAGTGTCTTGTTTAGATTTCTAGTTCATTGTTTGTTGATTCAAGTCTTGCCCAATCTAAGGACCATGATTGAGATGTTAGGTTAACTATTTTTCAATGCTTATTTTGCATGATAATGAAAATTATACTCTTTTGTATTCATGTGTTTACATAACACTCTTTTGTGGTTACTTGGCCTTAAATTATTTAAATACTATTATGATCAATTTATTTTGAGATTTTTGTAGATTATATATGTTGGCTTCTTGTATGTTTTTAATTTGAATAAATATTCTCCTTGTAGGGGTATAGGTAATAAGATGATATCTTGTGTGACAAGGTATAGGGTTTTGATGGGAATCTATATGAGTGGCATTGTGACACCATCCTTTCCTCACCATACATGATAAATTCATACAAAAATTAGCTAAAGTACTTAGTTTCCCATTTTAATTTCACCATAGAATGGCACTAAAAATTTATTAGTGTGATCTTACCATGGAATGGAATTTAACTTAACAAAATGTACTTTTTTCATGCCAGAATAATTCTCACTTTTTAATCAATATGATTTTACATCATATTTGCACCTATACTGACATGCTTCATATTTGAGGTTATTTGGTTATCAATTGATGTATGATGGAACTATGGGTATACATTTTATACTAAGGGGATATATAAGAGAATACTATCACTAGATACTTGTCTAAAGAATTTGAAATGCATTTAAAATAAGATCTAAAATAATAAATAATAGTAATAAAATTATGTGTAATACTAGGAAATTTGTACTCCAGGCATTTAGAGTATATTTTGTGATAAACATCATATGTTAATACTTGTGGGAACTTAGATAAATAAAAAGGAGTGAACCTAGTAAAGATGATATTATTAGATATTATATCTAAACTTATGACATTTAGAAATAAAATTATGTTTGATGTATTGTGCATGCATTTGTATTATGTCAAGTTATTTTTTTCTTGGATTTCTCCATGGAGACATGTGACTTAAATTTTTAATTATATTTATAGCATTGAGGATGATTTTTTTCTAATATGGGAAGAATTTAATGTCTCTCATGTTTACCATTTGACCTAGGGTCATTTTTTGTTAGTTGTTGTATATGTTATGTGTGACTAACCCTCATTGTGTGTAATTATTCAAAAACTTCCCCTCTAATTTTAGAATCACCTTATGTGGTGCAAAAAACTTAGATTATTTTATTAAATATTGGATTTTAAGTCAATAAATCTCAAATTAAATCAAGACACATTATATGGTATTATATAATTTAAATAATTCATCAATTTGTGCATAACCACTCTAGGAAGACTAGGGAGGCTAATAGGTAGGTCTTAGCCTATAATAAGTGGTTGTGAATCTTATGGTGTGTGGAATGAGACATGTAAGATAATTTATTGTACTTTTTAAGGAATCACCTAGGCTTGTAATAAGACTTTTGACCTTATAATAAAATTACAAGGGTTGGTTTACTTATGCAAGTAAATGCACATGGCCTTGTAAGGATTTGTAAGAGAAGATATGGGCCTCGTATGAAAATAAAATACATGTAAAAATAGGTACCTTATAAATTAATAAATTAGATTGGAATTTTTGGAAAATAAATTCCTCTTTTTTTCCTAGTTTTGGCCTCATTTTTTTGGGTTGATCATTTTGGTAGAGAAACTTGTTAGATGAGGGACTTTAGGAGTGATTTCAAGAAAGACTTGGAGGAAGGTAATTCCATTTATTTTGATTATGGTTATTTCCATTTATTTATTCAAAAGATAGTTTGTTATTTTTTTGTAAGTATGTATTGATTTTAATAGTGATATCTCAAAAAAGTTGTGTTAGTAGGTTTTGAAAAAATGTAAATATTATTTTAGATCAAAATCACTAATAATGGAGAAATTATTGGAATTACTATTTCAAAACTCTCTTTTGGCATTGTTGAGAGGCATTTTGATGTGGATAATAGTAGGTGGGGGTTGTTAATACATATCTCTCTTAAAAGGAGGGATTTATTATGAGAAAAAGTCTTCTCCAAGGTATTGGTTACCAGGTCTTCGTACATAGGGTAACCCAATTGGCTCATTGTGACCATTTTATATAAGGGTCTTCGGTTAATATTTTAAAAAAATCAAAATGTATCGTAGATGTGGATCTTGTTGCCTAAGGGAATAAATGTATAAATACAACATGGAAATGTATCTAATTAAAACATGTATGTATTATACTTGAATAAAATAGTGCAATAGTAACTACACACAAAGATTCAATTAATTAGGATATAAAATGAAGATTAGATTCCATATATATTGAACTAATCTAAGCTAATTGATTGATAAATTAGATAAAAAGAGGAAGTGTAAGGAGAAAATAAATAAAGATCCTACTTTCTAATGTAGACCATACTGATTTCATTGATCATACAAATCATTGAGTAACTAGTCCTTAGTTGAGCTAGACTTAGCACAACTCTAACTAAGGATGGTGTAAGAGTATGTGGAACAAGGTATCAGATCTAATGAGGAAAACAAGGTCACATATACATACGTAGACTAAGTCTATCAATATTACTAAGATTTTAGCTAAATATGTTTCTATTGAAAGGATCAATTGGGATGCATCAAATGCTCAAGTGAGTTATAGACATGGATTTTAAGTAGACTTGACTTAAAAAAACTAACTAATGAAATAAATGATTAATTTACTTAACTAGGGAGAACTAACTAGTCTAGTCCACTAATTTAATGTATTCTAAGGGAGCTAACCCTTATTAAAACATAAGAGATGATCTTATATAGGTGCACAAGACTAAGGAGTTTTAAATTTTCTAACTAATAGATTAGTTAAAAACATTCAATGTAGAGGGTCCACTTGAGATCATTTTGGAAAAAAATCCCAATTAATTCAATCATGAAAACATTAGGTGCCATGATTTATTACACTCAGAGTAAATGCATACAAGAAAATACAATTAAGATTACATCAGGATAGCCAACAACCCATGTTATATGAAGTCAATTCTCATGCCTCTTTAAGGTTTATTTTGTCTATTGTGCTCTATGTTTAATCCCAATGTACATTCCACATCCTTGATTCATGCATCATTCATTATTCTCAATTGAATTTACTTAGTCAAACATTGAATTTCACCACTCTTTGATTAATTATTGGTGAGAAACCAACTACAACTTTATGTTGTGAATAAATTGGATGCATATTCCATTCTTAAATTTTGATAGTTTTGATTACCAGACATGCCATCAAACTTAGAATAGTGTCATGTTTGCTATGTAGCTAGTGTGTCCTTTACTATTATGGGTCATTACCATGCATCACCCCCATGATTTTTTACTTCTCAAAATGAAGATTCAAATGCATGTTGACTATTTATATCATAAATAAGTGATATTTCACCATGTGACATCATCCCACTCAACTAAAGATCTAACACACTACTTGGTTGCATAGACCACCTTGGGGCTATAGATTAGCAAGATTTCACCACATGGTGTCATCCTTTTCACCCACTTTCCCAATGATTATTTATTTATTATGGACATCTTTTGGATGATGAGTCACCAAAATGGTGCCACATGGTGAAATCCCACTTGTTCTCTTGCACTAAGGCTTTTTTCAATGTATAATTCTTTTTTTGGCAGTAGGTCATCAAGATCATGCCACATGGCATAATATCACTAGCCCTCTCAACTAAAGATTTGTTGACTAGAGGCCCACCTGGTAACTTATTTAAAGAATTGACTAAATCCCACATAGTGTAAATTTGACATTAGCTCCAAGTAACTTCTTTGAAGAATTGACTAATTTGTACTAAATGTAAATTTTACACATCTCCAAGAATATCTTACAAAAATGATCAAGTGTAAAAATATTTTTAGAATAGGTTTGATTTATTGAGAGTTGTAGGAAGTCACCGTGTTACATAGTCTACAAGTAAGAAATGAAAAGGCATAGTCTACAAAATTTAAATTAAAAGAGCCAATGGTTAAGTTATTTAAATTAAATTAGCTAAATCTTTTGAAATGAAAATAAAAAGGCATGAAAACTTAGTGAAATAAATCCATTTGAAAGTAACTTTTGATCAATTCGATGAAATTGACTAAGGTAAAATATGAACCAAAAAAAAATTATATCCAATTTATATAAAATTAAATTAAACATGGATCTTAATTTCTAGAGAAAAGTAATAAAAAATATGAAATAGATAGATAATTTCCATAAAACTAAGTATAAATAGTCTAAAAGAAAGTTTTAAATGAGTTTCAAAACACAAGAAAAATAGACTAAGACTTAATAGTTTATACAAATTCAAATATTTTGAACTAATGTATCCCTAAATGTTATTTTATGCCAAGTATTTATGATGTAAAATTATTATTGAGGCTTGGTTAAAATAGTGAAACATATTCAGATTCAAATCTCCACATTTGGAAAAACATGCACTTCTAAGAATGAAATTTTAAATAAGAAACAACCAATTAACTCCTTAAGGTATAAGACCAAACTTAAAATAAAAAAAAGTTTCTCTATTTTAAGTTTTAAAATGGAGTGTGTTGTGAAAGCAACAACAAATGATGACTTCTACTGTGAAATAATCTTGAATATTTGAAGATTCTAGAACCCCCTATTTCATAAAAATAAAAATCATTAGCTAAAAGAAATCACCTAGAATAAACGAAAGTTGAAAGGCACTAAAGTCAATAATAAAAAGTGACATAATAAGCTAAGAATCCATTCAAAGACCATCCAAGTGTGTGATCAAGTGATTAATCTATTTTCTTTGCATTCACACATAGTAATTCATATTTACATAAATTTAAAACTACTAAAGGAAACATATTTTTAATTTTAGTTTGGGGAAAGTGGCATGGGCATTAATTTATTTATAACTAGGCATTTATAGCCATGATATATATATCTCTTGTCCCTTCCAAATATTTTACTCCACTACCAACAAGGCCAAAAATCCTATGGTGGATGTTGCCAAGATCACCCTTTCAAGGAAAAAGTGTGGATTTTATATTTTAGCTTAGTTATTTTGAAATTATATTTTCCATTTTCATCTATTGAGGGTTGGGGACCAAGCCACAAGTAAAAATAAATTATAAAGTTCATGATAACTCAATGTAAATTATAATTGAATCAATGTTGAAAATTTATTAGATGTTTCATTAAGTGTATTGAATGGTTTTGGATAATAAAATAACCTTTTTAAATTCATAAGTTCTATTAATAATCATTGACCTTTGAAACTTAAGAAATGGATAAAGTAATCACAATAGTTCACACAATATTTTCAAGAAAATTTTCCAATTAGGTTCTTGTTGACTTTCTAAGTCACCCCCCAGTTAGTGTAGAATTACCAAGACCTTATAGAGAAGTAGAGCACTTGCAAAGTCCTAGGTGCTCAATAAAAATATGCACAGATGGTCGCTATTCGTGCTTGTGCCCAAGCAATCAAACATAGGTCTATGCAGCAACATAATGAAGGATATAACCTATTATAAGTCCTTGATGCATGCCATAACATAATATCCTTTAGTTCACAATTCAAATGACACATAGGTTCAAGGATGCACATTCCTAGATTGTATATGGTTGAGTAAAAAAAGAATGCAAGGAGTAGATATAAATCATGATGAATGCACCTAAGACATTTTATCTTCATATGCACTCCTATATAAGAGATTTCGTATAAACATCCAACACAGTTCCATTCTAGAGTGTAGAATCCTACTTTCATACCCTTGAATATCATAGGATATAATCTTAAAGCCATGTGCCACGTCTTCTACAAACTAATAATTTCAAAGGACTCTCATGCATACCTTACCACAAGAGTACTTCCAAATAAAGTGCACAAATATAAAATCTACATTCATATAACATAAAAATAATTGAGCACACACCAAGTTTCACACCATGCATAGTGATGATGTGGAAAGCTAAAAGGGAGGTTAGCATAGCAATTGACAAATGGTAGGGAGAAGTGAAGAGGTAGTTGGAGGTAATTAAGTGAGGCCCAAGATGTGTTAGAGATAGTAAATGTATAAGAAACTATTAGATGTTGGAATGTGGGTACACACCACCCTTTGATTATTCAAGAGAAACCTTCCACCCATTGATGCACATGTGTACTCTTGAAAGATCCTACTATCACATCCCAAATCCAAATCACCAAAATTTGAAAAGCATTGACACAATGTCACAAAATAATTAAAAGTCTTACACACCTCCCTAAATGAAACATTTATTGTAAAATAGACTTGTTCACTATAAAATCATGGTTCTTCACTTATATAAGGGTTAACATATTTTTAGCAACCTCATGCTACTAAAATTTGCCCTCCAAGAGCACTTGTTTGGTTAAATCTTATGGATTAATGAGAATTAATTTTACCTCTTTCTATTCTTCTAATTATTTGTGTGTTATTTGTGTTTTTTGATCCTTGACTATGGGTAATATTTACCCCTCTCACCATTGTCCATTCCCAACACCTCGTCATTGAACCTAGAAGTCACTTGAAGATCATATTTTGTGCACACTAGGGTCTACGCCAATATTGTTTGTGCACCATTTGTAATCCCTCTCAGTGTTGTGTTACATTCCCACACCTCCATATGAAGCACTTATGTATTTTTAGTATCCTTGGTAGAATATGTATGATAACATGTTGTTCTTTAAGATTCGTATTGTGTTTATGGTCGTAGGAGTGCTCACTCTATTTTGGGTGCATCACCTCTTTGTATTTCAACATCTCTTACATTTTCCCTCCCTTTTCCCTCAAGAATCTTAGGTTTAGAATAGTGGTAGATTTACCTTTATGATCTTTAGTCCTACATGCCAGTCTTAAACTAAGTAAATTTAGAATAGAAGGAATCTAGCCTACTGTGGAGGCTCATCCCAAGGAGTGCAAGGGTCCCACACCATGGGGATGTTCCCATCATTATTATGAGATAATAGATGATATCATGCATAGATAAATGATAACACTTTTATACCCAATGATATAGATTTTCACACCCTGCATAAGACCTTTGGGCTTAGTGCCCCACCACAAAGTGCCTTTGCACTATAGAGTATCCATGGGTGCATGTTTCAAATGATAACAATTTTTATCACACCCAGTGGGACCAATTCAAAGAAAGAGCTAGGGAATTGATGTTATCCTTAGATATAAAGTGTTGAACACTTTCCACAAAGCACCTAGAAACTCTAAATGCCCAAATATATTGGTTTAAATAGTATAATTAATTAATAGTATGTATTTCACCCCCCATTCCATGAAAATGATGTTATTTTGCCTGATCATTTCTCATATCAAGCTCGTGTAAGTGCTTATATCCCTTCCCTAGTTTAACCCTTATGGTAGATTACTTATGATTCTAATCAGCCATGTGCAGGCTACATTGTTCCCAATTTGAATTAATACCCTCAAAATTACCCTTAAAAGAGAATTAATGATATACATCTTGATTTCTAGAGACAAATGAGGGAGATTGAAAGAGAGAAAGGGTATGGTAAGCAACAAGAGGACCTTGCTCATCAAGATCACACTTAATAGTGGGAGATGATGGAGTAGTACATATTTAAATAGGAATGCTTGGCTAGGTAGATCATAGCCATAAAATAGCATATATTCCAACTACTTACACATATACAAGAAATTGAAATGCAACCAACCACTTCCACTCTTTCCTTTCCTAGCTTTAGGTAGGACCCCCCTATGCTTATAAGCCAACCTATGGGGTAGAAGGTTTCTATGCTTAAAGTAATTGGTTTTAGGAAAGATAACTCCTTTGCACCTCTAAGTGAATCCCATATCTTCAAAGTACCAAGATTCATAAATCCTATACCTATGCCAACTCAAGAACTCATATTTTCATAAAATCCTCAAGAATAGTCATGACAACCCTCTTAGATCTGATACTCCAACTTCAAGATTCTTGCCTTAGTCAAGTCTAATCCTACTATGCCATTAGAGACTCCTTACCCACCCACCATCTCCATTTTTAAAGGAGGACCAATTACATAGAGCATAGAGGTAGTCTATGCAGAAGAAGAAGAAGAAGGTGCCTCAAGTGAAGAAGATATCATCATTGACATTCCCCTATATAATACCACATTATAAAAATCAACCCTTTTTCAAGAATAAGATAGATGCAATTAGATATAGTAACATGATGATGATAAAATGAACAAAGTGGTAGTAAAATGGGATGATCTTAATGAGGAAGAGTTAGACCACACTACTCCAAAATGAATCCAAAAGCCTAGGCCAAACCTCTCTTGAGTATATGAGATACTATTTAATACTAAGGAACACCTTGAAGAAGGATAAAAACTTCAATATGAGTACATGCTGAGAGAGGATGATTATGATCACCTCAAGGTGTTCTTACAAGCACAATCATAAGCACAAGAGGAGGACTCATTTTGGGATGAGCTAGAGGAATTTCTCACAAGTTTGGATGACAAAATGGCATGCTCTCAAGAGCATACCCATGCCCAACTCTATGCCAGTGACTAGTTTCAATCACATATTAGAGAAAGACAAGATACACACATAGAGGAAGTCACAACTTCATATATGGTAGAGGCCTACAAGGATCTAGGTGAATATCAAGGCATAAATGAGTCATCAAAAGGATTTTTCAAAATAAGGGAGAAAGGAAAACTAGTTGAGCTTGAAGAATAACATGAAGATGCCAAAGAAGCTATGGCAATGAGTGCTTTCAATCCTTATGTGCCCAAGCATGTCATAGAGGTGTTTTAAAAGAGCATGATAGACTTTGGGCAATATATGTAATATGAGCAAGGGAAGCCCACTGAGTTCATGAGCTTCCCAATTATCAAGTGTAGGCCTCCCAAACTCCATAAGGCTTAGTCTGAGTAGAAATCATAGCTAGAGACCAATAAATATTAGATGGATTGGTTTAACTTCAAGGACATCATCCATATGGGAGGAAAGTTTATGCACAACATAATTGATTCCTTCATTGAAAGGGAGCCTGAGCAAGTTAGATTCCTTGAGTACTTTTAAAAAGTAACTAAAGCATTCCTCCTTCACAATAAATATATGCCACCTCACCTCCATCGATCACATAATAAAAATAGGGTGGTATAAAATTCAAAATATTTAAGAGGTTTATGTTTTGATCTAAGAGGATGAAGGTGCATGCTTTTAGATTGTATATAGTAGATTAAATTAGTCCACATTACATTTCCATAAGTGCTTATAGGCACATTGTATAGTCTTAGTTTAGTTTTGTTTTCCTCTAAGTGCATTTTGTACATATATTACTTGTTCTTCTCTTTTTACTTTGTTGAGGGTAGAACTCATTTTAGTTTTTTTGGGAATGAGGCTAGGTAGGTTGTAGCTTCTATGACTCCATGCCCAATGGATCACTTAAGGCTACCAAATTTTTTCTTAGTATGCAAGAAACCCACATAGGTTGTTATAAGTGTTGACTTTCTAAGTCACCCCTTAGTTAGTGCAGGATGTGAGAAGACCCTACAAATAAGTAGTACACCTATAAAATCCTAGGTGCTCAAGAAAAATATGCATAGACATTCCCCCATTCATATTCATGCCCAAGTAGTCAAGCACAGGTCCACACAACAATAAAATGAAGGCTCACACCTATTATGAGTCTTTGATACATGTCACAACATGAGATCCTTTAGTGCATGATTTAAATGGTGTACATTTTCAAGGATGCACAATCCTAGATTTTGTATGGATAAGTAAAGAAGGCACACACAAAGTAGTTATAAATCATGAGGAATACACCATCTTCATACATGATCATATCTAAAAGCTTCCCCATAAGCATCCAACATATTTTTATGTTATAATGTAGAATCCTACTCTCGTACCCTTGAATATTGTAAGATGTAATCTTAAATCCATGCATCACCTCTTTCTCAAACCCATAATTTTGAAAGACTCATGCATGTACCTTAGTGCAAGAGTAATTTTAAATCAAGGGTGAATACATAAAATATATGCACTTACAACACACAAATAAAGGATTGCATGCCAAGTTTCACACTATACATAATGATGATGTGGCAAGCTAAAAGGGAGGTTAACACAACAATTGATAAATGGCAAGGAGAAATGAAGAGGTAGTTAGAGGTAGTTGAGTGAGGCCTAAGATGTGTTAGAGATAATAAATGTATAAGTGGTTGTTAGATATTGAAATATGAATGCACACCAACCTTTGACCATTCTATGGAAACCTTACACCCATTTATGCACACATGTACTCTGGTAGGATCTTACTATCACCTCCCAAATCCAAATCACCTAACTTTAAGAAATGTTAATGTTGTGCAATAAAATAATTAAAATTTTCACCCACCTCCCTAAGTGGTGAATTTATTGTAAAGCAAGATTTTTCACTATAAAATCTTGGTTCTTCACTTGTAAAAGGGTTAACATATTTTTAACAACCTCACATTGCTAAAATTTGCCCTCTAAGATCACTTATATTGGCTAAATATTACAGATTAATGATAATTAAGTTATCCTATTTTATTTATTCTAATGATCTATGTGTTATTTTTAGTTTTTGATCCTTGACTATGGGTAATGTTCACCCCTCTCACCATTCTACATTCCTAGCACCTTCTCATTGAACCTGGAACTCACTTGCAGGTCATATTCTATGTATACCAAACTCTATGTTGATATTTTTTGTAAACTATTTATCATCCCTCTCAGTTTTGCACTACATTACCTTAGCTTTATATAAATAAATTATGCATTTGTAGTATCTTTGGAACAATTATGTGTGAAAGTGTCTTATTCTTGAAGGTTCATATTGTGTTTATGATAGTAGGAGTGATTGCTCTATTTTGGGAACATCACCTCTTTGTATTTAAATATCTCTTGCTTTTTACCTCCCTTTTCCCTCAATAATCTTAGGTTTAGAATAGCGGTAGATTTACCTTTATACTCTTTAGGATTGCACACTAGTCCTAAACTAGGTGTGCTTAGAATATAAAGAATTTGGCCTACATTGAAGGCTCATCCTAAGGAATGCAAGGGTCACGCACTTTGGGGACATTCCCATCATTGTGAAAAAAAATTGATGATCATGCATGTATCTAAGTGATAACACTTCTTCACCTAGTGCTATAGATTCTTTTAACCCATGCAAGACTTTTGTGCTCATCACCCCACTATAAATCACATCCACATCACAGAGTATCCATAGGTGTACATTTCAAATGAAAATAGTTATTTGAGAACCATTTATGTTACTTATACAACAACATTTCTCTTAATTTATTTGATTAATAAGGGAACCATAGGGGAAAATAGTTGGGACAAACCCAACAATGAAAGTAGAAAACAAAGAAAATAAAACCTAAGCTAACAATGAGGGATATTAAGGAAAGAAAAGAAAAGAAAAAAAGGAAAGGGAAAAAATATTCACAAGGTTTTCAAGTAAATGAATACTTGAATCACTTAGATACCTGATTTATTAGGATTTTGAGAAGGTCAAAGGAAACATCTACTTGTAGCTATGTTGACCTCTTTAATAGAATACACTATCCCACAAATATTTATCTATGTTTTTTTTAGGTAAATTAAGCAAATTAAGATTGGGCAATTTAATAATACATTTACAACTAATTTGTAGAAATCACTTGGGATAGGGAGAATAAAATATCTCATCCCATACATTAAATTATGGTTAGGAATTATACTAGGTATCTATATATACTAGACTGATTGGAAGATCTAACCTGACAGTGGTATGTTCTCTATTGTAGTCAATGGATGGATCAATTGGTGGTTAATATTTGATACAAATAGATGCTTTTACAACATCTTCTTGATTATCTTTGTCATCTAAAAGGCATTGAAATAACTCAATTATTTCCCATATCAAATAAATTTTGAATTTGTCATCAATGGATAAAGTATGTGGAGATTTGTGTTGAAGTAAATTGCCCCAAATTTGCATCTACAATGGCATGATTTATTAATTTAGACTATTGTGCTTATGACCTTCTATTTATACCTTGACCATATCTATTTTTGTGGATGTGGAACATGTTGGCATTGGGAAATCAAGTATGGTTATCATTTCATCAAAGGAACTAATGATTTCCTTCTCTTCCTTTGACTCAGGCTCAGAGAGGAACTCCTCCTTGTTTGAGCTTGGATGTTCTTGACTTCCCTTTATGGGATTAACTACCTATACTACTAGGAGGAACATTTGTCTATTACCATCAATTTATTGGCCTTCTTGAGTTAGGTTTGTAAATATATCAAGATCATTGAATAAGAATTATTTAGATGCATAACATGTATTTTCATCATCCCATTGCTCCAACTCTTCTAGTTGTTCTTATGGATGACTACAAGAGATGTTAGATTATTAATTCTATGTAGGAAACTCTTCATTAATTTGATTTTGGGACACTATGTCACCTTATAAAATTATTTTTTCTCCAAATTTGGATTCATCATCACTAATTTTGTATCCCTAAAAGAATGGATCTGGCCTATGAAATGGGACATTATTAGTGTGCATGATTATCTCAACATTAATAGTGTAGCTAGGTTCATAAACTTCAAATGTTGTGCTAGGGTACACAACTTCATAGCTTAGATTGTGCATTGCCTAATAATTATATCCTACAAAAAATGGTATTTGATTGGTAATAACACCTAAAGATACCATTTACTAAAATAATTTGAAGCAACCTATTGATTATACACAAAATTAACTAAGTTACATTGATTAAAATAATAAGCAAGGCTCTCATTTATCATAGGGAGGTTTGGTTGGATGAAGTATTGGGAAATACTTCATTATAAGGAACATATTAATCCATGGGTTGACCTATAGGCATGTAACTTGAAGGATCTTGGGCATGAATGTCCTTCTATTTCAAAAAATAAGAAGGATTAGTAGTAAATCCTTGATACATTGATTATTTATCTACATAGATAGCCTCTTGATAGGCAAATTATAATGATCCAAGTAAATATGGGTTCTTTTTAATGAACATTACATTCAAAGGATCTAAATAATTGAGGTAAGCTACTATGGTTTCAACCTCAACTTGTAATAAATGACCCTTCAACCTAGTGTATAGTTGATAGAATCTATGGTTGAACATGCTAGTTAGCTCATTAGGCTTTTTAAGGCCTATGGTAAATTGATAAAATAATATAGAAGGGTCAATGGGCACACTAAAATGATTAAGGAATAAATTTTAAAATATGTCCCAAGAGGTCATTCACCCTTTTAGTAGACCAAGGCACCAAGAATAGGTTGTTTGATCTAGTGATAAGGGGAATAAGTGATAAGCCACATCTTCATGTTGAATCTACCTTCTGATATTGGCTTATTTAAAATTATGGATGTGTTATTCAGTGTCTTAACCCCACCATAAATATAATTTGTACAAAATATATGGGGTTTTTTAGGAAATCCATAGGAAGGTCCTATAATATTCATAGGATAGTTGCATCCTCCTAGTCAAGGGCCATTAGAGAACACATATAACCCATTTTATAGTTTAATAACCTATAAAATAGCTAGGCAAATTCTTAAAATCAAATAATAAGTCTGAAGTAATCTAGTTTAGCCCTCCTTCTAGTGCTAGATATGTTGCGAGGTTTTTGACATGACCAACCATAGGTGGGTGTTTTTAATCCCTATCTCTCCTAAAAAAGGGATTTCTTGTGAGAAGAAAGCCTTCCTCAAGTTCTTGATTACTAAATATTATTATGCAAGGTAACCCAATTGGTTCATTATGACCATTCCATATCAAGGGTATTCGATGAATATTCAAATAAATCAAAATGAATTTTATATGTGGAGAATGTTATCCAAGGGAATCAACATAAAAATATAACATGGAAATGTAGTTGATTCAAACATATATGTAGCATACTTGGATATAATGATGTAATAACATCTACAAATTAAGATAAAAGTAATTAGGATATAACATTAAGATCAAATTGCATAGATCCCAAACTAATATAATCTAACCGACTGATAAAAAAGAGAAAAAGAGGGAAGGTTGGGGAGAAAAGAAAGAAAGATTCCACTTTCTAATGTAGACCAACCTGATTCTATTGAGTAGACAAATCCTAGAGTAACTAGTCCTTAGTTGAGCTAGGCATAACACAAATTAAAAGGATTGTGTAAGAGTATGTGGAATAAAGTAGTAGAGATAATGAGGAAAACAAGGTCACCATATACATGTGTAGACCAAGTCTATCAAGATGACTAAACTTTCAGCTAAAGATGTTTTTATTGGAAGGATAAATTGAAATTCATTAAATGTTTTGGTGTTATATAGACACGGTTTTCAAACAACCTCAACTCAAAATGATAACTAAGAAGGAAAAATTCAAGAAATAAATGACTAATCTACTTAATAGGGATAATTATCTAGTTTGGTCCACTAATATACTCTATTCTAAGAGAGACAACCCTTATTAAAATGCAAGATATGATATTATATAGGTGTGTAGGCATGATGAGTTTCATATTTTCTCATTAAAAGAGTATTTACAACATTCAATGTGGAGGGTCCACTTGACATCAATTGGGAATAAATTCCAAGTTAATTCAATCATGAAAAAATTAGGAACCATGATTGATTAAATTAGGAGTGAATTCCTATGATAAAATGTAATTGATATTACATTAGGATAGCTAGCTACCCACATTATACATAGTCTATTGCCATACCTCTTTAATTTTGGATTTATCTTTTGTGTTATGTGCTTGATCATAATGTGCATTACATGCCCTTGATTCACACATCATTCATGATTTTTAGTTAAATCTACCCATTCTAACATTTAATTCCACCACTCTTCAATCATTTTTTGTGAGAAACCAACTACAAGTTGGTTTTATGAATCAAATTAGATGTAAATACCTTTCTTTGATTTTGACATTTTTGATGGCCAAATGGGTTGTCAAACTTGAAACATGGTCTTACTTTCTACATAACAAGTGTTTATTTTATTTTTATGGGTCATTACCACATGCCTACCTACTCTTCCAATATTTGAAATGAGGCTTCAAATGCATGTTGACTATTTATATCACAAATAAGAGGGATCTCACAACGTGGTTTCATCTCACTCACTTGGAGCTCTAACACACTACTTGGCTACATGGACCACCATAGGGATGTAAAGCAATGGTATTTTACCACATGGCATCATCCCTGTCACCTACTTACTTGGGTGTTATTACTTTTGTATGGATATATTTAGGATAGTGGGTCACCAAGATGGTGCCACATGGTGAAATCCTACTTGTCCACTTGCCCTAAGGCTCTTTATAATATATGGTTCTTTATGGGATAGTGGGTCATTGGGATCATGTTACATGGAGTAATCCTACTATCTTACTCACCCAGATCTTTCTTGATGTAGAGGCTTGCCAAGTAACTTATTCAAAGAATCAACTAAATCCTATAGAGTAAATATTTGACACATGGCTCTAGGCAACTTCTTCAAAGAATCAACTAAGTCTTGCATAGTTAAAATTTGACATGTGGCTCTAGGAAAATATTTAAAAATTGACTAAGTGTTAAATTTTTTTTTGAATAGTGTCAATCAAGCTACTAATAGCCGTAAGAAGTCACCATATGGCACTAGGAAGAGTATAATCACCTATGGGAAAGAAATGAAAAGGCATAGTCAGTAAATTTTAAATTAAAAGATCCAATTTCTAGGTTATTCAAATTAAAATTACTAAGTATTTTGAAATGTAAAAGAAAATGCATGAAAATTTAGTGAAAGAAATACATTTCAAAGGATTTTTTTTTATCATTTTAATGAAATTAACCACAGTAAAATATGAACCAAATCAAACTTATAATCAATTTAGATTAAATTAAATAAAAAATGGATCAAACTTAAAAGGGAAAAGTAGAAAAAACTATGAAATAGTTAGATAATTTGCTCAAAAATAAGGTGAAATAGTCTAAAATAAAGACTTAGATGCATTTCAAAACACAATAAAAATAGACAAAGAATTAATAGTTTATGCAAATTTAGATATTTTAAAATAATTCATCCCTAGATATGATTTTATTCCAATTTTTATGATGCAATATTGTTATTCAAGCTTGGTTAAAATAGCAAGGCACATTCAGATTCAAATCTCCACATATAGAAAAAACATGCACTTCCAAGAAGGTAATTTTAAATAGGAAACCACCAACAAACTCCTTAATTTATAAGAACAAACTCTAAAGCAAAAATAGGGTCCCTATTTTTAGTTTCAAAATGGGGCATGTTATACAAGCAATAATAGACACAAACTAGTAAGTGGCAAGTTATTTGCATAAATTCATCTATGCTAGTATTTACTTCATCATATTATCATACCAAATTTTTGGTGAGATTTAAACAATCCACCTAGCCTATCATGTAATGTTTTGATGATCATTATCTATTCATCATTACCCTACTTACGTTAATTAAAGGAATGCAATATATATTATAATTTATGATGGTTCGTCTTAAAAAATTATCCTAGCATCTAAAATAACCTACCCACTAATAATAAAGTTGTATTTTATGGAAAAATAAGCCATCAAATTCAACCTCTACGTCATGCCTTCCATAGGGTTTACCACTGAGACACACAAAAAATATCTACTTTTAATAATTGTTAGTAGAATGTTAGAAAGAGTTTTGGATTATATCATTAAATCTATGAGTTTATTTTTCATAAATTATTCAAAATTATTTTGTGTATAACTTGATTTAATGATCATCATTTTGTCAAATAGTTCATAAGGCTATATCATTGCCCATGAGCCCACATTTCTTTTCGAAAATATGAGACATTCCATGTGCCTAAGATAGGAAACCAATCCAATATTTTTGTGTGTATTAATCCTTTTTAAAATAAAAATTATTAATACTACTTATGTGAAAGATATTGATTTCATATAAAATTTTAGAACAATCCAATTATAGACACTGTAATTTTTCCAAAAAAAATGAAGGATTGCATTTTGAGCTCATAGCCATTTGAGTTGGGCCTTGTCCATTAAGCCTTGAAGTCTTCAATCCTTTATGAATGGTATTAGTTTGTACACATATATAAATTAAATAATGTAGGTTTCTTATTTTTGTAGGCCATGAGATTGACACATAATAGTTAGATTAATTATTTTTTTAATGTATAAATGCCATAATGAAATCTTTACTTTTAAGTTTTAATGTATCTCCCTATAGAGGATTTTTTTAGCATTTGATAAAATTTTCTATGTTGGCATAAGTATGTAGCTAGTATTTAAAAATTGTCATTTTATTTTGCTTTAAATTTCCTAAGGTGTTCAAACCTTGATCTAAGATCTCATATTTCACATAGGTGGAGGTCCGTAGAATTTTTTTAATTAATCGAAATATACACATATTTATTTCATTTGGTTAATCCATGTTAATGTTGCATGATAATGGCCATATCCTTTGATAGCTATTGGAATTGAGATTGGAATGGTGTTATGATATTATATTTGGCATTTCAACATATTTTATTTCATCAAATAGATTTTAATGGAAAGGTTTACAGTCATATGAACATAAAAAAAGTAGCCTTATTTTGTGTAAAATTTCTCTTAGGATAAAAATCATCTCATCAAATAGATTTTAGGTTTTGTTTTCCTCCAAATTAGATTTTTGAAATGTTTTAATTTTTTAATTCCATGGAGTAATGAGTGAGTTATAGCATTTTTAGTTTTTATGGTTGTACTTATAAATTATAGAAAAAATGACTAATGAGGAAGAAAGAAAAAGATTATCTAATTAAATATATTTTGGAAACACTTCAATTTAATCAAAATAGTTAACCCATTCATTAAGGTATAGTTCATATTATGACTAATAATTTTCATTTCCCTAATAATACCCTATCTTATTCAGTGGGAAATGTCCCATCTTACACCAAGCTATATCCATACCAAATGCATTTTCTATGGAAAGACTTGGTTAGTGAATTAAATTCTTTCCTTAATTTTTATCTAAAAATTTATCTTAAATCAAATGGATATATTAAATTGTGAGAAAAAAATTCATTGAGAATAAAACAATTATCTTGGTATCATACTTGGTTTCTTAAAACACAAATAGAGAAATTACTCAGTTGAGAAAATGGTTTCTTGTGAAAACATGAGATATAAACTTGTAAAATTAGAGATTTTAGTGTTTTACCACTCTTTCCTTAATTTTAAAACCTTGATGGTTGTTTGAATAATTTTTCTAGTCATAATTCAATTTAGTAAATATACTAAATCTGGTATTTGAGATACTTTTTAAATGGATTATAAATACTATATCAATGATTAAATAATTTATTTGTGATAACTACAACTAGAAAGATTCAAATTTAAAATTCATTTTTAGAAACAATTTATTAAAGATTTTTCAAGCTCATAAAAGTTGGTTTGGAATTGATGTAAAATAAATATTCCACAATGAAATTTATTGAAAATTAAAATTAAAATACTTTTAAATAGATTGGAATTACCAATTCAATTTTCAAATAATTTTATTTTTGGTTTTTTATAATTAAAATTATATATATTTTAAAATATATTTAATAAGTGGTTTGTCATAGAGTTTTTAAATTGTAAAAATCATTCAAGAATGATAGGTGTTTTTATAGCATACTTCCACCAAAAAATGATCTAATGCTACATTTATAATTTAATAATCTTAGAGAATATGATCAAACCTTAGAATATATTATTTTTTTCTTGGTAAATTTATTTAATAGTGATTTTATATGCACTTTTTAACTTGGACTTGGGTAAAAAATGTTTGATTTGAAACTATTGTTTACCTTCACAACTATTGAGTGTTTATTTTATAGATATAATGTATAGGTGACATATTTATTTTGATTATAGTATGAAAATTAAAGTGAAAATTTGGAAGTGATTTATTAATCATTTCTACTAAATATTTAGACATCATGTCATTTGAATTTTAATAACATGGAATTGAGGTATAAAATATAATTTGTAATTATATTTTACTTTTGAGAAATTTTTATTACATAATTATATAAATAAAATTGGTTGATGATTTTTATACACTATTTTTATCCTATGAATTGCATTTAAAACTTTAGTTTGATTTATTGACTTTAAACGTAATTTATTTAAATAGTGTTTTAGTTGCTTTATGTAAGCCTAGGGAAGATAATGTTGGTTTTAGAGTTAAAAGAGTGTTATACAAATAAACTTGTTTAAAATTACTCAAACATGGGAAATATAAAAAAAACATATATATATATATATATATATATATATATATATATATATATATATATATATATATATATATATATATGAGGTTGTCCCTTATTAAACCTTAGTAATTTTTAACTATGTGTGGGTCATTTAGCAGTCATAATGTTCGATGCATAAGTAAATATTGAAGTCAATTTTTTGACATCATGTGGTGAAGGTAGGATACATTTGTATTAAGGAATAACACTCATTTTAATAATAGATTAAATACATCCAACCTTAATTTTCCATATGAAGGATCTCATAGCAGATATGTAGGCAACTTGTGGGCACTAGTAACTAACCCTCAGGTTTCTTCCTCTGGTGAGATAACTAAATACAAACCCCTAAGACCCTGAATGCATGACCTTCAAAGAATTAATATGATCCAAGTATAACGCCCAAATTTTTAATACCTTATCTATTACACACACACACACACACACACACACACACACACACACACACACACACACACACACACACACACACACACACACACACACACACACACACACACACACACACACACACACACACACACACACACACACACACACACACACACACACACACACACACACACACACACACACACACACACACACTCTTATCTTTTATATTCAACATATGTACGCTTTGTTTTTGAGAGGCATAAAGTATAATTATTTTATTTTTTTACTACTATGATGGATATTGGATTATTTTTTTGTAAAATAATATATATAAATTTGTATATGTTGGCATAGTAATAATATCATTATTACCTAATTTTTGTCTTGAGATAACTTGTGTTAGTGTGTTGCGTTGTTTAATTTTTTTTGTATAATTAAATAGAGAAGAAAACATGTATAATAATTATTGATAAAGTTTAAAAAATTAACACAATAAATCACAACATGAAAGGATTATAATTTTATCTTCATCATGTTAAAATAATTATGATTCATGGTTGAATAGTTATCTAATAGATTCAAATAATTACTTGGATCTAACAGTTATCTTTCAGAGGTAGTTGAGATTCTTCAGTGATTTGTGACTACAAAAGAGTCATGTATACTATAGTTATAGAGTAGCCTGAAATTATTTACCTTATGTATATAATAGTGTTCTTATTTTATTGTGTTGTTATGTACTTGTACCGCATTACTCATTATTGTTAACCATTGTGGACTAATATTGCAAAAGTTGTTCATAGACCTTATTTAACCTTTTATGGAATCACATGTATGTGAAACCTCTTTTTTTAACCCTCACATTGTTTTGCATTTGTACAAACCACTAAAACAAACTCATCCTATCTAAATATTAGTATTTTTGTGTTATCATGATGTATACATTAAAGTGAAAGATTTTAGTTGTGTTATGTGGATAAATTATACCTATGTAAATGTGATTGTAATTATGATGTACATTGTGTGTATGCCACCCATGTAAAATAATTATATAAAGTAACACTAATTCATGTAAATGTATAACACTTATGTGAAACTATTGAGTAGTTTGATATTTGATCTATTAGTATAGTGTTATTTTGCATAACCATACATCATTTCTCTGTGGATTTAATATGGATGCAAGTGTGAGGTTTGATGGAGGTGTAGAGCTTTGTTCATACTAGTGTGAACTAGGTTAAAAACTAGTAATTGGAGCTTCACATAAGATAAAACCCTAATTTTTACCTTTAAATGAAGAAACACCCTAAATATTTCATCTGATTACACCATGATTGAATCATGCATAATGGTCACCTTGTGAATAAATTGTCCCTTCATTCACCCCTTAGTGATTGTTGAAAGGTAAACATTTTTTATTACCACCCTATGTTGAGCCTTATAGAAAATATTATATTATTATTACACTAATCTTTACTTGTGTAAAATAATATAGGATTCTATGATGAGTACGTTATGTTCTCCCCTAGAGTGGATTCCTAGGCCACATAGTGCAAATAATGTGGAATTTTTGTGATGTTATGTTGATTTAAAAAAAAAAAATTGTTTGTAAATTTATGTTGATTTTGAAACCATCATCTTTTATTTCTTTTGAAATTAGATTTTAAGGTTAATTAACTATTTATTGAGTTGATTTTTGTTTTAATTACAAATTTTTACTTGTTTTGATTATAACACTTTTTTGTGGCTACTTGGTCTTGATTTATTTTATTAATATTTTGATCAATTTCCTTTAATTTTTTATTGGTTAAAATTGTTGGTTCTTGAATGTTCATAATGTGAATAATAATTAAACTTTCATAGGCATGGATAAGAAGATGATATCTTCTATTAAAATCTATAGGTTTGTGATGAGAACATGTATGGGTGTTGATCCCATACAAGATTTATCTAAAGTAATTATTTTCTTATTTTAATTTCACCATGGAATGGTGCTTAGTATTGCTCAATGTGATCATACCATGGAATGGAAATTAAATTATCATAATGTATTTTAAACATGGAATGGATTGGTGCTAAGATTTTGTTTAATATGTTTATACATCATATTTGATATTGTATTAACATGCTTCAAATTAGAGGTTGTTTAGTTATCAATTGATATATGGTTCAACTGTGGGTATAAGTTTGATACTAAAGAGATATATAGGAGGATATTAGATTGATATTTTGGTCTTAAACATTTAAAAATAATTTCAAATAAGATCTGTAATAATAAATAATATTAATAAATCATTTCATAATACTAAGAAATCCATATTGCAGACATTAGGATCAAATTTTATGATACTAGAAATCATATGTTAATCTTTGCAAGGACTTCAAGAAATAAAAAAGAGTGAATCTAGTTAATAAAATATTATTATATGTTATATTTAACCTTATGAAATTTAAAAATATAATAAAATTATGTTTTATATATTATTATTGCATTTATGTTGTGCCAAGTTGTTATTTTTATCTTGGATTGCTTTGTGGAGATGTGATTTCCTTACAACCCTTAATTGTAGTTTTAGCATTGAGGATGAAATTTTTATATTATATGGGGAGATGTAATGCCTCTTGTGTTAACCATATCTAACCCTGGGTTATTTTTAGTTAGTTTTCACATCTTTTACATTTGACTAACCCTCAATGTGTTTAATTATTTGCATTTTATTCCCTCAAATTTTATAATCCCATTTTATGGTGAATCACACCTAGAATATTTTATTAAATTTAAAATTATTAAATAAATAAAGCTAGAATTAAATCAAAATAAAATATGTGGTATTTTTTAATTTAAATATTTGGTCAATTTATGCATAACCACTCTAGGAAGACTAGGGAAGCTAATGGGTAGGTCCTAACCTATATTAAGTGGTTATGCAACTTATGGAGTCTGGAATGAGACATGTAATATAATTTAATGTATTTTTGAAAGAACCACCTAGGATTATAATAAGACTTTTTACCTTGTACAAAAAGTACAAGGGTGGGTTTACTTGTGTAAGTAAACCCACATAGCCTTGTAAGGATTTGCAAGAGAATGGGCCTTGTATGGAAAGAAAAGACATATGTAAAAATAGGTACTGTATCCATTAATAAATTGGAGGGGAATTTTTGGAAAAGAAAATTCATTTTTTATTACCCACTTTTAGCTCATTTTTGGGGGTTGATCATTTTGGTAGAGAAGTTTGTTGGAGGAAAGAATTTAGGAGTGTTTTCAAGAAAGTATTGGAGGAAGGTAAGTCCCTTTATTCCCATAATGGTGACTTCCCTTGATTGATTTGAAATATAGTTTATTACTTTTGTGTAACTATGTGTTGCTTTTAATAGTGAAAGTTTAAGAAAATCATGTTAGTATGTTTTTAGAAATGTAAATATTTTTTTAGATCCCAACAAATGTAATGTCAATATGCTTGAAATTATTTTTTTAAAAACACCCTTGTGGCATGGGTTATTAAGCCAATGATTTATTTATGTAAATGCCTCTATGCCCATTTTATATTCATCCTATTACCATATCACATTTTTTTAACATTTTTTCACTCCACCCACTATGTCATGTAAAATTTTGATTATAATTATCTATGAAACATTTCCTTACTTACATTAAGAAAATATGTATGATAGTTTTTCCAGAAAAACATTCTCCTTGCATCTTAGGTAATATAACAAAAAATAACTAGTTGTATTTTATGGTTAAAATGGCCATCAAATTCAACCTTTGCTTCATGCATTCCACAAGATTTACCACTTAGACAACTAAAAAATATCTACTTTAAATTATTGTTTTTATAATGTTTGAAAGATTTGTGGAGCATTACATTGCATCTACTAAGTTATTTTGCATAAAGTCTTCTTAAACCCATTTTTTATAAGAAGCATTTTGTCAAACAGTTCATGGGCCTATGTCACTACCCATGGGCCTATATTTATTTAGGTAAATATGAGACAATACATGTGCTTAAGGTAGGAAATAATCCATGTATTTTTTGAGTGTATGAATGTAATTTTATTTTTAAGTAATACTACTTATGTGAGAGATATTGATTTCATATAAAATTAGAGGAGAATCCAATTAAATACATTTTATGTGCTTACTTTTTTTTTAAATGAAGGATTACATTTTGTGATCATAATCATCTAAGTTGTGCCTTAGCCATTAAACATATATAAAATAAATAAAGTTTAATTTTTTTGTAGGCCACAAGCTTGACATATAATAGTGGGATTCATTTTTTTAAATGTGTAAATGCCACATGGAAATATTTATTTTTAATGGATCTCCATACAAAGGATTTATCATAATTTTACCAAATATACCATGATTGCAAAAGGATCTAACTAGTATTAAAATTTTTCTATTTTATTTTGCTTTAAAATTCATAGGGTGTTCAAACCTTATTCCAAGTCCTCACATTGCACATGTTGGTTTAATTTAGTTATTTCATGTTGATTTTGCATGATAATGGCCATGTCCATTGATATCTATTATAATTAATATTGAAATGGTATTGTTATATTATATTTAAAATTTTAACATATGTTATTTCATCAAATCTATTTTGAAGGAAAAAATTACAGCCATATGACCATAAAAATGTATCTATGTTTTCTGTTAAACCTCTCTTAGGATAAAAATAATATCATTAAATCCATTTTGGTTCTATATGCCTCCAAATTAAAATTTTGAAACATTTTAAAATTTTGAATTTGGTGTAGTAATGAGGGAGTTGTATAATTATTAGTGATAGTTATTGTATACAATGGTACAAAAACATGACTAATGAGGAAGAAGAAAAAGATTATCTAATTAAATAGCTATTGGGAACACTTCAATTTAACAAACTAGTTAAACCTTCACTAGATTATAGTTAATATTATGACTAATAATTACATTTCCATAGAAACACTATATCTTATTAGGTGTCAAGTGTCATCAAGTCATAATAATAATTTTGAGATAATGAGGTCATATTATTCCTTTTCAAGGCCTATTTAATGAATAAAGGCATTTTTAACGCAAAAAGATATAAAAAAGGTCCAGGATCATTTCATCAGGTCAAGAAATGAGGTGAAACATTTATTTTGTGTGAGGTGATAAATATTTAATTTTAAATTATCCTTGATCCCTGAATCTAATTATTTTGTGTGAGATGTGATTGATATAGGTGTGGACAAAATGGATATAAAGGTCATACATGAGGTTTGAAACTCCTTAAAAAACCAATAAATTCAATATATATTTTTCCAAGAGTATCATTTACCCTTTTCCCTCTCTTCTTTATGACTCATTACAGATTTTCTTAGGTTCATAATGTGAAAAACTTAGTCAAGGCCATGATCAGGCCTATTACACTCTTCCAAACTCTCATTCAAGAAAATATAAGTAATTTATATTGTTTATAAGGTGTTTTAATACATTTTACATGAATTTTTTTCATTCATTATACTCTTTATTGCAACCAAAAGTGTCATATGCTTCATACAAGTCTCCAAACATAGATATGAGTCAATGGATCTGTAAAAAAGGCATAATAATGGTTTTTGATTGGTCAGGTTTGCATGTAAATTTTTAAAGGTTTTAATGAGGTTTAAAATAATTTTAATCATGTTTACAAGTTTCTTATTCAATTTTGAGACCTCAAAACAATGTTCTTCTAAGCCAAAAGTATGACTTTAAGATCTTGTTAAAGATCTCAAGTAAGAAACTCAAGGTTTTCAAGGTCTATAAGGTGAGATTTAAAAGGTTTAAATAATGAACCAAAGTATATAAATAAGTATTTAATGTAATAAAAATAATTTCATGAGAAAAATTAAGGTTGTAAACCTTCAATGAAAGAAGATGAGGTCTACATGGTCTTGTAAGTTGTATAAAAAATTGAAAACCATATTTTTGGGTATATAGGAGGTCTAGAGAGTCATGACAAAGGTATGTGAGTAAGGAAATAAAGTTTTTAATGTTATTAATGAAAAAAAGATTAAAAAATCATGATTTTTAGGTCTTAAATAATGGTAATAACAAAGTAGTAGGCCAAAACACTATGTTGCAGGGGTTATAACTAAAACTAGTCAACATCCTTTCATTTTTCTCTTCACACATGGTGCTTAGAAATTTTTGGAAGGGTATTGGTAAGCCTTGACACATATATTGGTGATATCAAGACATGATAATAATGTATAAATAATGTATATATCCATAAAAACCTTTCAAGTTCTAAACTCAGTTTAGAAGGCCATTAAACCCCTAAGCCTGTGATAATATGTCTTGTTCATGTTTAAAGCTTGAAATGGAAAAAAATACATATTAATAAGTAGGTATGCATTTTAAAATCACAAATATTTTTTTTTATAAAGTTTTTAGGTCTAAAATTGAAATATATTAACAAGAAACATGAGGTTGCATGTATGTAGAGTGAAAAATAGAGGTTTCATGCATCATTTAGGAACATCAATAGGCTTGTAATAGAAATTACAAGGTTTCCATGATATTTTAATGTAAAAATAGGATATATTAAATAATAAAATAATTATAATAGGGATTCATATAGATATTTAAAGCATGATCTAAACATACCAACATATATGCAACATAGTTTCCAAGGTTTCTTGATTGATCATACAATGATAAGATGGGGTTTTAGAGATCCTAAAACATAGATAAAAGGTTTGAAGTAGGATTTATATGGTTTTAATAATTTTATAATGATAATATAGGATTTTTAATTTTGGGATAATATTATATAGCTTGTGGTTTTTAATTTTAAGAGAAGGTTATAGATCTTGTGGTTTGTAATGTTAAGAGAAGGTTGTAAATATTGTATAGACCTAACTAACTTTATAAGGTTAATTTATCCTAGAACATTCCTGAGATATACTTATAGGAATTATAACTATGAAATTAAATTTATAAATGGATAATAATAATGTAAGGTCATATCAAGGATATAAATCAAGTTTGCAAGCATGTAAGATTTAATACAAGAGGTTGCAAGTTTTTAAGGTAGAAAACAAGAGCTTCAAGAATGTTTTCAATAATGAATATATAATAAGGGATATAACACTATATATCTTGTCAAAAAAATAATAAACACATCTTATACAATATTTTTTTGAGATACTAAAAATTAAAATGCATGGTATGATGTAGGAGTAGTTTAAAATGTAGGGTATTGAATAAATTGCTCATAAGAAACATGTTTCCAACCCACTTTTGACCAATATAATTTTTTGAAATATCATTTTATCAATAGAAGCTAATCATTTAAGGCATATAACTATTCAATGTAAGTTTGTTCATCCTCCTCAAGCATCTACAATACATAAAATAACCTAAATAGGTTCCCAAGGACTAAGACAAGATCTCTTCAAACTAATGAATGGTTTAAGTTTATTGAGAGGGTGAATAAAATATAGAAAGTAGTTGGAAACATGATATTAGAGAATTGAAACCTCCTCAAGGTGATTTTCATTCATTATAAACATGTACAAAGGCTCTAAATGGGTGATTTATGTTAGTTTATGACATATTTTGGTGTAGGAGACTTAGAAAGGAATGTAAGCAATGAGAACAAGTCAAGATTAACTAAATTCCCTCAAACCATAACATATTAAATATAAAAGTGGCAAGTTCAAATATTTTCTAAGATTTTCTCAAGTAAAAATACTAAGTCATCGACCAAGGAGCATCAAAGGTAACTATTCTAATATACAAATAGAGTGAAAATAGGATGGATATTTCTCCACTATTCCAAGCAACCAATAAAGTCCATGGAACAAGTAAAAGACATTAAAGGAGATTATTGTATTCAAATTTTTGGTCTCCTTTATTTACACATGCCTAGACTAATGGAGGTAATTGAGGAAGTTATTATATCTTGTTATCACTCACTTTTACTCTATATACATGAATAACAAATGATTTGAAAAGAGACCCTTGAAATTTGGTAACAAAACTCTACTCTTTTAAGGATTGTATACATGATTTAGCCTTGATATCAATAAAGAATTTATATTTCCTTTCTTCAAAATTTCTTCATGTGTATAACATTTGGGATGTTGATATTTATTTATAGACATCCATTTTTTACCTTGTAATGTTTTCCAATCCTTATTACCTTCATGCATAAGTATATCATTTTATTTTATAGGTTGTATGTTGTGTATAATCAATTTTATGTAGAATTAGTTATGGATTCCCACCTGTATGCACTAAATTATGCTTTCCACCACTAATTATACTAATTCTTGCTAATTTAGCCTAATTCCAATATTTCCTATCTATATTAACTATTGGATTAATACCCATATGTCATTCCTATATCCCACATAAAATTTACCCTAGCTTAAAATCAATTAATCTCCTCACTAAATCCATAATAGATCCTATTACCTATTAGCCTATTTCTTAAATCAACTAGCCAATTTAAAATTCAAAAATAATCTACCTACGCACCCACCACCCTATACTAGCCTCTCCTAAATCCCTAAACCCTATGGGGATATTTATATAATTGGAGGATTCTATAAATCTTCCTCGATATATCCCCATTCTCTATAATTCTCTAATTCTAGAGATTTCCATGGAATTAATAATTCCATTGAAATTTACTAGTCCTTGATATCAATGGCCCAAATTTGAATTTGGACCATTGATCTTTCCCTCCTTTCCTATAAAAATAATCTCTCCCTACACCCTCAAAATAATTAAAAATCATATACTCAAGCCATCAAGCTATCCTATAACATCCATAACAACATTCTAGCATCTGTTTAAGCCATTATGACTATCACACATCCATTGCAAGCCATTGTTAAGTTCTCACAATCAAGCAAAAAATTCAAGTGCAAGTCCTATAATGGAGGCATGAGAATGTAAAAATTATGGTAAGCATGTTCTTTTTGTTTTGATTTGCCTTCCATATCCATTCCTATTAGTGTGATCAAGTTTTGGGTTTTCTATTGCTATTTTGGTAATATTGCTTGAACATAAAATTTGGTGCACATTTTGGTGACCACAATGGGACTAACCTCCATTGTTTAATCTAATACTATTTCTAAAAGTTTTATAATTAATTGCTGGATAAACTATAGCTAAATCTAAGCCTATATTTTTAAATTTTGATACATACAGGTGAATCACAGTATTGTCCTGATAGTCATGGTATTGCAATCATGGGTTTGACAATGCTAGTAGAGATATTTTCAGTTAGCCACTACCAGTTAGATTTTTATCAAGGTTTAGGTATTTGATAATATCATCACTACCATAGTCATGAGTTTGTCCTGGTAGTAGCGATATTGTTGTTTTTAGTAGTGTTATTCTCAAATATGATAGTTGGGCTTAGATTACAACTTGTTTCTGCTAACTCTCTAATTATTTAGGTGTATTGTCTATTGATATTATTTTTATGTGTAGGACATGAAGGAAATAACAAATAATTTAGGTGATTACATATTTTTTACAAACCTGTGACTCCCCCAATGGTTGGATTGTTCTGGTAATCATGGTATTGTAGATTCTAATATTGATATTGTCAAAACTAATAATTGGGCTTAAATTATAACTTTTTTCTATTAAATCTCTACTTATTTAGGTGTCTTTTATATTTATATTATTTATATGTGTCAAAAAAGAAGGGAAACCCCCCATAATCTAGCTGACTACACAATTTTGACAAACTCATGACTCCCCTAGTGGTAGGATTATTTTGGTAATCATGGTATTGTAGATCCTAATAGCAATATTGTTTAATATATTATTTAGGGGGTAATTCTATCACTTGTGTCTTATTGTCACTTATAAATAGATAAATTTATTCCATGATATATTCTTTCTCTATTTGGAATAATATTTTATAGCTATGGTTGCATGGAAATAGATATGAAACTAGAACTTGGACCCTTTACTATTTTTGACAAACCTATGACTCTCTCAGTAGTAGGATTTCCCTAGTAATCATGAGATTGTAGCTTACAATCATGATATTATCCCCTTACCCAAAACTAGTAAAACATTACTTTTATTACCTTTTGAATCATCATTTAAAGTGTTTCTAGGTTCTGACAAAAATATTTTATAGATTTTTAAGTCAAAAGAAAGTTGTCTTTTTGTCACAAACTTAAACATTCCCTTATCTAAATATTTAAATCCCCCCTCTTACCTATAAAAATCCATTTACAAGTGGTGGCTTCTATTTTCTAGGGATTGCATATGGAAATGGAAATATATACATCTCAAAAATCCATCATACAGACTACTTTGACTCCCCTCCATAATATCGATACTTGTGAATTGTGGCTTTTCCCTACTAGAGATGACTTTCTCACCCGTAGTCATGGATTTGTAGATTAGGATCATTTGGATTAATCTTAGGTTTTAAAATCAAATTTTATCATAAAAATTGTATTTAAATAGTAGAGCCTTGTAATAATTTTAATATGATAGATATTTATATATTTACCTTAGGACATATTATTTTTTTCTTAGTATCTGTAATATCACTAATTGTAATTTTATACTAGTAGCGATTTTGTGATCTATAGTAGCGGTATTGTTAAATAGTCACAATATTTTAGTTAACTATCGTAGTTTATTATAATTTTTCAAAATTATGACTCAAAACTTATGGGATTGATAGTAAAATCATAGTATTATGCATTTAGGTCACAATATTGCCTTGTGTACTCATGATTTTGTAGGAACTTGTGGGATTATAGAAGTTTGAATTACTAACCTTTTTCTTATAGATCCCTTCAATATTTTGGCACCCAAATCAGATTTATAAACTTTTTATCTACAAGGAGGGTTTAATTTTGCATTTAATCTTAGATTTCATTATATTTTTGAAAAATTGTTGGTTGGAATATATCATTGTCTATTTTGTAAAAAATGTTTTTGTATATACTTATTTATTTGTGTGAGTGTGTTCTTGATAATTTGTCATATCATTTTCATCATACATAGGTAATTATAATGGTCAATTAATCATATCATGTGTTTTCATGTTTGTTAAGCCCTCCTTTAGGATAGTACATGATGTGGAATTCATCACCACATATGGGATTAGTATATAAGGGTTAGTGTCATGTATTTCACCACCGTTATTTAATCAACTTCATTTTCTAGTGGAGTCTAAATATTAGGAGATTTATAAATATGAATCAATGATAATTCCCCATAAATTATTCCATGGAGTGAGGTGTGATCAAGCTCTAAGACTTAGGGTAATCATATAGCCTCCTACATAGATTTGGGCCCAAATGTATCATCATGTATATCAAGGATACACCTAGATCCTTTTATATACCTTAGAGTAGAGGACTTTGGCTATAATAGGTGTACCACTACAAGAGGCAAGAAAAACTCTAATGTTAGCCATCATGTGAAAGAATGGTTAAGAGGGTATGGTAGATTTTATAATGGGTCATTGTCCTAAAACCTCACATGTCTAGCCATTAGGTAGTACAGACATTAGGTTACACACCCTTAAAGTTTACTAATTTAGGATCATACTTGTGCATGTTATTTGAGTTTTGTGACTAGACCCATATTGTTTTTTAGCCAAGTCAACCACACCCATACTTTGTGTGATACCTTAAAATATCCATAGGATAACATTTATCCTCCTATCATCGTTTCTCACTATCCATTTCCTCACTCCTCACTCCAATCATCATCCCATCTTAGATATTCATATTATACTAGTCTATAACTTTCCTTTTATCCTACTTTCACTCCATCCACAAATCATATAGTATTTAATTTAGAGATCCATACATTTTCTATTTCACATCACCTCCTACATCCATCCTAGTTATCCTATAATATCTTCATATAATATCATCCTCCTTTCATAATAATTTTGGCCAATTTTTGACTACCACATTACCCTCTATTCACACCACATTTACTCTATCATTATACATACTACATCCTAAAAATATTCATCCATTACATAATAATTAGCATTCATCCCCTTTCCATATCCTTTCTTGTGTGTCTTGAACAATTTTTATAACATTACCCCATTTCCTTCTCATACTACATCTTACAAGTATTCACGTCATCTATATCCATAAAACCTAGTATCCATCCCCTTTTTTGTATATCTTTTATCAAATTTTCTTATCCATTCCATCATATATTCACATCTACTTTATCCTCCCTCATTCATATTATAGTAATCATCCTATTTATATCTAGTATTCATCCATTTTCCATATCCATCCCTTTTATTACATATATACATTTTATTTTTCCTCTCCATCTCTTTTTTATGTGAATAAATTATATATCATCATACCAATTTTATATATATATATATATATATATATATATATATATATATATATATATATACATACATACATACATCTCAGTATCTACCCATATCATATTGAGCCCAGTGTTTATCCTCATCCACGCCTTCATATAGTAATCACTTCTCTCATCTTTGTAGATTAGTTTGAATATATCCTCTCACACCCTAACCATTTGTATATTCATCCCTTTCATCCACCCTGTTGTACTTAGATCATCTTAATCATCATATTCTCTCAAACCCATCTTCGACATATATTATCCACTAATTCACCCTTCTTACCTTATAAGCTAGTTTTTTATATACCATTATTTTTACCCATTCAAATATCATCTACATTCCATACTAAAGTTTGATCATTAATTACCCATCTTATCCATAATCACTCCACAAAACTTTCATATATCCATTCACCTTCACATCTTCATAAATTAGCTTGTGTACATATCATTTTATCTCATATCCACCCTATACCATTTTAATCCTTATTTAAATCTTCCATATCTATCCTATTTGTTCTCCATCCCATTTATCATCCATATTCCATCCTATAGACCCATATTTCATCCCTTTTGTGCACCCATCATTTTTATAAATTACCTACAATCACTACTCATCTATTTAATCCCCATACATTTTACTCCCATATTTATTTGGTAACTAGTTCATCCATGTTCATCCCTTTTATTTGTTTATAATTCATCTTTAATTTTTGATCTTATCCAATCATTTACATCACACTTTATACACATCACACATTTATTGTCTTCCACCCATCCCATTTCTCTTCAAATACTAGTTTTTGGTCCTAAAACCAAAATTTTAGTGGCCACCTATCCTTCTTGAAATCATTAGTCATCACAATATTTTAACTTAAAATTATAATTATACATAGCCTTGTAATATCCCAATATAGCACCCATCATTATCCTCATCTCTATCAGGTGTCTTTGTCCTCTAGCACCCATCAACATATCTATTTACTAGTATACAAAGCTATTTGATCTCGTCACCCCTCCTTTATCCTTACTAAATTGGTTTCTAAAAAAACCTTATCTTTTGGTAATTTTTGGTCATCCCATTTGGCTACATCATCACCTTTGACAAATATTAATTCAAATTTTAGAATGAAGTAGTATTTTAAGACTATCATATCTTATATCACATTTCATCTCATCACCCTTTCACAATGATCATCCACACCTAAGCCCAACTCTAAATTGGATAAGGCTCCAACCAAGATCACAATCCATTAGGGAATATGATTTACCCAACTCAAGATTATGGAAAAAATCATAGTGACATGTACACTCCCAGGGGAGAGAATGAAAGATATAACCCCCTCCAAAATGATGAGGTAAGAAACCTCATTAACCATTATTTATATGAAAATTGTGACCAGGTCTTGGATTGAGCTATAGAAATAGGGGACACCTTACCTTTAAATTTTTATTGTACCCTCTTGAATAATTTATTCTAACCTCCATCATCACCAAATACCCCATGTCAACATGTTAAACACATACCTCAAGAAGAAAAAGTCATGGACAATGGGTTTGCCAAAGAAGAAGAATGACCAATACTACTTCATAATAACTACATTGAGGCTAATAAGAGGTAGGCTACCATTCAAGATCACCTTGACCAATTGACACAAAAAATTAACCTATTTCTCCACAATCAACACCCACCATCACCTAGACAAAATAATACCAATAATACTAATACCTTCAATAATGCCAATAACACCAACAACAACACTAGCAATCCTAACAATTCCAATAATACACATAGTACTCATATCCCTCAAGGTAGTCAAAATCATAAAACCAAACCTCTTGGGGATCCTACCTTTTCCTAAGGATGGAAAATGATGAAAGACACCATTCAACAAATGGATCCATGATTTCAAACTCTTAAATACAAGTATGAAGACTTTTGTTCATCACCATTGAATATGAGCATTCTATAGATTCCCTTCCCTTCACACTTTGAGGTACCCAAATTTGAGAATTATTAGGGAAAGGGAATCCCTAGAGATCATGTCAATGAATTTTATGTAGCTTTCCATGAGGTAGCCTATGAGGATGCTTATTTATTGAGGCTATTTCCCAAAAGTCTTATGGGGCCAATTTTTGAGAGGTTCATGTACTTGCCCAAAGGGTCAATATCAAGTTTTGGAGAAATAATGAATAAATTTATTAGGCACTTCTCCTTAAATATAGAGCACGATATCTCCATCATTGACCTTTACAATACAAAATAATGAAGTGAGGATATCCTAGTATATTTCTTACAAAGATGGTATATCCTGGTAGGCTAATTAATATGCAATGTACTTAAAAAATAATTAGCTAAAATATTTATGGATAAACTTAATATAAATTTGAAGTATCAATTAAAATTATCATGTGCCAAAACCTCTAAAAAAATCATAGAAAAGGGAATGAATATAGAAAAAACCCTTATTGAAAAAGGGACCATCAAACTATATTCCTGAAATGAGCACACTTCAAAGCCAAAAAAATCCTTTTTAGTAAAATCCAAGATTTTTAATAAGAAAAAAAATGTCATGAGTGATGGGGTGATAGATTCCAAGTAATAACATGTACAAACTATCAAAAGGAAGGGCCCCACATAATGCCCTAACTTCTCTTCCATCAGAGTCCCTCAAGGCAAGCCTAAACCTCAAAAAGGTAAAATTACCCTTACAATATTGGAATAATTGGTCACTACCAACATGATTAATCTACCTAAGATCTAACTTGTAGATGACCATCAACTAGAATCAGATTGGTATCATGAAGACAAGTTTTGTAAATACCATAGGGTAAAAAGACATGACTCTGAGTGGTGTCTAAAATTAAAACATTAAATCCAAGATTTAATTGAAATGGGTGATATAGAGATTAAAGGAGAAGCTATCCCAAATCAATCAACAAATGGGAAACATGGTATTTATAAGGACCTACTCCCAAAGCATGATTAGAAGAATCAAAACCCCTAAAAGGACCAGGGTTAGGAATCATCATCTAATTACACTAATAATCATAATGGTCCCTACCATTACTTTAATACCATCAAAATCTACAAAATACAAGATTTAACCCCACATTTATCCTCCATTCTAAAAATTAATAGGGCCAATATTGATTGTACAGTAACCACTCGATGCAATAAGATAATAACTCCCATGACACCTTCTCAAGATCCTTCTACCTCATCTATTGCCCCAAAGGGGAATATTTATAAAAAAGCTTCAAAATTTTTAGATAAATCCTATGATATCATTCAGTAGTTAGAAAAGACTCCCACTCAAATTTTGCTATGCCCCTAACCTATCACATGTATGAGGATAGTATTAGCCAACTTGTGGCTTAATTATCCCTATTTGACATTATATTACATTTATCTATGACTTTATTTTGATTAGTAGGTCGGTCTATGGAGTAAACGTGGCATAGATAGACTATATATAGGAGGTAGTGGGTAATCATTTATCATCATATTGTGAATTCTACTCTTATTGAAGCTTGTGGAGGTTGCCCCCTTGAAGTGGCTTATCTATTATCATATATTTGGATACATTTCAGTAATATTTGGATATAATTCTGATGTTATACTTAATTCTTGAAGTAATTTCATTACAAGTGGTATCAAAGCTGCGATTTGGGCAATCTTGTGGGTGAAACACTAAATTTTTAAATTTTGAGATATATAAAAAATGTTTGCAAATTTCTCTAAAATGTTTTTAATGGAGGTTATAAATAATCAAAATAAGATTCCCTTAAAATTTCAGCTCATTTGGATCTATTTTACAAAAGTTATCTCTATTTTATGGTTTTTCATAAAATTGCTCTATAGTGTGGAATTCAAAGAATTTTTTTGAGTTATTTACATTTTTGGAAATCTTAGAAAAATTTGGATATGGTATGTTCTTTGTATATTTTTATTTGAGGTTGACATAATTCCAAAATTGCTTGGTCAAAGTTGGGTCAAAAGTCCCAATAAGGGTCGACATCGTAAAACCCTTTTATGGCAGGTCCACAAACTCAGGGCTGAGGGAAGGGTGTTGAAACTCTAGGTAAAACTCCTAACAGGGAAAAGATGGAGTAAAAAGTGGGATGTACTAAACCCTTTGTACCAGGGTTTTTTGACATAGATCACAAAGTGAGCTAGCTTGACTATAGTGTGTAAGGCATTTAGAGTGAGGTGCAAGATATACAATCTTATATGCAATCCATACAAGATAGTTTGGTAGATATCATGATAGCTTTGAACATTAATCAGTCAAATCATCAAGCTAACTCTATTTCACAAATCCACTAGGGTGGTTCTCCTAACTAGTCTACTTCAAATCTAACTCCATGACCACAGAGGAACCTATTACCAAAGGTGGATATGCACAAATTTGATGGAAAAGATCCACTCAATTGGCTCAACCAAATGGAGAGTTTTTTTGACCTACATCAGATTCCAAGTGGATAGAAGGTTACCATGGCATCCTTGTATCTTGAACCTGATCAATTCATTTGGTATCAATGGTTGTGTGCTCAAAAGAAAAAGATGAATCTCAATGTCACCTGGTCAGTTTTTATAGAGGAGCTACAATTACACTATGGCAATAGTGTGACAGAGAATTACTTTAGCCAATTGGAAAAATTGTGACAAACTGGATCCATCAAGGATTATATTCATCATTTTTAGAACCTATCCATATGTGTGGAGATAATTTCTGAAGCAAACTTGAATGACCTATTTTTGGGTGGACTCAAGGACCACATTCAACATGAGGTACACATGTTTAATCCACTTAATATTTTTGATTCTATTATCCTAGCACGTAGAACTAAGGAAAAATTCATAGCCAATAAGAAGCAACCATTCACTCACTTCAAAGATCATAGCATATCGTCACCAACATTTCCTCCACCTACTAGATTGACCCCTCAACAAATTGAAGAGAAGCGTGCAAAAGGATTATGTTTTGGTTGTGATAAAAAATGGAGTAAAGGACATAGATGTGTTGAGAAGAAGTTATTCTACATTGAGGGACCAAATGAAGATGAAGAAGTAGATGATGCCTCTAATGATGATGAGGAAGATATAGAGGAGGTACTTGAAGATTCCCAACCTATAATCTCTTGTCATGCACTTGTAGTATTAACACTCCACAAACTCTTAAGGTGGTGGGTTTCCTTAAGAAACAGAAGGTGATAGTGTTGATTGATTTAGGGAGCAAACATAGCTTTATAAACCATAAGTTGGCCACTCGATTGAATTGTTTCATCTACCTAGCACCATAATTTTAGGTCATGATTGCAGATGGTGGCACAATTAATTGTTCAAGAAAATGCCACAGTATTAAGCTTACTATGGCTAGGTATAATCTTGACTCTGCTGTGTTTGCTATTCCCATGGGTAACACAGACATTATTTTGGGAGTCCAATGGCTCAAAACCTTAGGTACCATTGAGATGAACTTCCAAGAACTATTCATGCGCTTTCATTCTGAAGGTAAGAAAATTGAACTACATGGATTACATGCAAAATCTCCATAATTGATTAGTTCACATCAGATGACCAAGATGCTAAAAAAGGGGTTAGAGGGAATTATTACATGATTATGCTCCATATAAGTTCAAACCACACAGGTATCTACACATCCTGATCTACAAATAATTCTTGAAGACCACTCATCTATTTTTGGGGCCATGCCAAAAGGACTACCACCAAAAAGAGAACATGATCATGCCATTCAACTAATTCCAGGTAGTCAGCCACTAAATATTAGACCATATAGATATCCATATGCATAAAAGAGTGAAATTGAAAAGATGGTCCATGAGATGCTGGAGGTAGGGATCATTAAGCATAGCCAAAGTGCATATTCATCACCAGTGGTCATGGTGCGGAAGAAGGATGACACATGGAGGATGTGCCCAGATTATAAAGAACTCAATAAGTACACCATCAAAGATAAGTTTCCTATTCCAGTAATTGATGATTTACTTGATGAGTTTCATGGTGCTAGTTATTTCACAAAATTGGATCTTCGCTCGGGGTACCATCAAATTAGAATCAAGGATGAAGATGTTCATAAAATTGCTTTTAGAACACATGAGGGCCATTATGAGTTTTTGGGAATGCCCTTTGGTCTTACAAATGCACCATCTACTTTTTAGAGCTTGATGAACACTATTTTTAGGCATTTTTAAAGGAAGTTTGTGCTAATTTTCTTTGATGACATATTGATTTATAGTCAGACATGGGAATCACATCTGCAACATGTGAAACAAGTGTTAATAGTTTTGGAGAAGCACCAACTTTATGCAAAGCTATCTAAATGTGCTTTTGGAGTACAAGAGGTAGAGTACCAAGATCACATTGTTTCCCATGAAGGGGTTAAAGTTGATCCCTAGAAGATCAAAGTGATAATGGAATGTCCCATGCCAAAAACTCTCAAAAACCTTCGAGGGTTCCTTGGACTAACATGTTACTATAGAAGACTTGTGAAAGGTTATGGCAGCATAATAGCTCCACTCACTGCATTTCTAAATAAGGATGCTTTCCATTGGAATGATGATGCCACCAAAGCATTTGAAAAACTAAAATTAACTATGTGCACCACTCCAGTTTTGGCTACTCCAAACTTCTCATAAACATTCACTGTTGAATGTGATGCTTCTGGGTCTAGATTAGGGGTAGAACTAATGTAGGAAGGAAGACCCATTACATTTGAAAGTCATCAATTCAAATGTAAGAATCTACAAAAACCTATCTATGAGAAAGAAATGATGGCTATTCTTCATGTAGTTAAATAATGGAGGCCTTATCTGATGGGTAGACACTTTAAGGTGAAAATAGATCATGATAGCCTCAAATACTTTTTAGAGCAAATATTATCATCCGAGAAACAACAAAAATGGGTAACCAAAATTTTGGGTTATGATTTTGAAATCATCTACAAGAAGGGTAAAGATAATGTAGTAGCAGATGCACTATCTAGACGGGATGCATCCACAAAAGCATTACTTTGTGCAATGTCCATATTGCAAGAAAATTGGGTGGATGAAGCTAGGTTAGAATGGGAGCAAGACAAGGATACATAGGTTTTGATTCATAATATCCAACAATGTAATTTATCCTTTGACAAATTTTAATGGAAAGTTAATGTCCTATGGTATAAGGGTAGGCTATACTTGTGTAAAAATTCAAAGCTTAAGCATAAGATTCTTGTAGAGTTACATGCATCTCCAATTGGGGGACACTCAGGGTTCTTGAAAACTTACCATAGAATTAAGAAAGAATTATTTTGGGAAGGACTCAAGGGAGATGTACAAAATTTTGTGGAATAATGTTTGATATGCTAAAGGTGAAAGAGTTAAGACCCCAGGTTTGTTACAAATGTTAGCAATTCCTAGTCAAAGGTGGGAGGAGGTTTCCATGGATTTCATCACTGGGTTGCCTTGTTCTAAATTTAATAATGTTATTTTGGTCATTATGGATAGGCTTAAAAAATATTCCCATTTTTGTGCTCTCTCACACCCATTTTCAGCAAGTACAGTAGTGGCTATTTTTATGGAAGCAGTTCTCAAATTACATGGAACCCCAAAAATAATTGTAAGTGATCATGATCTTATTTTCACTAGTAATTTTTGGACTGAACTATTTTCTTGTTTGGGTACTCAGCTAGCTCATAGCTCATCTTACCACCCCTAATCTGATGGACAAATTGAAGTGTTTAACAAATGTTTAGAGGGTTATCTCCATTGTTTTTTATCAGATAAATAAGAACATTAGGTTAAATGGATACCACTTGCAGAATGGTGGTATAACACATCTTTCCATACCTCTTCTAAAATGTCTCCATTTCTAGCACTATATGGTTACCATCCACCTTCCATCACTTCTTCATTAAAGGTGCACACCAAAGTTTGAGATGTGGAAGAGCACATTCAACATCAACAAGAGGTTTTGGCTAGTTTGAGAGAGAATTTGGCCTTGGCACAAAATTGGATGAAACAACAAGTAGATCAACACTGTAGTGAGTGAAATTTTGAGGTGGGTGACGGGGTATTTATTCATTTGTAGGCTTACAAGCAGATGTCCTTGAAGTAATATAAAAAGGACAACAAACTTGCTTCTAATTATTATGGCCCTTATTAGGTTCTACAAAAAATTGGAAGTGTGGCTCACAAGCTCGAGTTACCTCATTCATCTCACATACACCTAGTATTTCATGTTTTTTGTTTGAAGAAGGTCATTGGACAGAAAGTTTCCACCCAGATAGAGCTCCCAGAATTAGATGAAGAAGGATGAGTCATTTTGGAACTAGAGAAAATCCTCTAAACATGTACTAAGAGGTTGAGAACCAGAGAGATTAGGGAATATTTGATCAAGTGGAAAAACCAAAGTAGTGAAGATGCAACTTGGGAAGGTGAAGATTTTTTGCAACAACATCTAGAGTTTTTCAATGTTAAGGACAATGTTGGTTTGAAGGGGAAGGGCATGCTATGCCCCTAACCTATCACATGTATGAGGATAGTATTAGCTGCCTTGTGGCTTACTTATCCCTCTTTAAATTTATATTACATTTATATATGCTTTCTTTTGATTAGTAGGTCAGCCTATGGAGTAACCATGGCCTAGATAGACTATATATAGGAGGTAGTGGGTAATCATTTATCATCATATTGTGAATTTTTATCTTATTCAAGCTTGTGGAGGTTGCCCCCTAGAAGTGGATTATCTATTATCATATATTTGGATATATTTCAGTAATATTTGGATATAATTCTAGTATTATACTTAATTCTTGAAGTAATTTCACTACAAATTTCCTTATTGGAACTTCTTAAAACATCTACCTTACATAGGCAGAGATTGAATCAAGTTTTGATTGATTTAAATGTACCTAGTGACCTAGATACAAATTAATTTTAAGCACTAGTGGTACATTTATCCCCATCATATAAAATTAATTTTAGTTCCTAATATCTACCTCTAGTTGACCCATATCATAATTATCCCTTATACATTGAAGTCACCATCTCCCACCACTAAGTTTATTGTGTCTTCATAGATGGAGGATTTGAACTCAACTTGTGTAATCTAGACATTTTTAAGAAATTGGGATACTCTGAGACATCACTTAGGCTCACTTTAATAATTTTTAAAGATTATGATGATAATGAGAGACCATCAGTTGGGACCATTTATCTTCCTATCACTGTGGGACCTATAGTTCATCAAACTTTAGTTCATGTTGTGGATGTGTAATTACCATATAATATGTTTCTTGGGAGACCCTGGATTCATGAAATGCAAGTAGTACCATCCACTCTCCATCAGTGCCTAAATTTCCCTCATTCAAGAATGGAAGTCATAATTCCTAGAGTCATAAACCATCTCCATATTTTCTAAATGGATCAATAATTATCTCCATCACCTTACTTTGTCACTAAAAATACTATCTTGAGCCCAAAAACTACTAATTATATCTCTCCAAATCAAATAGAATCCACATCTCAATCAAAACTTAATATTACCTGACTAAAGATCACATCCATAAGATGTGGGGAATATGAGTACAAAATGTTCTACATTGGTAATCTACCCTTATCTCCATGAAGCTATGGGTCCCTAACTATGAGGAAGAATAATCCCATAGAATATCAATTTGGGCTAACAAATTTTTTGAGCACAATATTTTTATTTGATGAGTATATTGAAGATCGAGATTATTCTTAGCTTATTTTGGATGATTAGGCCCTCATCTCTCCCAAGAAACACTATCCTAGGGTCTATAGAATGATGGAAAACATGTAGTACAATGGAAAGGGATTGGAAAAATAAGAGCATGATCAACTTGAACCTATCATGGTTCAAGAACATCCATAATATTTTGGATTAGGGTAAAAACTATATAATGATGCCCTAACTAGTATCATTATGAATTCTCTTCTAACCAATGAGTCATATCTCGCCAATGAATACATTGAAAGAGGTTCTATCTCTAGCCACTTTGAGAAGCTCTCTACCACCAACCTTTTCCCTAATACCACCATATCCACCATTAATATTTTATTTTGATATCCATCCCTCATAGATTGGGATTCTACATAGGAGCCCACCTTTAACATGTTTCAAAATGATGAGGCCATTTTGGAATACATGGGAGATATAGACTTCATGCCATCTAGAGATCATAGAAAGGGATTTTTTATCAATATTTATCAATCTACATATTTTTGGTAATATAAAACATCCCATAATCAAAGTGAAGATGAACACTTCAAAGAATAAGGAGAGATTTCTAAAGAATTGGATGAACTCTCGTATAGGTCTTTTGCATCAGAAGATTATTTTGACTTTGATAATAAACTTCTAGATTGTTTCACTTCTGAGATTCCAAAAATATCATTACCCCCTTATTTTCAAGATCAATCACCCTCACTTATAGAGGATGTGATATCATTTAATATTGGAATTGGCAAACATCCCAAAATAGTGAAATTAGGGGCATCTCTCACAGCAAAGAAATGCAAAGTCCTTATTGAGATGTTAAAGGAATTTATTGACATATTAATATATAGTTATGCTAGCATGTTAGGGTTAAACCCCTCATTGGTGGCACACCACCTAGTCGTGCATCCAAATGAAAAAATTATTAAACAAAATTATGAAATATGCATCCCAAGGTGGAATTATTAGTCAAAGAAGAATTACAAAAATGCATGGAAGAAAGATTATTACACCCAATAGATTACTTAGATTAGATCTCTAACATTGTTCCTATAAAAAAACATAAGGCAAAATTAGTATTTTCACAAACTTTTGAGGTATCAGAAAGGCATGTCCTCAAGATGACTTCCTACTCCCTAATATTGACATGATCATAGATTCAATAGCTAGGTATGAAATGATTTACCTCATGGATGGATTATCAGGGTATAATATGATTAAAATAGCCCTTGAGGATAAACATAAAATAGAATTTATCACTACATAGGGAACATTTTGTTATTAAGTCATGCCATTCAGTCTCTAGAATGTAGGGGCAGCCTATCAACAGTATATGACTATTATCTTTCATGACATGATGCATGACATCATAGAAGATTATGTTGATGATTTTTGGGGATATCCAATTTAATGTTAGATCACCATGTGGTCCTAAGAAGAATTTTTGAGAGATTGTGATAATATAAAGTTAGGTTGAATCCCAAAAAGTTTGTCTTTGGAATGACCTCAAGAAAATTGTTGGGATTCATAGTTTCAAGAAGGGCCATCGAGGTGGACCAGCAAAAGTTAAATCAATTAAATAAAGGCCTACATCTCATAATCTTAATTATCTTAAAATTCTTCATGGAAAACATGAGGCCATACTATGCTTTATCTTTTAGCTTGTAGATAAGTGCCACCCCTTTACTCATTTACTAAAAAAGGGAACTACTTTTTATTGGAATGTAGAATGCCAATAAGTCTTTAAAAGGATAAAACAATATTTGGATAATACACCTATTTTATATCCACCATTCCTAGGAAGGACTTTAATCCTATACATTTTAGAAACATTATGTACAATTGGTGCTCTCCTATCACAACATAATGATTAGGGTAAAGAGCAAGCTATTTACTATCTAAGTCGCACATTGATATCCTATAAGTTGAATTACACACCTATTGAAAAGGATTGTTTATCCATAGTTTTTTCATCACATAAGATCCAACATTACATGCTTAATAATCACATATATCTCATCAAAAATGTTGATCACTTGAAATACATACTATCCAAGTAAGCACTTATAGGTCAAGTAGCAAAATGGATAATGTTACTCAGTGAATTTGACATTGAGTATATTAATCAAAAAGCTATAAAAGGCCAAATTATAGTAGATAAAATAGAAGAGGAACCTTTAGAAGTGGCTAAGCCAATTTTAATCAATTTCCTAGATGATTCCATAATGAATACTTCACAATTAGGTAGTTGGAAATTATATGTTGATGGCTTTTTCACTATGCATGGTTCTGGGTTAGGCATCCTCTTAATCACCCCCTATGGTGATCTCATTCCAAAAGAATTATAAATTTCCTTTTCATGTAATAATAATATTTTAGAATATTAATCCTTGATATTAGGTTCCACCTGGCTATTCAATGGAACATATAACACTTATAAGTATTTGGGGACTCATAATTAATTATCAAATAGGTCAATGATGAATTATAAATAAAAGATAAAAAAATGCTTCCTTACAAGAAATTAGTAAATCAATTAAAGACCAATTTTTAGTCTATAACATTTGAATAGGTTTCATGAGGAATAAATAAAGTAGTTGATCCTATGGCCACTATTGGCTCACTCATTGACCACCCTGAAGATGTTTTAGAAGGTAATTTTTTGATTGAGCATTTGATTATCCAGATCTATCAATCAATGGATACACTTAAAATTTTTGCAATCGATGACCCTATACTCCTATGGTACTATTATATTTATAGTTACTTTCACAATAAAATCCTTCCCCCTAACCTCAACCATCATCAATGCAAAGCCTTTATCTATTGTACTGCTCGATACACAATCCTTGGTAGCATGTTTTATCGATGAAGATTCGATGGAACCTTATTGAAGTGTTTGACATTAGAGGAGGTGTATCATGAAATAAAATTATTCCATGATGGTATCTATGGAGGTCACATCATTAGAATGGCCCTACCTAAAAAGCTCCTCTGAACTGGCTATCTCTAGCCAATGATGGAACAAGACTCTTACCAATATGTGTGTAAATGTTTGGCCTATAAAAAACATAAGAATATTATTCATGATCTATCATAATAATTATATCCTATTATGATCCGATGGCCATTTTACATATGGGGCCTTGATCTCATTAGCAAGATAAATCCTACTTCATTAGATGGTCATAAATTCATTATCATGGCTATGGAGTATTTTACTAAATGGGTAGAAGCAATGCCACTTACTTATACAACATGCCTATAGATTCACAAGTTTATTATTAATCATATTATTTGTTGTTTTGGTATACCTGATAATATAATTTTAGAATCAAAAATTTGAGGCCCTATGTCAAAAATATCACATCAAGTAGCATTTCTCCTCCCCATATTATTATTCCCAACGTAATGGATAAGTAGAAGAAACTAATAAGACCATCATCAAGATTCTAAAGAAGACTATTAATCAAGATGGAAGAAATTATCACACTCAATTATATCCAACACTATGGTCTTGTCGAACAAGTTTTTGCACACCTACTAGGCCAACTCTATATGCCTTGGTTTATGGGATTGAAGCAATATTTCCAGTAAATGTAAAACTCCCATTTATTTTACTCTTACTAAAAGGTCTCATTATAGATAATAATCTTAGACAAGAATGGATGCAAAAACTTTAACTCCTTGACAAAAATCAACAAAAAAGACTTGAATCACCTTTGAGCATATCAAAATAAATTGAAAAGCCAATACTACAAGAAGATTCAGGCTAAGGAGTTTTAAATTGGTGACTTAGTCTTAAATGAGAATTAAAAAACCAATGAATAACAAGATAATAAGGGGGAGTTTGAATCTAATTGGTTAGGTCCTTATGTGATTATTACTAAGTTCAGATCAAGAGAATATAAATTGGCCACACTTAATGGAGAAGAATTGGATGATCCCATGAACATTATATATCTCAAGTTATTCTACAACTAACATAGATATCATCATAATCCATCTATGGGACACCTTGTATCCACTTTTTCCATCCATCACCCCTCCTCGTCATTCCAAAAAAAATCCATCCAATGGTGAAAACTAGCTTGTCAATGCTTTAGGCAAGTACCATGATGAAAACCAGTTCTTGATGTCATGGTAAAATCACCCTGACCTTAGTCTCAACTATGGTAATCTATCATCAGGATAGGGACATCAATGTAGGATAACCACTTTAGTAAAAGGAAAGGACATGGCTTTTCAAAAACCATTTTTTGGAGGGATCTTTAGAGTCACTTATCCAAACTTGGTTCATATATATATCACCAAGTCTTGTCATATCCTCATCATCCCTATAATACCCTCCCTAATCCTTTTTGACATGTATGTCTCCTTTTAGCCTTAAAGTGACTTTCCATCACCATCCATCCATTATTTTCATTAAGACTTAGGGCCACACCTTCCCACATAAAATCATAATTATGGAGGGTCACAACATTTAAAAATTCTCTTTTTTAGCATTGAAGCATACACTATACCACTAATTCTTGAATGGTCATCTTGACCCCCATTTTTTAACTTGGTTGACCTTTCACCCTAGTATGAGAATTTTTTTTGATGCCATGTATCTTGTAGATAACCCTCACATCATCACTTGACCCATTATACATACCCATTCTTAGTCATCTCATCACTCATATATATCAATTCTTACTATCTTTAATTGATTTTGTGTAAATGTGTGTTATGTATGTGTGTTTTATTTTTATATACATATTAGAATGTTATATTTAGATTAGTCTACATGTATATATTTCATCGTGTTAGATTTTTATGGGAAAAAGGATGACATGGGTGACCCCTAAAGGTTTATTTAGAAAATGTCATCTCTTAAACAGAGTTCCCCATGTATCTCTACTACCATTATTAGGACCTATCATGTCCTTGGAACATATCATAATGAATAAACATTAAAAGGATTGCATATATCTACATCTTTATAGTCTTCTAAAGAATTAGTCCCATCCTAACCAATCCCTATCATACCTACCCTCATCCTAAGCCTAAACCTAAACCCATCCCATTACCACCCTACCTCCATGGTGCATGGGGATTTATACCATAAATACTAAGGATATAATGAACTAAAGAGGGGATTACTATTTTGATGACATCACCATCTCACAAGGGTATAATGTGTAATCATCATGATCTATACGTAAATCCCATCACATCATACGCATATCATCATGTATCCATAAACATGTCAAATCACACCATATAAAAACATGCATAAAATTAAAATAATGTCTCATATATAACATCATCCATAATGAATCACAACATATACAAAATATCTATGTTATATCCATAGTATCCATCAATACATGATAATGAAGTCAATATGTATGAAATCCATAACATCTAAATCTAATTAAATATAATCACATCATGTACATATAATCCATGTCATCATCATATAAAATAAAAAAATATGTCACATATCCATGAAAATTACAACATCCATACATCAACATAAATCCTTATCATATACATATCAAATGTCCAAAATACACTATCCACATGGAATCCGTGTCAAAATATATGATATAATCACATGAGCCCATGGGGAAAGAATAATATAAAAATATAAAAATCCCCTATACATGAATAAACATATCCAAAATCATGGATAAGGTCATGGCATCCATGGTGGTCCTTGTGACCCCTGATCTCCTCTAGAAGGCTACTAAACAGATGATTGGATCACATGAAATGACCCTACATGCTAATCCTTAGGAATCATAGCCTCATATAATGTTTGATATTACTAAGCCTCTAGTGTAAGAAACATAATATGGTCCACCATCCCAATCATACATTTCCCTCTCAAGGCCTTACCTGCCTCATCTCAAGCCCTCTCTACCACTGTTATTTAAATAGTCAATGTTTGAATATAGGCTTGTTATTGTGCTACCTTCCCCTATAAGCCTATCACTTAACCTAAAAAAGTGGTAATCTATCACTAAGATTGAGTGAGCTATGTATCTCATTAAATCACTTGGAATTGTAATACTATGACCTATGTCTACAACTATGTAATTTTTCCATCCATTTGTGGAAAATGGGCTCATAAATCCTGAATTTATCACTATAGCTATACTAATTGACCATTACATTGAGTAATCATACTCTAAAAATGGGCATAAAACTAGTCCTACTGATGATTAATATGTATGATCTTTGATAAACGTGCCTGGATCTCTATCTATAAATGTGCTATTAGAGGCTACTCCTCTGCTAACCTAGATAGTTATGATAGACTTGCACCACCACTAGTGTGACCTTCCTCTATTTAGGTTTTGATAATACCATATACCTATGGCCCTACATGTGCCTATACCTAAGGTCCCACCTGCACTACTACTACTACCCAATCACCATATCCCCCATCTACATCCATAAAATCAAGCCCTTCACCCCCTCTATCCTAACTCCCCTATGTTGACATTTGTATCCTCTATCTCACCCTCCTTTGTATCCTATCTCACACCTCCAACACTCTCCTCATTACAATTCTCTGAACTACCACTTGAGTTCATGTCAACCTAACTAGCATCTGAAGCTACCATCATGTTGCATATGCCATTATAATACCAAGATTTGTATAGGTGTGTAAAAATCCCACTAAATAGGTGTATCTCATATGTTTTGTGTACATCCCCTTATCTATAGGTCTCACCTAATGTGTTCTCTCCTGCTCACTATGTGAAAATATATGCTCAAGGCTTGACACATCCTAAATAAAGCCAAACTAACACTGCACATGATCTAGATAATATCTCTTGATGACATAATCTCACCATCCCATCACATAACATGGTGTAAGCATATACTATTTCCATGCCTCATCAACTAGCCAAATCAAATCCCCCTATATGGCATCCATGTAATGTCCTTATGGTACAAGATATCAAACACCTCTCTATAATAGTGCATCTCTCTAGCATGACCTAACTATACTCCTAGGGCCACACACCATCAAAATCCCACTAGATGTTTAGGCTCAAGCCCTATGAGTCTCCCCAACAACCACTAGATCACAATATGCTCCCAAATTCAAATTTGAAGTAGCAATAAAGGTCCAAAACTCTATTCTCCCCTATATGCCCCTAAATATATCTCCCTATACAAGTGTGCTAAAATGATGGGCCCTCAAGAAAATACTTGGTGATCATGGATCATGTTAGCAACCATGTCCCCCAAGCCAAGATGGAACCACCATCTGATCTATTTTGATAGGAGAATGTCAGATGTAAGAGACATGACCATTAATATTAGTTTGTCCAAAGCCCCCTCACAACTATATCTATTGAGATCAATGTAATGATCTCACATCCCTATCTACAGACTCCCACCCATTCACTGTAATGTTTGAATCAATGTATGGGACCACCAGTAGATCCTATCTCCCTGCATGGGTATATGAAAAAGCCTATAAACATCCTCCAGTATCAATACCATCTCCCCAGTCATGAAATGAAAGGTAATCATCTTTGAGCTCCATCACTCTACCAATGCTATGATCAAGGCTTAGCCTATACAAATTGGAGGCATCATCACCACATCATGAAGTCCTACTACCTCTAGTACCCTATACTACTCTGGTGTCACTCATCACATCTTATGTAACACCTTAGGATGTCATAGTCATGATGCTAGTATGCCCAAATCCTCTTATACCAATCATTATCCATTTACCACTATCCTCAATATCAAAATACCTAACTTACCCTCTATCCCTCTCACACTATCCTAGTCCCCTATCACCCTATGAGATAATATCCACGTAGCCTAATTCCTCTAATCACCTTCCTCCATATAATTGCATCTTATTTATCCAACTCACCTAACTCACTTCTTCACCTATTTCTCATAGCTAATTCACTATCCTAACACCCTAAGTCTATCTAGATCATGTCATTTAAAACATCTTCTACCCCCATTTTCTAGCACTAACAATCCCACTACTTAAAATATTCCCACACTCACAATTTTGAAAAACTTATGATTCAATAATCATGGTATTACAAACCCATGATTACCCAATCATAAGTTTATAAACCCATGAGTCTTCATTCATGGGGTTGCAAACCTGAATCCCTAGTTATGAGATTACAATCCCACCATTTTTTACTTAGGAGATTATAATCCCACAACTCTTCTTAATGATCTTGCCACTTATGTCAACAACCCCATGACTGAGGGCAAAATTTCTAGTTGTTTGTAGGATTACCTGACCAAGTTAGATAACATCTTTTTCTGCTAAATCTACCTCTAAATCTACCAAAAATGAATTAAAATCACAACAATAAAAATCTAAGGTCCTTTTACTCATCATAGGTCCAATTTTTGAATCTCTTTAGTGATTCCAAACTCTCTTACCATAGTGGGAAGATCGAAGAATCTGGTCTATGCTTTTTTCCTCAAATATCAATTGACATAAGATAAAAGATTCAAATTACCCAACACTAGCTCTTTTATCCTCTATGACCCCCCTAACAACCCTGTACTAACATCCTTTATCCCCAATCCCATCTAATTATCCACAATTATTAATCCTATCCATTTTCATCATCTATTAACATCATTTGGGGCATATCATGTCCCAAATCTCTATTATGCACTTGATCCTACATCCATAACTATATCAACCTAAGGTATTTTTAGACTATGTAGGTAGCACTTGGCCACTTTTCATGTACCCAAGGATAGCTTGACCACCATTTATCCTTCATCACTATCTCATCTCTTGACTGGTCACTCAATAATCACATGACATTTTAAAGCACCAAATCTTACTATAAATTAACTCTTTATCACCAATCAATACCACTTGTCAACTAATTTAAGCTTCCCCTAGCATGCATCCTTACTATGGGACCTATCCACCAAATCAAACCCATCCTCTTTAATCACTATCTATCTATCAAATAAAACACTTTCTAAACATTTATCATTTGGTCTAGAACCCATCACTTGAGCTATGTCATCATCGTCACTCTTGGGGAATATATTTGGTCAAATGGGGCATCCCAACCCCAATAAGATCCCAGTCTTATCACACCTTAAGATTTTTGTTTGAGTGACCATTTGTGTCTGTTTTCTCCCCACATGCTCCCTCAAGGGGGTATTGTATCCTATTGATATTTGACATCGTCTATCATTATGGTTTTTTTTGAGATACTATTACACCTTACACTTTGCTCAATTCATAATTCCCTTTAAAATAGGTTCAAAATGCATGCATTAAATTAAGCTTGTCACCACTAATTCTTACTAATTTAGCCTAATTCCCATATTTCCTAGCTATATTAACTATTGGCTTAATATCCATATCTCATACCTATATCCCTTATAACCTTTACCCTATCTTTAAGTTAATCCCCTCATTAAACCCATAATAGATCCTATTACCTGCTAACCTATTTCTTAAATCCACTAGCCAATTTAAAATTTAAAAATAATCTACTTATACACCCACCACCTTATACTAGCCTCTCTTAAAGCCTAAACCCTATGGAGAGATTTCTAGAATTAGAGGATTCTAGAAATCTTCCCCAATCTAGCCCCATTCTCTAGAATTCTCTAATTCTAGAGATTTGCATTAAATTAGAAATTATGTAGAAATTCACTAGCCCTTGATATCAATGGCCCAAATTTGAATTTGGGCCATTGACCTTTCACTCCTTGCATATAAAACTAAGCTCTCCCTCCACCCTCAAACTAATTGAAAATTATATATTCAATCCAACAAACTCTCCTAGAGCATCCATAACAACATTTTAGCATCCATTCAAGCCATTATCCCTATCACACATCCATTGAAAGTCATTATCAAGGTCTCGTAAGAAATCTAACAATTCAAGTTTTAACATCAAATAATTCTAGTGAAAGTCCTATAATGGAGGCATGAGAAGGTAAAAAAGATGGTAAGCATGTTGTTTTTATTCTGATTTGCCTTTCCTATCCATTCTTATTAGTGTGATCAAGTTTTGGGTTTTCTATTACTATTTTGATACTATTGATTGAACTTGAAATTTGGTGCACACCACCATTTGATCCTCTCAAGGTGAATTTTGGACATTATTAATGTTTTTTATAATTCTTACCTTGATGTAAAAAAATTATTTTATTTGTGTGTGAGTTTAATATTGAGTGGATAAGTTATCAGTTTTGAAGATTGTCTTGTGATGGTTAAAGAAAGCTGAAGAGTTATCTAAGCTTTGATTCATCAATAATTTAAATTTTTAGTTACTTGTATCCCATTTCATGATGAAATACTTAGTTAATCCTATAAATAGTTGGTGTTTTAGGCATGAAAATTGATTATACATTAGGTGTACTTAGTTTAAGTAGGATTTGGCCTTCTCTAGAGGTTCATCCCAAGGAGCCAAGGTTATATACCTTAGGTATATTCCCATTATTGTATTGAACCAACTTAATAATCACACAGTTGCAAAATTCATGTGACAAAAAAATTTTGCATGCCCAGTGGGATACTTAGTTTCAGTGATTCAAGATTTTTTGGCTAAGAAATTTGCTACTACTCTTAGAAATTTGTATTTCTTGAAGACATTCTACAAGAACCTAGTGATTCCATATGTTCCTAGTTTTAAATAAGTCCTATATATTTATTCCAAGAGTGGAAACAAGATCTTATTCAAAAGGGAAGAGTTACCAATTTTATGAATTGGCTTTGTCTCCACCAAGAAGAATTAGAAGATCTAGGTCACCTTCCTCAATATCCTAATCCACACCTCCCTTTTGTAGGTTTCTTTAGACAAGAAAAAGCCTAGTCTTTATTCCTTACATGGATCAAATAAATTAGATATTTATCACCTTCAATGGTCGCAACCCTATTAACCTTCATCAATGTAATAAAATCCTTATAGTAGCCTTGAAATTTATACCTTATTTTACTGGCAAAAATGCCACTACCCCCATAGAACACATTTAAGACATTGCTAACATATGCTTAGTTCATAACATCATAAAATACAATGTAGTTATGAGGATCCTTACCACTTACCTCAAAGATAAATCACTTCAATGGTATATGGGGTTATAACCCAATTCAATACATAACTAGGATGAATTAGGAGAAAAGATTTGTAAATAGTCTAGGGATAAAAGTGATCATTTATCCCTAATGGAATAATTTACCACTATTAAAATAGCAGCTAATGAACTAATGGTAAACTTAAATTTTAGGTTTTAGAGGACCTAAGATAGGATTCCACCTTTAATCAAGCCTTCTCCAAGCACTACATTTCTATATTATTTAGGAGATTTATATAGTGATGTGGATGTTATGATTCAATGTATGAGGGGAACTATTTTACCTAATGATAATGAAGTAATTACAAGAGTTAAAAATTACCTAATCTAAGATGTAAAAACTGATCCTAGACCATCAATGCCTCTTTTTCCTAATCCTCCATTTATCAACCCACTTTGTCACCTCTCCCTGGGACAACTAGTCAACCAACTCCACCTATTACCCGCTCTAATGAATTTCATGAAGTCAAAGCCTTAATATAAAGTTCTTGGAATGAGTTTTTGGATTTAAAAAGGTATTAGACCTAGTAAAGTAGACCTTTTTAATATTTCAATCAATCATATTAGTCCAATAGGTAACCTTATCAAGTCAAAACCCAAGAACCAAACCAAATAGGTTATAATAGTCCCCTCAACACCTAGAATATAGCTTATACAAGTTCTTACAAGGCTATTTTTCCTATTCAAAATAACTTAGTCCAATATTTTGTGGTGTTACCATTATAATTACCCCCATAATCAAATTTTTTTCCAAATGGGGTTCTTAGTCAATATCTAATGGTTTAAAGTGCATTCGTATTGCAAAAACAACAAGTGGGATCAACTCCAAAAGGGGAGGAAGTCCCAACACAAGTGACAAGTGAATATACTATTTTGATTTGGTAAAAAAGTGATTTTTGTGGTGTAAATTAGAATGAAGTAACAAATAAAGGGAACAATCCAATTTCATAAAATACAAGTTCTAAAAAGAAAGCAATGGAAGGAGATATATATTCCATGGTTGGTCAAGCATCTGCTTCTCAAATATCAAACGAGGCTGAAAGGAAGGTAAAAATACTAAATATTATGAACAAAAAGAAAACTAAGTTGTTAGTAGGGATAATCAATCAAAAAATCAACCTCTGATTAGTCAACAATATAAAGAGGATGTTGTTACTAGCAAGGTTTAATCAAAGGTTGGTCATATAAATTTTAGTATAGTGGAAAAAATGAAAGGAACTATTTTGAATGCTACTATGTGGGAAGCACTCTCAATTTCATCATAAAGAGATTTGTTTTAAGAGGATTTGAGTCATTTCTATCACACAAATGAACCCAAAAAAAGTATATCAACTACTCCTACAAGTTTATGATAGCCAAAGGAAGAAGAAACAAGTAAGACCAGCAAACCACCTCCTTTCTACATCCCCCTAATCATTATAAAGTATATTGTAAATAATTATATGATAGATTCTAGAGCTATTAGTTCTATTATACTAAAGATTTTTTTTGATTTTTTAGGCATAACATACACACAAATCACCAAGGGGGTTTTCCAACTATATGGAATTATTTTCAATATATTAGGATTCATTAGGAGTCTAAACCTTATATTTCATGCATGTACAAGCTTTTCCATCTTGTGATATATTTAAATTATGTATCTCCATCCCTATTTTTACATATGATTTTTGGAGACTTTACTAAAAAATGGGGGGATATTTGTCTTTATATTGGTCACATGTGCTTCTTAAGATAGATATGGGACAAGGGTAACCATTAAAGCTAAACCTATCTCCAAAGATCATATTGAACCATATATGTCTAGTCCTATTAACGTGAATTGTACCATGCATGACCAAGAAGAATATAATGATGATCATGAGGATGCCACACCCTTGGATGAGATTCTAGATATTTGTCTTGATGATTATGTAAATGAATATTATAAATTCGATCCATATGATTATTTAATTTAAATAGGTTTTGGTACTTATTTCATACATGAGGAATATTATGTTATAACCAACCTCATGAAGCCATAGGAAGACTTTGAAAGGGTATGGTAGATTTAATATAATGTCTCAAGATGAAAAAATGGTGCAAGTGATGGTTTAATGATGATCTCTCCTAAAAAAGAGAGACTCTATTTTGTCCATATGCTTCAATTTAGATGTACAGAAAATGTATTTGAATATGAATAATTTATCTAAGGTGTCCAATTAACATAAAAGAGGGGAATAAAAGCATTACAGGTGTTTATAGATAGTGAACTCATCATACATCAGGTTAGAAATCAAAGTGTATCCAAGGACAACTTTTTAAAAGCATACAAACATAAAGTATGGAACCTAGTTGATTATTTTGATGCCTTCAACATCCAAGTAGTCATAAGGGATCAAATTAAAGATGTTTATATAATTTTATTAGTTTCTTTATAATATGAAATTCCTAATGACATCATGAAGGAAGAGGACCATCATGTTAAGTTTGTGGTAAGGTTAGTAGTTCCAGATAATGAAACCAGTTGGAAAGTGTTTGATAATGACAATAAATTTGTCAATTTTATTCAAAAAGAGGTATGATTTTATGCTAAAAATTATTATAAGTTACAATAATTTTATGGAGACAATATCATATAGCTAAATAAAAAAAAAATCCAAAGGTTTTAGTCACTTTATAAAGCATCTTTAATACTGATGATCAACTAAAGGGTGAAAATATGAACATGACTATCAATGAAGAATATTTTGAATAAGTAGCTATCTCAAATTAAAAATTCTTGAAATTTATAGAAGTATGTATCAATTTTAAAAGGCAATATTTTATTGAACTTTGTAGAGAGTATGGCCATGTATTTACATGCAACTATGAGTATCTTAGAGGTTTTGACCCAATTTTATCCCAACATACCATTGAGTTATATCATAATTCAAATCCCATAAGATAAAATCAAATGCTAATAAATCATAATATTTAACCCTTGATGAAAAAGGAACTAGCCAAGCTCTTAGAATCAAACATTATTTTTTCAATCAAACATTCCTATTGGGTGGATAATATAGTTCTAGTTAGGAAGAAGAATGGGAAAATTAGATTATGTGTAGACTTTAGAGACTTAAATAGAGCATCTCTAAAATACCATTATCCTCTCCCATACATGGAACAAATCCCTCAAAACTGATTGGAATTTAAATGTTTTATCTCTTAAATGGATATTCAAGGTGCAACCAAATCCTTTTTTAAGAATCATACCAATTTAAAATAGCCTTTAGTACCAAATAGGGAACCTATGCTTATAGGAATATGCCCTTTGGGTTAAAAAATTATGGTAAAAATTTCCAAAGGGAAATGGATATGGACTTTAAAAGAATAATTAATAACACTATCTTGGTATATTTAGATGACATAATTGTTTTTCAGAGCATTCAATTGAAAATTTGAGTCATATAAGTGAGGTATTTAGGAGGTGTAGGAAATTTTATGAGTCTTTAAGTCAAAATAAATTTGTGTTTATTATTCATCAAGTCAAACTATTGGAACATAGTCTCAAATAATGGTTTTTTCATTGATCTAGAAAGGGTGAATGCCATTTTGTCTCTTTCTCTCCCAATCCATAAGAAAGGTATTCAAATTTTGTTATGAAGTATCAATTTTGTGAGGATATTCATATCAAAATTTTCCACCTTGGGAAATCCACTTACCTCCATGCTCAAAAATAATATTATTTTTAGTTGGTCAAAAGAAGGTAAGGATAGTTTTGAAAGTATCAAGCAAGACATTTCTCAAGATTCTACTCGTGTGATTCCTAAATATGACAAATAATTCATTTTTTATTCCTTTGGAGGAAGTGAGAGCATTAAATATATCCTAACTCAATATAATTATGATCAAATGGAGTAACCAGTAGCCTTTTTCAATCAAGTATTAAACTATTATGAACTGAGGTATAGTTTTGTTGAAAAACAAGTCTTTGTTATTATAAGATATCTTAATAAATTTAGGCACATGCTTTATAATAAAATAATTGAGATAATGGTGCCTCATCCAAGTGTGAAAGAGTTCCTTTTTAGTAAATATGTCAATGAGAAAATATTTAGATGGAGTACCAAGGTTATGGAGTATGATGTTTGTATCAAGATAACTAAGCTTGTGAGGGGTAAAGGTTTGTGTGTTAAACCTAGAGTATACATGGAATATGATAAGAAGATAATCTATATGTTATAAGAAGACAAATAGAGTTTTCATGATACTCCAAACATTTGGAATAGAGATATGATTTCTTTCCTACAAATAGATGAGTATCCTTAAGGCCTTGACAAGGCAAAGAGTAGGTATTTCAAATTTCAACCCATTCTCTTTGTCCATGTTGATGGAGTTTTATTTAGGAAGGACATGAATGGAGTTATAATAAGTTATATTGAGCATAACTAGGCTGTTATAGTTCTTGAATAGTTTAATAATGGCCTATCATAAGGTCATTTCTCCCCAAGCATTGTTGTTACTAAAATAATGAGAGCTGATTATTACTAGCCTGGTTTATATAAAGATGATCACAAATGGATGATAAATTGAAATAAATGTGCCTAGTTTATTGCAAATCAAAATTTAGATTTCCTTACTCTTCACCCCATTCAAACATATTATCCCTTTATTTAGTGGGGTTTATATTTCATTGGAATGATAAATCCACCATCTAGTGTTGGTCATAAATGGATTTTAATAGCCATAATGTACATCATTAGATGGGATAAAATGGTTGCATTGAAGGATGATACTCAGGCTTCCATACTATTTTTTTTGAAGGGATAGTTACAAGCTTTAGTGTCCCATTTACTATTATTTATGATAATACTAGAGCCTTTGTAGGCACTAAAATTATTAAATAGTAAGTTAATCATGGGATCTATCTTAAAAATTATTCAAATTATTACACTCAAGGAAATGTTTTAGTTGAGTCTCTAAACAAGAACTTGATAAGGATTATCAATAGGAAAATCATGGATAATTAGATAACATGGAATTTAAAGCTTTAAATAGCCCTTTGGGATGATATAATCAAACCTAAGATAGCCATTATGAACTTTCCCTTCATGATGGTGTATGGGAGAGAGGAATTTTTTCCCTTGTCATTGGAGTTACCTTCTATTGATATTGCATGATAGTTGGAAATGTTAAAAAATGATGCAATGGTAATGAGATTTTCTAAGTTGATGGAGTTGGAGGAGATAAGGAATAAATCAATTCATACTCTTGAGGTTCACCAAGCCTAGGTGAAGAGGAACTTTAATAATAAAGTCATTAAAAACTTCAAAGAATGATATTTGGTTTTGAAGTGGAATGAAGATAGAGATAAAGTTGGAAAGTAGACAAAATTTGATGCCATTTGGAGTGTCCCATACATTATCACCAATTACAATCAATGAAATGACATACAATTCACAAGTCTAAATGGAGAAGCACTACCTATCATAATCAATGGTATACACCTCAAACCCTACATTTTAGGTCATTTTAAAACCTTGCACATAGTATTTATTTGTTTTTCAATACTCCAAGTGTTGTTTGCACATTGTTTTTTATTTTTATTTCTTGTTGTGTGTTATGAGGCTTCTTTAGTTTGTATAAAGGTTGGTCAAGCATGTTTATGTCATGGTTTGACATTTAGATTAAGTTGTTTCAAGGATTTAAGTGATTCTTATGCCCAATGTATTTATATAAGGCTATTGGATCCTTGATTAGTAGGCAGACATCCCATTAAGGTTGCTAAGATGTTGACTTTTCAAGTATTTTTGATCTCTACATCATTTCACATACTAAAAACAAGAATTTTAGGCCAAGGCTAGCTAAGAAAGATCTATTAGTGCCTTCATATGGATCACCTTAGTCCAAAATTAGGTATTTCATGAATGATTCAAGGTTTCCCATACATTTGTATGTTTTATTAAGGCCTAATAAGCATTTTCAGGTCAACAAGTTGTATTAGCCTTTACCAAGGCCTATTTGATGACCAAAGGAATTAAAAGGTGCTTTTTAAAGCAAAAACATATCAAAAAGGTCTTAGATCATTTTATTAGGTCATGAAAAGGGGTGAAATGTTATAAAAGGGACATAAAAGTCATCTAATAGGTTTTACTCATTCACAACCCTTTAAAGTTCTTATATCTTATTCAAAGAGTATCACTAACCTTGTTTTCCCTCTTATCTATTCCTCTTCATGGATTTTATTAGGTTCCCAATGTGAAAAATTTAGCCAAGGCCATGATCAGGCCTCTTGCACCTTTCCAAGATCTCATTCAATAAAATCAAAGTAATTTATATTATTTATAAGGTGGTTCAATATAGGTTCCACGGATGTTTTCCAATAATTTTACTCTCTCTTGCATCTAAAAGTTCCATATGATTTATATAAGTTTCCAAGCATGAATATGAGTCCATCGATTTGTAAAAGAAGGGACAACAATGGTTCTTGATTCGTCAAGTTTCCATGCAAAAGGTTCAATGTTTAATGAGATTTTAAATGTATTTAAGCATGTTTCCAAGGTTCTTATGTAATTTTGAGAGCTTAAAATAAATTTATCCTGAGCCAAAAGCATGATTATAGGTCTGTCGTAGGTCTGCAAGGTCATGTTAGATATCTTGAGTAAGAAACACAAGGTTTACAAGTTTATAACGTGATATTTAATGGTTTCAAGCATCATCCAAATGTTATTACTAGTTTTTAATAAAATAAATAGATTTTTCATGAGAAAAATGATTTTTTCAAGCCTTCAAAGAAATAAGATGAGGTATGTAGGGTCTTATAATCTATATAACCAGTTGAAACCCAAATATATGGGTATGTAAGAGGTATTCAAATTCATGACAAATGTTTGTGAGCAAGGAATTTTTTTTAGGTTAGTCAAGAACTAAAGAAAAAGAATCATGAGTTTCAAGTCTTCAAGAAAGGTAATAGTAAAGTTACAAGCCAAAACACTCTGTTGTAAGGGTTACAACTAAACTCGATCATCATCCTTTCAATTTTATAATGGTTCTTGACTCATCAAGTTTCCATGCAAAAGGTTTAATGTTTTCGTGAGATTTTAAATGTATTTAAGCATGTTTTCAAGGTTCTTATGCAATTTTGAGACCTTAAAACAAAGTTTTCTTGAGCCAAAAACATGATTTTAGGTATATCATAGGTCTATAAGGTCCTCTTAGATGTATTGACTAAGAAACATAAGGTTTACAAGTTTGTAAGGTGATATTGAAAGGTTTCAAGAATCATAAAAGGGTTATTATTAAGTTTTTAATAAAATAAATCAATTTTTCATGAGAATAATGATTTTTTCAAGCCTTCAAGGAAAGAAGATGAGGTATGTAGGGTCCTATAAGCTATATAACTAGCTAAAACCCAAATATATGGGTATGTAAGAGGTATTCAAAGTCATGACAAATGTTTATGAGATTTTTTTTTTTTTTATATAGGTTAGTCAAGAACCAAAGAACAAGAATCATGAGTTTAAAGTCTTCAAAAAGGTAATAGTAAAGTTATAGGCCAAAAAACTTTTTTGTAAGGGTTATAACTAAACTCGATCAACATCCTTTCAATTTTATAATGGTTCTTGACTCGTCAGGTTTCCATGCAAAAGGGTCAATGTTTTCATGAGATTTTCAATGTATTTAATCATGTTTCCAAGGTTATTATGCAATTTTAAGACCTTAAAATAAATTTCTTCTAAGCCAAAAGCATGATTGTAGGTCTACCGTAGGTCTGCAAGGTCCTGTTAGATATCTTGAGTAAGAAACACAAGGTTTACAAGTTTTTAAGGTGATATTTAGAGGTCTAAAGCATCATATAAAGGTTATTATTAATTTTTTAATAAAATAAATATAGTTTTCATGAGAAAAATGAATTTTACAAGCCTTTAAGGATAGAAGATGAGGTATACAGGGTCCTATAATCTATATAACCAATTGAAACCCACATATATGGGCATGTAAGAGGTCTTCAAAGTCATGAAAAATGTTTGTGAGCAAGGAATTTTTTTAAAGTTAGTCAAGAACCAAAGAAAAAGAATAATGAGTTTCAAGTCTTTAAGAAAGGTAATACTAAAGTTATAGGCCAAAACACTCTATTTTAAGGGTTACAACTAAACTCAATCAACATCCTTTCAATTTTATATTCATTTATGGTTTTGGGAAAGTTTTATAAGGGCCTTCATACACTTTAACTCATATTTTATTGATCTCTATACTTTTTAATAAGGTATAAATCATATGGATATATTTAAAACCCTTTCAAGCTCTAAACTTTGTCTATAAGACAATTAAAAACCAAATCATGCGATAATGTCTTAATATTTTTTAAGGCTTAGAAGGGCATGAAATAATTACTCATATGGTTATAAGCATTTTCAAATCAAAAATAATTTTTAAAAGAAATTTATAGGTCTAAAACTTAAATATATTAACAAGAAACATGAGGTAATAGGTCTATAGGTTGAAAAATAGTGGTTTCAAGCATCATCTAGGAACATCAACAAGTTTGCAACATAAATTACAAGGCTTCCATGATCTTGTAATGTAAAAATAAGTTATATAACATTATATAATAATTTTAATATCTATGAATATATAAAGTTAAATATTTTAAGCATGATCTAAAGCCACAAACATGTCTATAGCATAGTTTCCATGGTTTCTTGATTGATCATGATAAGACACAGTTTTAGAGATCCTAAAACCTAAGTAATAGGTCTACAGAAGGGTTTAGATAGTTTTCATAATGTTACAATGCTAATACAATATTTTTAATGTTAAGATAAGGTTTTATAATTTATGGTTTTTAATTTTAATAAAATGTTCAACATGTTGTGGTTTGTAATGTTCAGAGAAGGTTGTATATTTTGTATAGACCTAGATAACTATAGAAGTTAATTTTATCCTATAATAGTGTTGATATAACATCATAGGCCTTCTTAGGATGGAATTGAAGATATAAATGGATCATAATAATGCAATTTCATGTCAAGGATCTAAAGCAAGTTTGTAGGCCTATAAGATTTAAGATAAGAGGTTGCAGGTTTGTAAGATAGAAAACAAGGGATTCAATCATGTTTTCAATCCTAAATATAGAGTAAGAAACATAGAATTTGATCTCTTAATAAAAATTTAATAAACACATCTTATATAATATTTTTTTGAGATTATAGAATACAAAATATAGTATGAGGTAAGGGAGCATGTTGAATTGTAGGGTATTAAATAAATTTCTCATACGAAACATGTTTCCATCCCAATATTGAATAATACAACTATTACAAACACCCTCCTAGTAGAAAAAGATAATAATTTAAGCCCTTCAGCTGTGTAATATAAGTTTATTGAGCCTCTTCAAGAATATACAATGCATGAAATAACCTAAACATGTTTTCAAGGACTAAAACAATCCCTTCATACTAATAAATGATTCAAGGTGCTTGAGAGGTGAATAAAACATGGAAAGTAGATGGAAGCCTGATCTTATAGTAGTGAAACCTCCTCAAAGTGATTGTAATTCATGAGAAACATGTGTAAAGGCTCTAAATGGGTGAGTTATGTCATTTTGAGACCTATTTTGGCATAGGAAACTTAGCAAGAAATCTAAAAAATGAGAACAAGTCAAGATTAACTAACTTCCCTCTAACCATAAAATTTTCCAAGTAAAAGTGATGAGTTTAGATATTTCTAGGAGTTTCTTAAGTAAAAATACTATGCCATCATCCAAGGAACATAAAAGGTAATTATTCTAAGAGATAAATGGAGTGAAGATAGGATGGTTTATCCTCTATAATACCAAGCAACCAGCTAAGTCTACATGAACTAATTCAAAGGCATTGAAGGAGATTAACATAATTAACTTTTTGGTATACTTTCCTTACACATGCCTAGACTAATGAATGTTGAAATTTTAGCCTCACAAGGATAAATGTTAGCCACTAACATAAAAAAAAATTTGGGTGAAAACTATCCTAGCCTATTCATGGTGATATCCTACATGATTGTGTCCTTTTCAATCCTATTTTGAGCTTTGGTAGTATAAATGAGAAGTGTCACTAATGTGTCATAGTTTCATGCTTGAATCCTTTGTGACATAAACCTATTGAGTATTTTGGTGAGATGACAATGGTCTTATGACCTTAGAGTGAATAAACAAAGCGTCAAGATGTCTTGGAGGTATAGTAAAGGTGTTTAAACATTGTTTGACGCCATGATATAAATATTATGGTGTGTTTAGGTTCATTGTCCATAATATACTCTTTAAATCTCAAATAACACTTCTAAACACCCCTCAAGCCATCCATCACCTCATATATGACTTTATACTTGATAATACCTAGAGCAAATGGAATTATTTCAATGTAAATTGCATTAAAATGGGTCTTGAGAAGGTCTTATTAATGCCATATTTCCACCACCATACGTTTCATTACCTTAAAATCCTATTTTGACACATTTCCATTAGTCAAATAGGCCCCACATGCCAAATTATGACTCTTCCCCTTCCTCCTTCATATTTCCTATTCAAAAATGGTCTATTAACTCGTGTTCCCTCTCATCTTTTTATAGACATTATTTTTATACACCCTTGTGTATTAACTTGGTATATTTTCACATTATTATGTTATTTCTAACATAATGGCCCCCCTTTCATAATTATTGAAAATAATTACTTTCACCCCACCCTTTTACTTTTACCACATAGGTTAATTTGATTTAATTACTATTGTTAAATGGTAATTAACTTCTTTTTTACCATTTAGCCATAAAATATTAAAATTAAATAAAAAAAAACCTATTTAATACCCCAAAAACACCTCCCAACAACCTATCCTATTGTTAAAACAACCTAATAAACTTGGAAATCCTTTTAACCATCCTTTACCCCATAAGCAAACCATTGGAACAACATTTGGTTTAACTTCATGGATTTTTGGTTGATCTATGTCGATCCTCTATGATCGACGTTGATTCTCCCAGATCGACATTGATCCATAAGTATATGACAAACCTTCATTGCTCAGGAGGAATGAATTTGGATTGAAGGAAGCCATTTTTTACCATGAAATTCTATCTACCCTAGTCTCGAATCTGCATATAGACATTGCCAGCACCTTGCCACTTTGAAGAACACTTTATTAGTGACATTATCAGGTGATTTTTGAAGGCCATCTACCTTGTTTTAGAATTTCTTTATTTGCACATATTCAACCATCCAAGGTCAGTATTATTTTCATATTTAAGTTTTATTTATCTTTTACATCTCTATGTTTTTATTTACATTTGGTTTTGATTGTTTTTATTAATTTTCTAGGCCGTTATTATAGTCTATTTTATAGTTCAACACTTTTACATAGAATCGACATCGATTCATATAAATTGATGTTGATTCTATAGAATGGATTTCAATCTTATAGGATTTTCATCGATCCCTATTAAACTATAAAAATATCCTTAAAAGTCTAATTTTGTATCTTTAGTATCTATTAAATTTGCATTTTGGTTTGCTAAAATTTTGGATTTTCATGTACATGACCCTACCTAGATTAGTACATGATTCTATTAGCATCTTTGATCTTCCCATAGTCCCTCAACCTCTATTTTCTGATCAAAGCAACATTGCATTTGAGCTAGGACTTTGCATTGTGTCTTTTATATGTAATTTTAATATATTAATGAATAATTATCCATAATCCAAGAGGATGTTGATGTAGCTACAAAATTATAAGATGCTTACTATAATCACATAAACCTTGTTATTAATTAATTAATTATCTTTGGCATTGTCTATTTATCCATATATATCTTTATAATTTCATGTTTATTTATAAACTTGAATGTTAAGCATGTGCTAACATCCATATAAGGAAGTGTATCACTTCTTGGGACTAGTTTCTTACTAGGTAACCCACTCATCTATCTATTAATCCAATTTTTGTTTAAGTGTGGTGAATTGCATGTCATTCCTCCCCAACCAAAGAGGAGTTTCCACAAATCTTGATCAATGGTGCACAACAAAACTTCATCATTAGGTAACTCTAAACCCTATATTTACTTTTTTTTTATTAGCTAATTAGTCCACATTTAAAAATTATAAAAAACACTAAAACATTTTGGCATGCTTGGTGGGACCTATAGGTCTTATTTTTCTTTGTTAAATTCAAATTCATTAAATTTTCTCTCTTTCCATTTATTTCTGTACATTCATCCAAAGATAACATTAGTACTTCATTTTATTTCCTTTTCTTAAAAGCATATTAAATTTCATTCATCTTTCCTATTTAGATTCTTTCACATAGAATAATCTAGGTAGAAATCCATCATAGTCATCACTTTATCCATACACAAGCCAAAACAATGTCATAATAAATACATCTTAGCACTTGACATGAGGAAACTGATGGGGATTTCATCACCTCATGACAACCTTTCTTTGGTTATTCTACTTAGATTTGACCACCAAGGGGAATACCAATTCAGTTCTCTCGCTGAGTATAATCTCTAGACCTTTAGGTATATTTTGGCTAAGCACCCACACTAGCTATGGGATTGTGATGTGAGGGGAGAAATCCACAAGTATCAATCCATGTACTAATACCAATACAAATTTCCTTTAATCTTTTCTTTTTCTGTATTTTCTTTCACATCTTAAAGTTAAAAGAGATAAATTTTGTTCTGGAATGACTTTAGTGTGTATATCTTTCATCCATAATTAAAATATGATAATTCAAAAGGAATTTTTTGTTTTATTTGTTTGTTTTATTTTATATTTTACTTTTTATCTCATGGTTTTAACTAGGCAATAGTCAAAGAAAGAATCTAAGAAGGGTATTACATCCTCTCCTATGGAACATACACCTAGTCTTGCATCTTCGCCTGATTCCTTTGAGAATCATGTGTTCCCATAATATTATACTCAAGGAGATCCTTCCTTTGAAAAAATATTGGATAATAACCCCATTGATCTTAATTACTATCTTAATAATTGAGTGATACATATTTATCCTTCCCCCATACCCAAGGCTCTCCACATATGTATGGGATTCCTTTCAAGGCAACTGAGAGAACTAGAGAATTTACCAAAACCATGGTAACCTTTTCTATCAAATCTCTTCCATATGGTTGTAATACCCAGGTGATTTAATCTCTAATAAAACAACCACCTATAGTATCTAGCATTTCTCCAACCCTTGTTACTCATATTTAAAATACCACTCAACATATATCCATTATACCTCCCCAAACATTAGTGGTATCAATTCCTACAAGTATCCCACCTGTTAGAATGAATTTAGCATATGGTTCATAGTAAATATGTCACACACAACAAATCCATTATACCTAACCTTTCAAATAGTATGTCTCCTTAGCCTCCCATTATGTGGCTTCATCACAAACAGTGATAACCACTTACTTATAGTCCTTCCCATAGTTAAAATATTCTACTATGAGTTTTTTAATACATAGAATCATCTGAACCTATTATGTCTACTATAGTAGGATACCTTCTCTCATAGCCTATGTCTACCTCTTTACCAAGTTATCAACCACTTTATTAAAATTTCTTAGGAAGTGTGCCTCAAAATAATACTCAAATAGACCTCATAAACATCCTTATGAATAAGATGGCTAGTTTGGAAGCCTCCACCTCTAGACATAATACAATGCTCACATATGAGAAAATTTTTAATGATCCAATCCATCCCTCTATCCCTATTTGACCATATTCCTAACCATGGGAGCTTCCTAAGTTTACCAAATTCTAAAATAAAGAATATCCCTAGAAACACCTTAGAGCCTTTCAACACATGTGTTATCTTATAGCACATGATGATGCTCTCCTAATTAAAACATTTCCCATGTCATTATCAAGAACTATATTAGATTAGTATAATTCCATTCCCCAACATTCTCTCTTTTCCTTTGGGTAGTTGGCCCAAATTTTCTTAGAACACCTCTTGATCAATACTACTCAAAAAGTGACTATCATAGATCTTTATGATATTAGATAATTTGATGACAAATCCATATCAGACTTTGTGGCTCAATGGCATAACTTAATCAACCAACTAACCTTTTCCTTACAAAAAATATAATTAATTAATTTTTTTTCACATTCTTATGTAAAACATGTATCATCCATGTTAAAAATTCAAACTTTTAATACTTTTGATGAAGCCTTTACCATGGCCCATAAGCTTGAAATCTATGGCATTAAAGAGGGAAAAGTTAAGTTGCATAATAAAAAATTCAAATATGACCCCTCTAAAAGCAATAGAAATAATCCTAAACCAAAAGAGGTTGCAAATGCAGTTACTATAAAAACTTCTCCCCCTCCAAAATCCAACCAATTGGGGTCTTCCACCTCTCAAACACATCAACCTAGGGGCTTTACTCATTTCCCCCCTAGGAAATATACCCCTATGTGATGATCCTTATACTTTGGTATTAGATAAACTCCTACAAAAAAATGTTATTGAAATCCCTCCAATTAGACCAGTTGATGATACGCATCCTAAACCCAATTAGTATAAATAAGATGTGTTTTGTGCTTATCACATGGTAATAGGACATGACAAATAATGATGCCAATATTTTAAACAATTGGTATAGAACCTCATTGACAAGGGGGACCTTTAGTTGGACAATCCAAATGCTCATCCTAACAAATCTTTAGATATTTTCAAATAGCCATTTTCAAACCATCCATCCACATCAAACACAATCCAAGATAACCCTAGAGAAATGAAAAATTAGGCTAAACATATGATTGGTACAATATATGATCATTAATTGCCTAATGAATATCTATAGGAACCTTCAGTCTTGGATCTAATTATGGGAGATGATTTTGATATGAGTTAATTTAAGATCATTAAAACTAATCTCAAAATCCCTGTAAAGATCCTTGATCTTATTACATGGGATCTTTCATGTAATCCATCCCCTTCACCCTCTCATAGTGAACCTCCTAAAAAGGAAAATGAAACTACTCCTCGAGATGTCATAAATAAACATCTTGATACTTATAGATTTGAACATCCAATCCCTTTGAAATCATACTCTATCACAACACCTCCTTACCCCAAAAATGTTGAAGGAAAGGGTAAAGATCTTATCATTGATAACTGGGAAAATTGTCTTGGTAATCCACCAAAGAAAGCCTTAGCTCATCCTCACATTAAAGTTTATCTTTTTCAAACATCAAAATTCAAAAACCTTAGTCCAAATCCTGCATCTTTTCTTAACACATGAAAGAATAAAGGGTCTAGCTCTTTTATATCATCTCTATCATCTATTTTAGGGCCTCATCCATATTCTAGAGTAACTACTACTATCATAGGTGCTTCTACTCAAATGCATGGGAAAATATAATATCCCCTTCCATTGTTAAGTACACCTCATTCTCAATATCCACCTTCCTATGTTAAGGAATCATTAGATAAATCTAAAGGAAAAGAACTTAAATCTATCCCTCTTATAAAGGCTAACTGACAAAACCAAATGAGTAATACTTTTCTAAAAGAGCCTATTATCAAAACCCCTATAAAACCACAATATGACCCTTTGAAAGGATATTATGATGTAATATTGAAACAGTTACTAGATACATCCCTCATTATGCTACCACCTATAAAGTCTATTAATCTTCATCCTGAAAGACCTACCTGGTATAGAAATAGGGAAATATGTGCATATCATATAGTACCAAAACATGATATAAAAAATTGCAAAGCCCTTAAGGCCATAATCCAATAGTTAGTCTAGGATGATGACGTCTTAATTGATGATCTACATTATTAAACTCCTAAGCAAAAGGTCACTATTCCATTCATTCCACTTTCCCATAATATTACTAGTCTTATAAGTGATAAGGAGTCAGTAGACTCTTTAGATCCACATTTTTTACATATTGATGTCATCCATGTAGCCACCCATTCTCAAAACCAAAATCTTAATAAAACTAAGGTTTCAATTAAAGGAGTCTCTACACCTAATACACCTAAACCATATAAACAAAATCCTAAAGTTTATATTAAAATAACTACCCCATCCAAATCCAAGGAGTTGGTACAAATCTCCATACTAAAATAACTCCACCAAATGCCTATAAAAATGTCATTATATGAGCTTATCAAAAAAAATTGACAACATCAACAAGGAATGATAGAAGATATCCAAGTTATTTAGGTTTGACCAGATGAACCTCAAACTTTGTTATATTTTATAAGAGCCCTTTAAATGGTCTTGATTGTTAGCTTTACTAATTTCAAGGTCACTCATTTATCACCTGAAGATCAAGATCCACCACTTTTCATCACAGCTCAAATAAATCAAGCACAAATTAAAAGAGTTATGATTGATAATGGGGCTAGTATGAATATTATTTCTTCACATGCCTTCCAATAGTTACAACTACTAGAAACCATTATTTTCCAATCCTTAGTAATCATTCACCCCTTTAATGACACAGTAGCACCCACAATGGGAACATTAATCCTTCCCATTTATATAGGTTCTCGCACTCTCCATGAGCTCTTTTATGTTATAGAAGGAACATTACAATAAAAATTTTTATTAGGAGGTCCATAGATTCACATGATGTGATGTGTACCCTCCATAGTTCATCAATGCCTTAAATATGAACATGAAGGCCAGTTACACATCATCCCTACTGATCCTCATCCATTTAAATCATGAAACTTCACCTTTTATCCAAGTGATGTCATAATTCCCTCACCTAATACAATTCTATATTCATCTTCTAAACAATCTTTGATTAGCACGACTATCCCTACTTCAAAATTACCTAGTTCAGAGTGCATACACTCCTTGATGTTGTAGCTTTCGATGGGGGAATACTACTTATTAACCCTTAACCCCTTACCCACTCCTAGAGAATATGGACATCCTAATAAACAACCCATGTATTCACACAGCCTAGGTGGGCTCATTCCTTTTGGAACACCTTTCTTATGTACTCACTTAATATATGGTGGGATCGATCAAGCTACCTCAAAACCTGATGATAATACTTGTGCTAAATCATTTACATCTAATTTCTCCTTTCTTAGTGATGTATGAGCATCATATAATGTAAACAAAATAATTTTTTGTATCCTCCCAAGGGTATTATAAGGTGTGTATAATCATGTTTTAAGTACTAGAGGTCATGTTTGGTTCATGGAAAAGATTTGAAGATTTTTCCTTCCTTTTGTTTGTAATTCAAACTTCAAATTATGTAAGAGTCAAAGGAGGAGGTCAATAAGGCTTAAACATGTAAAAAGGATAAGATTGTATAGATTGCATCTAAAATGACTTAAAAGATAATATTTTAGGTGATTATAGGTTTTTTAGACATGATCTAGGTGGGTAGAATCTTATTTGTTTGGAAAAGGTTGTTAACTCCATTTTTGGAGTTTGTTGTATGAGTCTAGAATAGAGATTGGGTGTCTAAGTTGAGGTTTTTAGTTGGTTTGAGGGTTAATTCAACCCAAAAGATATGATATATGTTGATTTCAATGTGGAATGATAGTGTGGAAAATTTAAGGATAATTTGATATGTTTTGTTAATGCTTTTCTAAGGACTGTGTATGCATATCAGTCAGGGCAGTTAGCTCAAGTTTGACAGTCAATATCTAGAGGGTTGTTATCATCACTATAACTACTAAAGACTATATATAAGGTAAGTTTAAGCTCATAAAATTTTATTTGGGTTATTAAAACCCTATGATGTTCCCTGTACTCTCCTTTGAATGTCTACTATGCCTAAACTAGGGCTATATTGAATTTCAAATCCGTACAGCATAAAATTATAAAATTTTGTAATACTAGTGTCTTGGATATGTGTGACTAATATTTAAATTTTTAAGAGCTAATTAGATGGTTAAGACTATGTTCTAAACATTGACCTTGTTTTAACCCTTGTAGTCCCAAGATGGCTAAGATAGAGGATTTTGATCATGGTTTAGGGTGATAACTTGATAGGTTTTAGTTTGAAGTCTTATTATGTCATTTTACATCTACTAGGTGAGTTTTAGGTCTTAGATCAATACCATTATCCATACAATTTCCTAAATAGTATATTTAGAGGCCTAATTAGGCCTAACATAGTCCATAGTAGGACTAGTCCATACACAAAAAATATTAGGAGCATTTGAAATATGTTATGTAAGTCCTTAATGGGTATTCTGATAACATTTGGGTTTTATGTTACTAAGAACATGAGTGAAGTTATGTCTCAAAAATAGGGTCAATAGGGATACAAGCCCATGAAACCATATACAAAGTAAAAGAGGTCTTATGGCTTGGGGTGTGTCCTTTAGTAATTACGAAGTAACTATTTAGGTATTATTAGCTTAGTTATATTGTGTCTAATATGCCTATATTAGTACTTACTATTTATGGATCTTTTTATATAGTTCTCAAAGTTTGAGTGCTTATGTATTGTCTAAGAAGATCTTGTCATGGCCCTTATATATTAAGAAAGATACAAATAAAGTTGAATAGATTAAAAGGTGCTATCAAATGGTCTGAGAAGGACACCACTTAATAATCCCCAGTTCATACAAACCTATCTTTATTTTTGCACTTGGAAAGTTTTCAACATGGGTAGATATGAATAGGGTTTCCATGATGTCACATTAGGATATTTCAAAAAACCACATGAAAAGCATGGCTTATGTTTTAAGAAAGATTATAAATCCAACCCCAAACCTATTCTTCAACCATATTTGGAAGAAGAAGAACCATCTTCCTCATCTGACACCTCTTCCTTGACTAATGATAGCATATCCATCCCTTCTAACTTTTTTTAGTCAATTCTATTTACATAAATCCCCTTATCTTTCACTATAGTGGTGAGATTCAAACCATCCCCTTAGCATATCCTAATTTAATAGTGAATGATACACCAACCATTCCTATTTTTTAGTGTCAGGATAATGAGCCAATCTTGACTCATTTAGGCATTGAAAACTCTTATCTACATAATTATCTTCCATCTAAAACATCTATCTTATTAAATGAAGCCACTGTTGATATTAATATCGAGTCTTAAGAAACCCCAAGGATTATTAAAATTATGAAAGCCTTAAATCCATAAGAAAACAAGGATTTTACCACTTTTTTATCAGACTGTAGTAAAGCCTTTGCCTACTCTTATAGTGATATGCCTAGTATGAACCTCATAATTGTTATTCATAATATTATCACCTTTCCTAATGCTAAATTGGTGAAGCAAAAAATACACAAAATGCATAATCACATCACACTCCTAGTAAAAGAGTAACTACAATGCCTATTATCTGCTAACTTTATTTAGGCCATTGATTATCCTTAGTGGATGTCGAACATCATTCCAAAAACTAAGCCTATAGGGGACTTCGCATCTATACTAACTTTCATCATTTAAATCTTGCTTATTCAAAAGATGATTTCCCTCTCCTTAACATTAGCCAATTAGTAGACCTAACATTTGGCCATAAAATGTTATCCCTTATGGATGGTTTCTTTAGTTATAATCAGATACTTATTGCATGAAAATATCAACATAAAACTACATTTATTACTCCTTGGGGGACCTTCTACTACCGTGTTATGCCTTTTGGCCTAAAGAACATAGGATCCACCTATTAGTGGGCCATGACTTATATCTTCCATGACATAATCCATAAATTTTTTGAATACTATGTAGATGACCTCCTTGAGAAGTCAAAACTTCAAAAAGATCACCTATCTATACTTAAGATTATTTTTGATCTTCTACTCCAGTATCATGTGTGTCTAAATCCAAAAAAGTGTATTTTTGGCATCTTGATTTGTAAACTCCTAGGTTTCATTATTTTTATTCAAAAAATTGAAGTGGATCCCACTAAAATCAATGTTATTTTAGAGATGCCTCCTATATCTAACCTTAAGTAGCTTCACAGTTTACAAGGAAAGCTCCAGTCTATTCATCATTTTATTTCCTAACTTTCTGATCAGTGTCAACCTTTCCACCATCTACTAAAGAAGGATAGTTAATTTATATGGGATTCTCATTATCAAGAATCCTTTAATGAACTCAAAGACTATATTTTATCACCTCCTATCCTCACTTCACCTAAGGAAGGGTATCCTTTATTCCTTTATATCTTAGCTATAGATCATGCTCTAGGTGCTATGCTTGCCCGTCAAGATGAGCACCACAAAGAGCAAGTTGTTTATTAGATAAGTCTTACCCTCATAGAATATGAAACACATTATCCATATACCAAAAAAAATTGCCCAGTATTGATCCTTGTAGCCTCTAAACTTCATCATTACCTATTTAACCATAAGACATATGTAATTATGAGTACGTATCCCCTTAATTTCATGCATTCTAAGCCTTACCAAAATCAATGAATGGCTAGATGGATTATGCTTCTAGCTGAGTTTGATTTTGAATTTATCCACAAAAAATTTGTTAAAGGGCATATTATTACTAATCAACTAGATAAATCACCTCTTAGTGATAATCAACCAATCAATTTCAAATTTCCTAATTAATCTATCACATCTGCTTCCCAATTTTTCCTAGAATATCAAATGACTCCATTCCTTGATGGGTTTAAATGTGAGAAAGGAGGTGGCATAAGAATTATATTAATCCCCCCTCAAGGTATTCCCATGCCTTTATATTTTAAGTTAGACTTTGATTACACCAATAATATGGATGAATACAAGGCATTGATTATAGGGCTCCAAACTTCCATTGCATTAGGAGTCAGGTCCATTAATATCTATGGTGATTCTCAGCTAGTGGTCAATCAAATCAATGGCATATATTAATGCAAGAACAATATTCTCCAATGATATAAAACCTTATCCGATCAACTCTTATTCACCTTCAAATGTTATGCCATCCAGGCTACCCCTAGATCAACTAATAAGTTTCTTGATACTATGGCATCTCTTGCCTCTTTTATCCCATCCTCATCTTAGGAGTCCAAGTTATTTGTCCTTATCCATTGCACCAACCAAAATTCCTATATAATAATTGATCTTCCATATATTAATAATATCAAGGAAAACTAGTAGGAGCCATGGTATACACAAATATTCACTTATTTGTCTATGGGATTATGTCTTCCCCATCTATCTAAAAGTGCAAAGTGTGTATTCCAATAGAAATCTACCCACTACACTTTATTGGGGGTGTTCTCTATAAGCATGGATTTGATGGTATTCTTATTCATTATCTCTAAAATCATGAAACTACCCTAGCCATCTAGGAAGTCCACGATGGGTTATGTGGTGGACACTTTAGTGGCTATGTAATTCCTAAGAAGATCTTACATCTAGGTTACTATTGGCCCACTCTAAATCAAGATTATTGTGCATACATTAAGAGGTGTATAAAATTTCAAAAACATACAAACTTATCCCATGTCCCTAGTAAAGCTTTGTAGGTAGCAAGGGACTTATAGCCATTCTCCCAGTGGGGGCTTGATCTTATAGGGAAAATCACTCCTAACCTCTCAATGTCATGGCTTTATTATCACTGCTATAGAATACTTTACCAATTGGGTGAAAGTTATGCCACTTATCTCAACTAAGGTAGAAAAGATTATTGATTTTATCCATCAACACATTATTTATCATTTTAGAGTTCCATATAAAATAATAACAAATAATGGAAAATATTTTAAGAATAAAAAAGTCTAGGCACCATTTGATTCATTTAAAATCAAATTGAATTTTTCCTCTCCTTATTATCTTCAGGCTAATGGTTAAGTAGAAGCATTTAATAAAAATCTGATTAGAATCCTAACTAAATTTTTCAATGAATCTGGTAAGGATTGGCATCTTTGTGTCCCTTTCACCTTATGGGCATATCGAACTAGTGTTCAAACTTCTATAGGTGCTACTACTTTTTCCTTAGTCTATGGTATGGAAGCTATACTCCCTTTAGAAGTCCAAATTCCCTCTCTTCATATTTCTCTTAAAGAAACCATTTTTTATGATGATTTTCATTAGGAATGTTTATCCTAGCTTGAATGCTTAGATGAGCATCATGCGGTAGCCGCTGATCACCTACATGTCCATCAACAATGACTAAAATGTGCATATAATCAACATGTAAAAGAATGAGAATTTAACATTGGAGACATTATACTTAAATAAAATCAACATGTCACTAATATGGAATGAATTAAAAGAGGTAATTTTTCTCCTAATTAGCTTGGACTATACATCATAACCCGTAAATATGAATCTGGGGCATATCGCTTGGCCTCTCTTAATGGTAAATCATAGCATGAACATCTTAATGCATTACATCTACATCCTTTATATAGTTAATATATATTGACTCATCTTGGTTAGCTTATCTCAAATTACTATCATCTCCCACTATCCTAAATACAAAATAATGATATGAGAATTATGTGGTTGTCTTGTAGTCATTATAACCCCAACCTTGAATATGAATACCCCAACTCTATTCATAGAATTTTCTCATGGATAAGTTTCACCTGTTATGAGAGAAAACTTAGATCATTATTTCCCTTATTCCTTTAAAACCTTTAATTTTCTAAGATAACACCATCATCCCATGTCATGAATTCATGGAAAATATCCTAAGGTATATTTTTATGTCAACTCACATTACTATTTTTTGGGATCCAAAATCAATTAAGCTCTAAAAAGCAAAAGTATCAAAATAGGCTAAATAAATAGACTGATCCCTTGAAGGACAACTATAATTAAATATATAAAGGCAAAATAATAGATTGATCCTTTGAAGGATAGTTGTGCAAAAACATAAAAAATGTAGACCACTCGCTTGAAGGATGGCTACTAGGCAAAAAACTTCTTGCATTGATCAGTTTTCAAATTATGCCATTTTAAATCCCTAAAAAGCAACAAAGCAATAAAATAAATTATCAAAAGTAGTATCCCAAGAAATCTTCCTGCATCAATCAACTTTCTAATTATAGGCTTCCCATATTGATTAACCTACTTTTTAGCATAAAATTGATCCCTAAAAGATAAATCTTGACTTCAAAAATATGGTGTGGAGAGTGTTATCTCTAAAATCAATATATTCCCCTTCATCCCATCAACAAGTATAATAGTCCTAGTATAAAAAACTAAGGCCAAATCTTTAAGCTAACTAAGGTTGTGTCAATATCTCTTATCATATATCTATGGAAATTTATGCCATGTGTATGAAATATTCTCTTTTTGTTTATGGTCCAAGTCAATGTCGAGCAAATCCATAAACTGTAAATTGTAATCACTAAAATCCATAATCCATAATTATTATTTAGCATAATCCAAACTCATAATCCATTAATACAAAACCATCACATCCATAATCTATAATCCATTGATAGCATACATGATAATAATAATCAAAATTAAAACACATAACATCTAAATCTATAAAACATCACATCCATAAATCTATAATAGCTTAACATATCTGTAACCATCAATAAATCCATAAGCAAATAATATGATCCATCCATAAACATAAAATGTATGTATGTATGTATGTAATGTATATATATATATATATATATATATATATATATCAAAGGCCTATACAAATGTCATAATATGAATACAATAGGGGCTCTTAGCCCATACAGTATGTTCTACTCAGTGAACTTGATCCTACTAAGGTGAATACTATCACCTCCCTCATCATCTCCTTCTTAGCCTGCTATACTCCCTAAACTAACAGTTCCCCTAGGAGTCCTCTATGATTAGTGGTGGCCAACCATGTATGAAGTAAATTAAGGAACATTAGGTATCTACCTCTATACTATCCTATCATAATATGACATCTCTACAAGCAAATCTCTATACTACCAGAGTGGTATCGTATCTATACGAGGTGTCATGCTAGATCTTGCAATGTTTAGGGCTAGTATCTCTACCATAGTAGACCTCATTTGCTCTAGCTTTGTCTTGTATCTATCCTAATCTTGTATGACATGATCATGTTATTTTGTAATATAGTAATCTGATCTTATAGTGTAACATGGGCTACTTGTGCCTCCTATAGCTCAGTCCTCAGACTATCCCTGTCAGCAATAATTGAAGCTATATATATATATGATCATATGCTAGGGTATATTATAAAGGTCCCTCTTCCATGTGTATATCTAGAGCCTCCTACTCCACCTCCTACTCATCTTCCTACTCAACCTCCCTCACCTCCTCAATAACCACCCCATGTCATGGTCTCACTAATCTCTCCTATCTCCTCACCATCTCTGTTGTGAGCCATGCCATGTAATCATCAATGTAACTAGTGTCATTAAAACCAATAGCTATAGGCTCCTCCAATGGTCCCATCCAAATAATTGTGGTCTCAAGTGTTGACTAGTCTAGCTCTATATCCTCCCACCTATACGAGTGTGGGGCCAATGGAATGTCTTGTAAAATCCCAAATTGATAATGGACCCTACCAAAATAAAATAGCTCTATATGGTCCATCCACCATCCATACACCCATCTCTCCTAGGTAACATCTGCTAGCTCTACATTTATGAGAGGCCACATTGGGAAGTCTACATAGGGCCTCTAGATAATATCCCCTATCAGTATCTCATTGAAAACCTATTTGTAAAAAACCAAATCTCACACTACCCTATTTATATGTGGAATGATAAGGTCTTCCTTCCACTAAAGGAATCCTATAATATATACCATCTCCCTAAATCTATTCCATGGGGTCCCTATGGGGTGAATCACATGAATGTGCTCATATGACCAATAATGTAATATGAAGGTAATGTCAAGTCCAAAGTGATGCCTAGTATGCCAACCCCATAACTCCCTATATATCTATCCTAATAGTGTGGGTACCAAATCAAAAACTATCTAAAACTCCATCATGCCTGTTATAACACTAGTGAAGCTCCATGGTAGGCATACTCCCCTAGAATTAGGTAACACATAATAATTCAATCAATATCATCATCATTATCACCAATCACTCTATAAGATCTTGGTCATATAATAGCTAGAAGGAGAACCCCCCAATAAATAATTTGATGTCTACTACATCCTCGTCATATAATCTTGCTAACACCATTGCTTTCCCTACCTCATCCATAGTATATATAAGAGAACTTAGAATTAGTACTCATAAAATCTAGTAGATTTCCTCTATGGTGATCATCATCTCACTAGTTAGTAGCCAAAATGTGTTGGTGGTATAATCCCATCACTCTAACACACCACTATCATCTTGATATCTTGATGGCAATTGTGATAATGGCATATCATTCTAAATCTCACTACCTATAGATGTGCCCAATCCTCATCGATTAAAAATATTTGTAACTATTCCAATAGGGGAGGATCCTTATCCCTCATCATCACTATCTCTCATACCTATTAGAAACATCTTTTTAGTTAGTCAAATACCTAAGTTTTTTTGTTTTCATTGATCTTTTTAGGATCGATGTCGATCTGAACATGATTGACACTGATCCTTATGGATCATGGTCAATCCATTATAGATTGATGTTGATCTTAGTTGATCAATGTCGATTGCCTCACCCTAAAAATTCCCTCCCTTTTTCTTGAGCATTCCTAATCTACTACCTCCCCTTCTCCCTTTCCCCCCAAAAACTTCCTAAATTATCCTTTTTTACTACAATTTTAAAAAGCCAAAAATAAGACATAAAAACTTACAAAATCAATAAAATATTCAAATTTAACCTAAATACACATTACCTACCTCATAGTGAAGTCATCATCATTGTCATCAACTCCCGCTAGCCTCCATCATCTCGTGTGTATCTTTAAATGCTCAAAAATCATTAAATTTTGCTATTAACGCTCTCATCCACTTGGTAGCTAAATGAGCCTTCTTGTATATGGGTGGGCTATTTATAGTCATTTTCTTAATCAATGTTGATTTTTTTGAATCATCATTGATTCCTATAGATCAATGTCAATTTCCCTATCCTGATTAGATGTTTGCACTTCTAGATCATTTTTAATACTTTTAGTTTGATTTAGAAACCTTGTCTTATTGCCTTTGCTATATCTATCATTATTATGTCCTATTACCCTTTATATTTATGGAATTTAACCCCTTGTTAGCTCCCTAATCTCTTTAAGGCATACCCTTTTTATTTGGTATCTTTCCCCTTATAAGATCTTGAGGGTGTATTTTTTCCTAAGCACATTTGACTATAGGTAACACATACACCACATGCACACTGGATACTTTGGTTCACTATTCCTATATTTTGTTCTTTTCATAGCCTTATTATAAGCCTGCCTATTTTAGCTATGGCATTTTGTTATTTGATTTGGTCTTTACGACATTATTGCCTACATTACTTTTTATCCCATTAAGTGTAACCTTGGAATTCCCTTAAAGCCATCTGTAATTTTTGTATTTCCTTATCTATCTTTCACTCGTACATTTCACCTCACCCATATTTTTTTATCTATTCCATCTTGTTCAAACCTATCATCCATTTCATCTCACTTCCCAGTGCCCAATTTTAGGGGGAATGCCTTCTCACAATAAACTTGGAGCATTGGGCACCTTATAGTTTTTGTATTGTGTCTTGTTATTGCATACCACTCCACAAAAAGGGGTAAATGTAGATGCTAGTTTTATACACCCTTATGTATTAACTTGGTGAATTATCACATTATTATTTTATTTCTAACATAATGGCCTCCCTTTCATAATTATTTAAAATAATTACATTCACCCCACCCTTTTACTTTTACCACATAGATTAATTTGATTTAATTACTACAATTAAATGATAATTAACTTATTTTTAACCATTTAACCATAAAATCTTAAAATTAAAAAAAACCTATTTAATACCCAAAAAAACCCTCCCAACAACCTATCAAACTCAAAAATTGTTTTAACCATCCTTTACCCCATAAATAACATGTTGGAATGGCATTTGGTTCAACTTCATAGATTTTCAGTCGATCAACATCGATCCTCCATGATCGACACTGATTCTATTGGATCAACATCGATCCATAAATATATGTAAAACCTCCATTGCTTGAAAGGAATGAACAAAAGCAAGGAATCCATTTTTTACCATGAAATTATATCCAAACCAATCTTGAATCTACATATAGACATTCCCATCACCTTGCCACATTGAAGAACACTTGATTGGTGATATTATTAGGAGATTTTTGAAAGCCAACTACCTTATTTTGGAATTTCCTTATCTACACATCTTCAACCATCCAAGGTCAATATTATTTTCATATTTAAGATTTATTTATCTTCTGCATCTCTATGTTTTTATTTATGTTTAGTTTTTGATTGTTTTATCAATTTTCTAGGCCATCATTATATTCTATTTTATAGTTCAGCACTTTTACATAGAATCAACATCAATTCATTTGAATAAATGTCAATCCTATATAATTGACATTGATCCTATAGGATCATCCATTGATCCCTATTAAACTATTAAAATAGCCTTAAATAGTCTATTTTTGCATCTTTAGTATCTGTTAAATCTACATTTTGGTTTGCTAAAAATATGACTTTTCATGTAGATGACCCTGCCTAGATTAGTACATCATTCTATTAGCATCTTTGATCTTCCCATAGTCCCTCAACCTCTATTTTCTGATCAGAGTGACATTGCATTTGAGATAGCACTTTGCATTATGTATTTTATACATAATTTTGAATACATTAATCAATAATTGGTTGTAATCCAAGAGGATGTTGATGTAGCTACATAATTATAGGATGCTTAATTTAATTACATAAACCTTGTTATTGATTAATTATCTTTAGCATTGTCTATTTATCCATATATATCTTGTAAATTCATGTTTATTTATAAACTTGAATGTTAAATGTGGGTTGACATCCATCTAAGGAAGTGTATCACTTATTTGGATTGGTTTCTTACTAGGTAACTCACTCATCTATCTATAAATCCAATTCTTGTTTAAGTGTGGTGAATTACAGGTCATTCCTACCCAACCAAAGAGGAGTTCCCACAAAGCTTGATCAACAGTGTGCAACCAACCTTCATCACCAGGTAGCTCTAAAAAATACATTTAATTTTATTAGTAGCTAATTATTCCACATTGAAAAATCATATAAAATTCTAAAACACTTTCCTTAAAATGGTGGTTCAAAGTCAGAGATTTGGAGAAAATGCAAGAAAACACACTTTATAGGAGTTTATTATACATGTACAAAATTATATGGATTATACCATATATATTAGGATCATAATCTAAATTTTGATTCATGTTAGGTGCTTAAATAGAGTTTCATGGAAAAAATATGTCAAATAGGCTCAAAACTAGTCCTCTTGCTTCATCTACCTTCTTTGCAAACTCAGACAACCCTTCAAGTTTATTTAGAGTATAGGAATGAGAGAGAAGATCATGATCTAATATCTTGGGTAGATTAAGGGGGTCCCTTGACCTTCCAGTCAATGGAATTAGTTCTAGGTTTAGTCCCCTCATCTCTATAAACATTCTAAGAAGTTTAGTGATTTAATGATTATCCTCTTTTGTATAGGCAAAATAGAACAAAATGGTTTTCATGAGTTTCTAGCTTGTCTGGTTAAACCAATGATTGATCCTATTTTATTAGTTATTTAAGGAACATTTTATATAATTTTTAGTGTTTGGTTTAAATTTGTGATCTTGTGGAACAAACAAACATCAAAACTAGAAGGGTCTATAGTCTACAGTCAACTTTGAATAATGAACAGAGTGTTGAGTTTTTTTTTCTAAAAGGAGTTTATAGTTATAAATAATTGGGAGATTTTTTAAAGATTATCCATGCCTACTTAATAAATTTTAGGTCTAATATCCTCCTACCACCTCAAATGGTGTCTTTAAGGAATTAATTCTTATTCATCTAGAGTTCAATGTCTAGTAAGATTGTGTGTTGCTAAATGGCACCATCAAAACCTTCAAACCATAGTATAATAACATGAAATGAGGTGTTGAAGTCATGGTATACCATCATCACATCCTTATGATAAAGTTTAATAACCTCCATGTTAGCCTCAGTAGGCCTAAAACTAACTTCCCCACCTCTAAATTATCACACAGATAGTTTAGCAAAGACTAAGGTCCCTTGAAAGATTCCTAGGTTTCCTTTTCTAAATGCATATGCATTTTCTTGGTCTCCAGTTCATCATGTTTTCATTTATATATGTGTTAGTGTCCTTAAGGTTCATGTTAGTTATCTTGTAAGGGTTTCTATACTTCATTTCATGACATATTCATACCTTTCCATTCCATGTTTCTTTCACTACTTTTTCATTGTCCCCTTAGCCCTATTTTCATGTCTCAACTCCATATCACCCCGTAGTCACCCTCCTCCATCCATACATCCTTCATTTCCAAGGCCAAACCATGTGAGAAGACCTATGTAGACCTTATAACCCTAAATAAACTTGAGATCATGGAAATATATATATATATATATATATATATATATATATATATATATATATATATATATATATAGTCCATTCATCTTATTAAGAAAGTTAATAAACACCTACAACCAGTCATTTGGCTTACTACAATAGAGTTTCCAAGAATATTAGGGGTGAATCAAGTTGAATATATTTGTTTGTCATTGATTTGTATGAACAATGTATGGAAGTGTCATAAATCCATACTTGTGGAGGATTTTGAGTAGAAATAAGGGTACAAAACTATTTGAGAAGCTTCCAACTATTGGAGAGGGAGATTTAATACTTGTTACACCTTATCAAGTCATAATATTCCTAAGTATATTCCTAAAAACATCTTTACAACTTACTTATAAAGAGTCACTCAACAAAAATCAAGATAGGGAGACATAACCTACTAGTTTGACATAATTACAGATGTTTATCACTCAAAGTGTTCATGTGATGATGTAAGGAATTATTTTATATCTAAAAATCATCCATATATAGGTTATAAATCTCTCATATAGGTCTTTTATAGCTATTAAACACTAATAGCTAGGCTATTTGGCCTATATGGTTAACAAGAAAGCTCAAATTTGGTGTAGAGGGTCTAATAGAGAGAATTAATGAATGGTATAATGCCTAGTAACTAATGGTTTTAATGGGGAAAATTCACTTTCAGTATCCATTATGAAGGTGGAGGTATTTCAAATCTTGGCACATGAACAAGGACTAGTGGGTTCTTCAATGCCTCATAGAGGCTAATTACACCACTTTTACACTTTGTAACTGTCATTTTTGAGATTGATGGACTATTTTATGCATGCATATGCCTTGGTGGAATTCAAGTAAAGCCTCTCCTTTATCTCAACACCTATAAACTTATTCAAGATCATCAATTTGGAGGCCAACACATGGGAGGAGTTATAAGAGTTTCTTGAAACTATAGATGGAGTTAAATATGGTCATTTATTACACCTTTCTCTCACCTCTATACCATGTTTTTTTTCCATTATCTCCTCACTTTTCTATATATTAAGTCCTTGTGGCCTTGTATTGTATCGCTCGGGCTGGTATGAGGAAACTCTAACATGTTTTGTACTTATAAACTTATTAGGATGATGAATAATGTATTTTATGTTCTTCATGATAAATAATTAGTGTGTTCATTATTATTATGATATGAATTATGGCATAATATTCCCTTTTTTAGGTCCAAGTTTCACCTAAGTATTAATAAGCTTTCTTAGCAAGTTAATCTAGTGTGTCATGAGGTTGATGACTCAAGTTTTAAGTGGAATTCTGATTGTAAGTGCCTTAAACCAAAATTTCTTCTCATTACCATCTTGATTTATTAATTCAACCTAACCTCTTATAATCCATTTAAGATGGTGTTTTATCACCATGCATTGTTCACTAGTGTTATTGAGTTCAAGTTGAGTGGATGCGTGAATATATTGGTGCATCACCACCCCTTAGGTTAGTTTTTCTTTATGCACTTCTTTACCCTTTTCATCCCAATAGATTTAGTATTAGAGAGAGAATTAAATTTTAAAAATCAAGGGAGATATCCCCATAAAACTATAGGTTTGGCTTAGACAATAGTTAACACATGGCCTCTAGGTCAATCTAATGTTAGTCTAGGTTTGGGGAGGGTTTGAATAGTCCTCCTTAACAAGGGTATAACTTGGGTAGATAAAAGTTATAGCATGGCTGGTGGGACCATATTTTAAGTACCTTGAAGCATGATTTGAGAAATTTTTAGGACATTTAGAAGCTGAGGACATCAGTAACAATATATGTAGTCAACTTAGAGAGCTTCAAGCACCACATTTACATATTTATAATCAATTTTCAATCTTAGAGACATAATAACATCATTAGTGCATATTTAATGAGGTTCTTGGTAATATTAAAATTATTGTGCATATTTTTCATGATTTATGGAAGCCTATAGCAAAAATTTCCATCATCCACCTCCCTATCAGCCCTACCATGACCCATATGAGCCTTATACTGACCCTTATCAGCCTTATAATGGGCCCCTTATTTCCAATAATATAAACCTTATTGTGAACATCCACCTCCTTGTAAATCCTCTTATCCTCTTGATCCATCATGGTACCAATCTATTATCCCTTGCAGTTAGCCTACACTAAACATTGATGATCTATACTTAGAGATTTACAAGCTAAGGGAAGATAGAAACAAGCTGTAGGAATATCTTAGCTAGTAGAAAGATATTGAATGTCAAAACCTTATTCATAATTAAAGTACCCCTAAAAACCAAGAACAATCTTCTAGAGTAATAAATACATCTCCTTTTCTCACCTCTATGGCCATTGGAGACTTCCTAGTTCACAACTTATTTGATGACAAGGCTAACATTTAAATTATTCATAAGCTAGTGTTAGATAATCTAAATTTGGTATATGATCCTATCTTTAACCTTGAATTGCATTGGAATGGATCTCCTATAAGGATAATTTTAAAAAAACTCTAAATCATCCTTCATTCCTACCCTAAGCTTTTAATTACACAAGAATTTATTATTTCAAACTTATTACCTCATTTTGCACTATGTTTGGCTAGTGATTTTATGGCTAAGGTTGGGGGGTGCTTGTCTAGTAAATTGTAGTATATGGTCTATATACTTGAGTATGGTGTATGGATCCAAATCAAATCTATATCACTCTCTAATTTTCATATCCATCCATATACCCTAACCACTTCAAGTGAAGATTACTTTCATCATCTTTCTCTAAAGTAATATACTTGTATTCAAGATTCCCTTCAAGATCTTATACCTTCTCAAGAATCTAAAGTAACCCCAACTTGGAAGCCTTTATAGGTCAGATACCCAAACTATGTGATTCCTACCCTTGAAAGAAAGAGTCAAGAAGAAGGAGATGACATGAATTTTTAATTCAACAGGTATCTCATGTTCTCCAAATGTCCTATTAGCCCTATATGTTCTAATCATTTATGGACATAAAATCATATCTAAGTTTGACAAAATAAATGATAAATCAAAGAGAAGAGTGTGGTCTCCAAACTTGACACTAATAAGGTCCTTAGCTAGAAAAACACCTTGGTAGCTATCAAGAAGGATAATGAGATACATAGCCCACCCACCATCTCCTCTCTTGAAGAGGAATCAAATGTATTTATATCATAATTTGAACATACAAACATGGGAGATAATCTATCAAAGTTAATCATTAAAGGGACAGCCCTCCAAAAAAATTATCTTATGGTAGCTACAATAAGGTTTCAAGTACACCCTAAAGAGGACACCTTAAGAACACATGAGGAAGAAATCATGATTGGAACCCCAATATATCCCTGTGAATCATATTTGGAGAATGAAAGAAATCTAGATGATATGGGGTAATCACAATACCATGATGGTGAAGTGAATGAAGGAAAAATTAATACAACTCCTCTAGGGGCAATCAAAAAGACAACCTTCATGAGTCTATTATTGATACTAAAAACACTTCAAGTTAGTTTGATGACCCTTGGAATAACTTATACCATGAGTTAATAAATTAAATGAAAAAAATTAGTATGGAATACTTGGATAGTGGAGTAGGATAGTAGGATTATGTTTCAAGTGAAGAAAGCAATAAGAAAATGCAAGAAAACACAAATTTTCAAGAGTTTTCTATACTTGTATAGAATTATATATATTGTATTATATAAAGGAGGATAAAAAAATAAATTTAGAGTCATGTCAAGTGATTAAATAGATTTTCATGGCAAAATGATGTTAGACAGGCTCAAAATTGGTCCTCTCACTTCATCTACCTTCTTTACAATCTCAAATATCACTTTAGGTTTATACATGGTATGGGTATGACATAGAAGATCATAAGCTAATATCTTGGGAAGAGTAAGGGGGTACCTTGACCTTAAAATCATGGTAATTAGTTGTAGGTTTATTCCCATAATCTCTATAAATAAATACTAATAATTTTAGTGATCTAATCATTATCCTCATTTGCATAGGCAAAATGGAATAGAACTATTTTCATGAGTTTCTAGCTTGTTCAGTCAAACCAATTATTGATAACATTTTCTCAGGTATTGAGGGAAATTTAAATATAATTTTTAACGTTTGGATCACATGTGTGATCTTTTGGAACCAATAAACATAAAAACTAGAAGGGTTTACAATCTGTAGTCAACTTTGGACAATGAACATTGTTGAGTGTTTTTTTAGGAGTTGATAGTACGAAAGAACTAGGAGAGTGTTTCAAGATGATCCATGCCTATTTACTCAATTTGAGGTAAAATAGACACCTACCACCTCAAAGGGTGTATTTAAGAAATTAATTCATATTAATATTGAATTAATTGTGTAGTGGGATTATGTGTTTCTAAATGATACCATCAGAACCTTTAAAGCATAGTCTAAGAACAATAAATGAGGTGCTAAAGTCATGGTAGACCATCATCAAAGACTTTTGAGAAAGTTTATTAACCTATATGGTAGCCTCATTAGGCATAAAATTACCTTCCCTAAATCCAAATTATAACATAGTCAGTTTAGCAAAGATTAAGGTTCCTAGAAAAGACTAAGGTTCTTAAGAGATTCCTAGGTTTCCTTTTCTAATTGCATATACATTTTCCTAGTCTCCAAAGCACCATGTTTTCATTGTTATATGTGTTATGGTATTTAAGTTCCAATATATCTATATTTTAAGGGTTTACATAATTCATTTCATGACATATTCATACCTTTTCATTCCATGTTTCTTTCTCTACCTTTTCATTATCCCTCAACCCTATTTTCATGCTTCAACTCCATATCACTCCACAATCACCATCCCCCATCCATCCATCCTTAATTCTAAGTATATACCATTTGAGTAAACCTATATAGACCTTTTAACCCTTAATAAACATGATATAATGGAAATATTAATCTAAATAGGTCATTCATCTTACTGAGAAAGCTAATAAACATGTACAACTAGTCATTTGGCCTACTACAATAGAGTTTCCAAGATCATTATGTGTGAATCATTCATGGGAATACAAGGTGGTATGATATATAGAATAGATAACTTATAGAGATAGAATATATTTTTATATAATTAAATAGAGGCTTTCAAAGGGACTCTAAACATCTTTCTCCCTTAAACTCATACTCAGACCCATATATATAGTCAAGCAAGCAAATGAGTGCAGATAACTCCCTTGGTTTGCATTGAGATATGTATTTATTGTATAGAGTAAGAGGTATAATTAATTAATGAAAATATAAGGTTAAAAATAAGGATGAGGGTAAAACTAATGATTATAACATCTAATGAGGAAAGTTACAGTCAATAAAGGCTTGAAGACAAACATGCCTAATTGAGCATGAGCAAGCCGAAGAAGTGGGCAAAGTAATTATTAAATATATTAAAGGTATGTGGAAATTTAAATGAGGTCATTAAATACATATATAAAATTCAAATTCAAATTATGGAGACTCGAAAACTCAAAGGGAAAATATGACCTAACCCCCATATTGAAAAGAACACCTAAAAGCTTTTTAAGGAACCTCTCTAGTCTTAAGCTTAAAGGGAAAGAATAAGAGCATTGTTGAAAAGTTATTTTATCCAAAAAAGAATATTAGAATATTTTAGATAGAAACCAAGTCCATGAGACATGGAATAATTTTATATTTTAGTGGGGTAAATCCCAAATACAAGAGAATATAGTTAACTAGGTGCATAATCAAGGACAAATCACCTATAATCCTACTTAGAAGACAATGCATTCTTAGACATAAACAAGTCTATTTAAGTCAATAAATTATTAATATATGATGACTGAGGTCATTTTATAATTATAAAACCTAAAAAATGATAGGGTATATATTTTAATAACCTCAAGTGAAGGTTGTCTCAAAAACTTAGAGGGAAACTCAAACTAGGCCTAATAAGCCTAATCTGACATACATTGTCCTGCATCAAGTTGAATATGTTTGTTTATGAAGTGAATTTAGGATGTAAATATATAAGTGGAAATTTATATAAACTATTTTAAAGATTAATAAGAACCCTACTTGAGGCAAAAATCACTCAAACCTAGACTTTAGGGTTTCAAAATCTTGATTGTGCATAAACCCTATGCTGACTGTGTGTAGTATGCAAGGATTGAACTGAATGAAAAATTAGAAATGAGTATGTGATTAAATAAAGGAACATGAATGGATTTATAATGTTCCATAATCATCAAACTAAATATATAAATATATTTTATATCTTTTCCTTCACCCAAACACATATATTGGCAAAGGAACCTATGAGTAACCATTTAAAGTAATGAAGATGAAGTGGCACCTTGAATTGTTATGGTAGTTTTTAAGGTGAGAAAAGGTGAGAAATAGTGATTCATGATGAGTAAAATTATCTAAAAAATATATGAACCATTCAAACCCCTTAAGCTTGATTAAGGCCTATCAAGCCTAACACCAATCTTGAATCTAAGAAGGCCTATACCACCATGAGAGTAATTTTAAACTCTCATAAATAGAAATTAATCCATGAAGAAGTGGAGGAATATGGTTTCATATCTTATGATATCATTTCAAGTAATATAAATTTAAAGATAAGGCCAAACTAGTCCTAAGACCCTATTCAAACTCCATAGTGCACACATTCAGTTCGAGGCCTCTGTTTGGATACCCATATATTTCATCACCAAGGGATAAAAATAAAATTATCTTAGTGGGGATTGAGGACCCATATGAAAGTTAAATCCATGGAGGATTTAGGTTGTTTTAAGTCCCCACCCTTTATGAACAAAGGTTAAGAATGCTACCCTATTCAAACTACCTATAAAAGGAGACAAGCCAACATCTCTATGTTCACATATTGGCACACTATTTAAATGAGAATCCAAGATAATCAAAGAATTTTAAGGGGTCCATGTACCTAAAATACATGGAAATAGTTTTTTATTTAGGGATTCATACTCTATGAATCATTGCTAAGAGTACTGAACACCCAAAACCTCCCTAAAACCCTAATCAAACCTAGTTTTAGAATTCTTGATGTTTTAATATCATATCACCCTAAAATGGACTAAAAACACCTAGAATATCAAGTAAACTCATAGAGGACTCCAACCATGGAATTGAGTTATATGGACACTATATAAAATTGTCAAAAATCTATAGTTTTATATGATTTCGAGTAGAAAGAAGGATACATAACTATTTGAGAAGCTTGAAACTATTAGAGATAGAGGTTTAATATTTGTTACACCTTATCAAGTCATAATATGCCTAAGGATCTTCTTGGAAACATATCTACAACTCACTTCTAGAGAGACACTCTATAAAAATCAACATAGGGAGACATAACCAACTATTTTGACACATTTACATATGTTTCTCACTTAAAATAGATCATGCAATGATGAAATGAGTTGTTTCAGATATAAAACTCATCCATATATAGGTTTTAAATCTCTCATATAGTTATTTCATTGTTGTTAAACACCAATAGTTAGGATATTAGACCTAATTATCTTATTTGGCCTATTTGGTCAACAAGAGAGCTCAAATTTGTCATAGATGGGATAATTAAGAGGTTTAATGTAGGGTATAATTCTTAGTAAGTAATGGTTTAAATGGGGCAAATTCACTTTCAATAACCATTATGAAGGTGGAGGAAGTTTCAAATCTTGCCACATGCAAAAGGACTAGTGGGTTGTTTAATTCCTTATAGAGGCTAATTAAACCTTAGTTTCACTTTGTATCTTTCAGAAGGAGAGTGATGGAATATTTTAGGCATGGATATTCCTTGGTGGAAGTAAAATATAAGCTCACCTTTATATAAATTCCTAGAAACTCACTTAATATCATCAATTTGAATGCCAACGCATGGGAGGAGTTAGAAGAGTTGCTTGTAACTATATATAGAGTTGAATATGGTCATTTATGACCCCTTTATCTCACCTTCACACTATATTTCCCTTGATTTTTCTCCTCACTTTGATATATATTTAGTCCTTGTGGCTTTGTATTGTATCCCTCATGTTAATATGAGGAAACTCTATCAGGTTTTATACTTGTAGACTTATTAGGATAATGAATAGAGTATTGTAACTTCTTCATGATCAATAATTAGTGTGTTACTTATTGTTATGATATGAATTGTGGTGTAATATTCACTTTTTCAGGTCCAAGTTTAACCTAAGTATTAATAACCTTTTTTAGTAGGTTATCTAGTGTGTCATGAGGTTGACGACTCAAGTTTTAAGTGGAAGTCTAATTGTAAGTTCTTTGAAATAGGCCTTCTTCTAATCACCCTCTTACTTTAGTCATTTAAACTAACCTATAGGTGAAAAATTATTTCTTAGAATTCATTGGCTATGGTGTTTTAGCTCTATGCATTGTTCACTAGTGTTGTTGAGTTCAAGTTTAGTGGATGAGTGAATATGTTGGTGCATCACCACCCCTTAGGTTAGTTTTACTTTATGCACTTCTTTACCCTTTTCATACCAATAGAATTGGTCTTGGAGAGAGAATTCAAGTTGGGAGATCATGGGATCTATCCCCATAAAACTAGAGGTTTGGCCTAGACAACAAGTAACCCACAACCTACAAGTCAATCCAATGTTAGTCTAAGTTTGTGGAGGGTTTGAACAATCTTCCTAAAGAAGGGTGCAACTTGGGTATCTAATAGGTATTTGAGGAAGTTATTTTATATTATTATCACTCATGTGTACTATCTATATATGACTATAAAATGATTTGAAAAAGTACCCTTGATTTTTAGTAATAAAACTTTGCTCTTTTGAGGATTCTATACATGATTTAGCTTTGATGCCAATAAATAATTGATATTGAATTTATTAAAATTTTATACATTTTGTGCATAATGTTTGGGTTGTTGGTATTTTCTTATGGACATCAATGTTTTCCCTTGTAATGTTGTCTAATCCTCCTTACCTTCATGTAAAAGTATATTAATTTGTTTTATAGGTTATATGTTGTGTATAATCAATTTTATGTAGAATTAGTTGTGGATCCCACTATTTTTGTCTTTTAATGTGAATTTTAGCCATTATTAATATTGCGTTAGACTTCTTACCTTAATGCAAGGAAATTCTGTGAGAAGTGTGTGGGTTGAATATTGAGTGGATATGTTATTAGTTATAAATATTGTCTTGTGTTTATTGAATCAGTTTGAGTTCTCTAAGCTTTGGTGTATCACCACTTTGAATTTTTAGTTAATTCTATCCATTTTCATGATAGAATACTTATTTAAGTCTATAAATATTCCATGTTAAGTAGTCTTTTAGGCTTGAAAATTAATTATACATTAGATTGACATAATTTAGGAAAGAGTTGGCTTTCTCTAGAGGTTTATTCCAAGCAACCAAGGGCCCACACCATGGGGATGTTCCAATTATTTCAATGAATCAACTTACTAATCAAATGGGTGCAAGATTCATGTGACAATAGTAACTGCCTAACATGTACCTATCCCAAAATATTGAGGACAATTTCCTTAAGTGGGAGACAATCTAGGGAGGTATTAAATAATTTGATCATTTGAATTTGAATTTTTTTCTTAATGATAATGTAATATAAATTGTTGAGCCTATATATAGATAAATGAATTAGAGTAATGGAAAATAATAGTCATGCATTTGGGCACAAGTCATGTGATTTAATATGTGCAAATAATTAACATTGTCAAGTACATATGATCATATTTATGTGTCTTCATATAAATATAGGTATTATTTCATTCCTTATAAGATATATCACATTCATATACTCTAATTCATTCACATTATTAGACTATTGAAATATGTGGTAGAGTTAGTGGTTTATAAGCTTCTATTGGAGTTATTTTCCTATTATGTCATTGAATATCAATAAGAGAGCCATTGGGAATTATTAACTAAGTATATCTATGTCTTCATTCAATAATTTAATGTTTTCAACCTAAATATCTCTTAAAAATCTCCACTTGAGCCAAAGGTGTAGATTTAAGTATCAACAAGTCCACCCCAAATCATTATTTATATCCCTATACTCTTTCCATTACTTATAAGATCAAATGTTATTTATTGCTTTGTGGATGTATTTGTGTATCATTACAAAGGCTCTTCCTTAAACTGAAATAAGATGGTATAGATATAAAGTTGCTTGGGATTTTAATTTATCATCTTAAGTTACATAGATCCCCAAATTCAATTAACCATTGCACCTTATCTTATTTATAATCACTTACCCATTATTTACTTTAATTTTATCTCATTATAGTCATTTACTTTACTTACATATCTACAATAATAGTTAAAATCATTTAAGTTTTTTGAGTTATAGTAAGAACTATATCTTATGTCATAATATTAGTATTTATAACCCTTTCCTTTTGAAATTTTATTTTTATATTACCCTCTTCTATATCTACATATATTCTAACATCTTATCTGGTCATCTAAGTATACATAGGATTTATTTGATTGACCTTATTCAATTCCTAATCTATTGAGATAAAGAGGATAGTTTTAGGTGATCCTAACCCATGCATATAATTATTACTTCTTTAGGTGGGATATACCAAATTATTCATACCATTATTATAGAAAGTAATGGGGTCTTTGACATTTTTTTAAGGATGCCCTTCGATGCAAAAATTTCATGTATTACCATCTATAATTCATTGATGTCTCAAATATATATAATACATTAATATATTCATAGTTAGTGGTATACAAGCTGATTATCCTATACATCTAATTATATCTCCTAATCCATATCCACCACCATTGTAGTTTGTTGTTACACCTATTTAGGATAATTATACATAGATTTTTGTTACATCTATATAATATCTTTTCATACACCTAGTTCAGAAGAAAGTAATTGGACCTACTAGACATCCAAATATTCATCATTGATCAAGTTAAATTGCTTTTTAGGATCCACAGAGGCCATATTATCCTATAGCACATAGTCAATTAGTATTGTGGAAAAATTATCATGTTCTAATTTAAACATATGAAGTGAGAAATTCTACTACTATATATCACACCCAAAAATTCCTAGACTCTATAGAGTTAGCCATCATACACATGATTCTTTGAGTATTGATCATGGTAATTATGGTAGAGCATGTGAATTCTTATCTAATTATGACACACCCACATACGTACCTCTCATCCATGATAGATTATCCTTTCACTATTTGATACATGAACTTACCATGGTTATGTCATTGATGAAATCATTTATTATATTTTCAAAACCTAAAATATTCCAAAAATATAAAATATCAATTAAATACCAAAAAATTGAAAATATTTTAAAAAAAGAAACTAGGACATGAGCATGACATGGCTAATATATTACACTATTTATAAATGTATTTAACATATGTTTGGTAGATGACATATTATTTTCATACACATATGAATATCATAGTTTATGATTATGATGTAGGGCATATAAGTTGCACATGGATAATATATGATATATTTTCCTCTACCTAGTGTCTATGTCAATAATCAAGGCACCTTATTCCATAGGTTTCACTATTACATTTAATATCATTCAATGTATTTTTTACCATGTTGATATACCTTGATCATTTACAAATATATTTTTAGTTACTCATATGGTGTGACATTGATATATATAGATGGTGTAGTCTAGTATTTACTTGTTTTATGCTCCATTAATGCTACAACTTTATTACATGATAGACTACTTCTTGCTTGTCTATTGTGTGTATCCCTTTGGATTTTATTGTCACATATTTATGACCTTTGTGTGTGGACCTTGGCATTTTTTTGATGCAATATATTTGATGTCCCTTATTTTTTATGTCTGTATGTCCCCTATGTATATGGCCCTTGCCCTTGTTTATTGCGACATTTTTATGTCCCTTTCATGTAGCCCTTGGCATTATGTGTGGCACTAACACTTAAACATGTTGAGCTTGTTGATATTTCTAACATTAGATGGTACCATGATCTATATCATTAAATTTTACTATGTATTCTTAATGAGTTATCCTACTACTATTTGTTTCATTGATACATCTAACTATACATGCCATTTATATGCCATGCATTATATATGATACATAGATTCCATGATTGACATATACATTATTATGATACAATACTCTTCACATGTTCACATGATGTACATGATTTTATATTTATACATGAAATGATATTGTTAACTCTTCTTTTGATATGAGTTAATTATAGGACACATCCCTCATTTCAAAAGGGGGGCATTATAGTGGCTTGTCATAAATCCATTAGCCTCCATGAACTAAAATTAGAATAAAAGTACATATCTCATATATTCATAATGTTTTATCTATATGATACATATTAGCACATTAATATATATTATGGGGGATTATTCTATGTATATTCACTAACTTTATAAAGACTTGAGTATAGATTCATACACATTTGGGTGCATATGCACATAATTTAATAGAACAAAAATTACATGTTTCCACATACATATACATTTGATATATATGTTATCAAATTAAAAATATATATGCATAGCATTATATATCAGTTGGTATATATTCGTGGGGCATGATATTAGTTCATACAGGCATGATATTAATTCATACATATATATAATAGTATATTTTATAGTTGAATGGAAAATAGTTGTCATTCCACTCTACACTTATCAAATGTATAGTCATGATAGGGGTATGAACATTTTTTATTATATTTTGACATGAAATTTAATATAAATTTATTTAACTTGAGTGAAACTATATAAAAAAACTTGCACTCATGATGTGGGAATGAACATTTTTATTTCATTTTTAATTATGCATTTTTGTTTACATGGAGTGAATTTGTGAGAAATTGAGAAAATTTATAAAATTGAATTTATAAGTGATATATAGTGGTTAATTAAATTTATTTTAGTGAACCAATCATTTGGTTTCATAATTTCATGAATATTTATTTAGGTTTTTACATTACATACTTATCAAGACATGTTATCCTCCCAACAAAAGGACTTGAATAGTTACAAAATTTTGTGTCACACTCACCCTCACTCTCCATGTACTTCAATAAGGAAGCACAACTTTTTCCAATGCTTCAACAAGTGAGTATCATCTCCAATAAGTCTAAATGGAAATGAGGTTTTCACCAACACATAGGTGTACACTTTCCTTGCTCTTCAATTTCAAAACATTTAATTTCATATTAAAAAATTTAATCTATGTACATTAACTACATATGTTGGTTGTAGGTTTTTCTATTGAATGTCTTACACAATTGGAGATTCATACCAAAGATAAAGTGTGTTTTACACACTAATGTACTATATATAAGTAAATAAATACACTAACTATCACACACTTGACTTCTTTAGGTATAGCCAAGACACCTAATTAAAGGATGATTGAAATGAATAGGTCTATTGATTAAGTATGTTCGGTTGAGGTGTTGAAATAGTGTTTTGGATGATGGGTAATAAATTATGCTCATGATGGTACCAAAATATTTTATTTGAATCACATTCCTCACTGAAAATAAATAATTGATGGGAAACAAAACTCCAAGGTTTCTCAGTGTTGGTGAGGATGGTGTATCATATTTATTGGTTCATTTTGTCAAAGATAAATTAGGTGTAATTGGGTTGGATGAATCTATGAATATGATCAAATATTTTAAAATGACCATGTCTAGTCAACATCATATGTGAAGTGGATGAAATATGATGAGACTAATCCCAATGAGGAAGAAAATAAGAGTAATGGAGGTCTAGAGTTACAAATTATTATATTGGTGGACATAAATATGAATATGTAGAATGATAAGTTACACATGTACATGCTCTTACTCATCAAGTATGTTGAGTTTCTCAATTATCAAATATGGGATGGGATTGGAATGAAATACTTATGTCATAAGCTCAAAATTTATGTCACTTTTAATGTTACTAGCTAGGAATGAGAGATCTCACCCTAGGAAAGATACCTAATCTAATGATTTATGGTCACTTTGGAAGTGTTATGAAAAGAGAAAAGATAATTATGTGATTTATTTCTTAAGCATATAACTTATCTAGAAAATGATTTGAAAGAGGTAGTTTTTATTATATATGTATAGGAACAAGGATTTGGCTTGTAATAATCTTTAAATGGCTTATTTTGTAATGTTTTTGGGTGTATTTTACACTATTTTATAAAGAAAGCAAACTATGCTAGTTATTGAAAATGAAAGTTCTTATAAGGAATGAAATAAATGAAATTTGATTTTTGGATTTTTTAAATATAAATTAATTAAACTATTATTACATCAAATATTTCTAAAATAAAAATGAAAATTACAATCTAAAACCTAAATAGCATAACTTATAAACATTCAAAAATTAATTTTAAATCCTCTAAATGATTATTGGAGAAAATAAATGATTTAAAATAAAATGGATGCAAATACAAAGTTCTAATTTTTTGACGTATATCAATGTTTTATTCACTATACACAATAAATTAATTAAATATAGCATCCAAATTTTTTATTTATCTTGGATTTGTAGGTTTTGGTGTGTGTATGCTTGCGAATGTAAAATTATTTCTAAAACTAAAATTAAATTGTTTATAAAATTTAAAGTGATTTTTTTTCCTCTTATAATCTACCTTAGGTTCTTTAAATAATATTTTTATGTTCAAAATATTCTATGTGCAAGAAAAATTTAGAGATCTAAACTTCTTATTTTTGTGAAAAACAAAGAAAGGAGAAGATTTATTTTATTTTTATTTTACATTTTATGAATATTAATATAATATAATAAATAGAATAATAATCTAATAAACATAAAAAAGGTGAAATCAAAACATGCAACCTAATCAATGGTGAGTCCAAGAAAATGTAAAGAGATTGTTATTGTTAGTATACTATCCTCATGTATGTTAGATCCTTATTTACTCAATAATGACCTTTGGAAATTTTATAAAAAATAATGATAAGAAATAAAATAAAGGAAAAAATATTGAATAAAATAATATTTTAAAATTGGTTGGATTGATCCACAAGGTAAAGAGCTAGCTCTCAATTCATGAATTCTCCTCTCAAAGCTCACATAGAATAACATGAAGATGATAAAAAAAACTAAAGAAAAAGATATTTCAAAACTAAAAACATGTAGGATATGGATATGTAAGACTCTAAATCTCTAAGATATAATGCAAATCTCAGATCTGAAAACCTTAGTAAAAAGAGATGCTTGTAAAGGAATGAAAAGGTTGCAAGTGATAGTCAACTAGAACTTGAAATAATTTTAGAAGAGATAAGAGAGATAATATTTCATAATAATAATTTTAGATATGATATTGGCCAAATATTATGTGAACATAATAGAAAACAATCAAAAAACATATAAAAAAACATGCAAAATGAATGAAAATTGAAGTCACAGTCATTAATTTTAAATACATTTAAATGGTGATGAAACCACCACCTTATGAAGGTGGTGAAGAGGAAACCACCACAGTCACATATAGAATAACTATGACAAATAATGAAACCACCATGATTATAAAATTTTATTCATGATAATTTATGAAACTACTATGGTAGAAGCACCATGGAAAGAATAGTTTCATCACAAGAATGGGCAGTTTCATCACAGAAGGTTTAAATTTCATCATGAAGGATATGACTTCAAAATTTAAAGAAATCAAAATTTACAAATTTTGAGTCTAGAAAGGGTCAAAAAGAGTATAAATGAAAAATTGTGAAGATAACATCAGTTCTGAGCATTTTTAGGTGGAGGTCCCTACATCATCATTGGATTTTTTCTAGAAATGTTATACCATGGAATTTTTGGTGCATACTATTCATGTATTTTGTATTTATACCACAAATTTAATGAGGCAACCTCTAAAATTTTAGGATCTCAATGGAGATAAAATCCACTCTATGGTAATATATGCAAGTATGGGTTGAACAACTAGGTTGTGGAATAGTAGGTTGAGCATATAGGTTGTTAATCAGGTGTGAATAGACGAGTGAAGTATAAATGAGACTGAATCCTACTTGATTTTGATTGATGGATTTTATTATATAGTGGGTAGACCTCAAAAATTCCATAAAATGGGGAGCGGTAGAGCAAGAAAGAGGTTTTGTGATCTCAATAGGGATTACTTCAAGGTTGGTCTCTTTATGGATTAGTGTTTTAAAACCAATTATTATAGTTAGTAACTATTGTACACACACATAAAAATGCAGTTAAGGAGTCAAAATAAAATATAATATATAAAACTATGATATCTCAATTAAATTTTTCTCTTATTTAGAGTTTCTATTGCACACTATTATTAAGAATATTATAGATCATATCAAAGAGGTATCTAAAGTAGATATTGCTCACTCCTAGAAAACTATATCATAGGAGACACTCATACACACTTAAAGAAATGAAATATTCAACCTAATTACATAAAATAAATGATATGTACTAATCATCCAATAGCTACTGCACATCTTATACTAACATACACCATTAACAACAATAAAGAATTCTTGGTAGCTTTTTCACACTTTGAATTACTAAATTAGTGAACCAGGAATATAAATAGAATTAATTACATAGAATTCAAAGAGAAATACATCAACATAGTTGCATGACAATCAAAATATTTATTCTTGTATTGATAAAATTTCCAATTAACCTCATCCAACTTTTAAAAATGAGAGGATTACAATATAAATAGATTTGGGGAGGGGTCACCTCATCCTCTAAATCCATGAAAAAATCTAAAATTACTTGCTAATGATAATTCTAATTGATTAAAAAATTTCATGCATATCTAAACTAGTTAAAACTGTGTCTTTGAAATAATACTCCTTCTTACAAAACTATGCAATGTGTGCATGTTTATAAGTTTGTTTAGTAAAATATTACATGTCTTAGTTCCATTTGCTAATTTATATGAAAAATACATATAAAAATAACCTAAGATAACTAATGTTTACTAGACAGTAGGATTTGCATGGTTGAACTCATAATTATCAAATGGAATGTATTGGAAGGTGGACTTGAACTAGATGATCTAGCCATAGTATGTTTCTTTGCTTCAAGTTCCTAGTAATGCTTGTATCTAACTCTATGTTTTAACTTGAATATATCCATATTCAAAAGAGAGGGCCTATGTACTCTGGTGAACTATGCCAATAAGTTTTCATGTTTGGTCTTGGTGGCTCTAAACTCCACATGAAATATTTCTACCTCTATAAATTTCTTTCTGATGAATCCCAATTCTTGTTAAATTTTCTCTAGCATGCAACCTTGAAGACTTTACTTAAAAATAGTGGTTTCCTACTAGAGTATTTGGTCAAAATTAGCCCTACTTAGTAGTTTACCCAAGGAATCTAGGGCCTAGGATAGCTTTAGCTCATCCAAAAATTTTAATACCTATTATTCCTACTCTATTAGTTTTAGAATCAAGGCTTGCATGCTTGATACCCAATCTCAAACTTTAGATGTCCTGATGACCACTAGATTAATAGAATTGGTTGTTTATAGTGGTGTTATCAAATCTAAATGGAATAAATCCTTCTTAGTAGTGTATAATACAATGAATTTTATCTTATTCTCATCTTATTTTAAATAATCAAAATAATTAAGAGTTTTAACAATATGAAGATATAATTCATCTCTCATCGAACTAATAGTGTCTAAGATATTATACAACCTAAGATCTATGTTTTGAAAATCACCTTTAATTTCATTAAGAACTTAAAATATATACTATTTCTTTCATACCTACTCTATTTTTTGTTATATCTCGTGCCTAGCTTGTTCAATACCCTCATGAAGTTACAATAAAGCCTTTATATTTGCCTAAAGATAATCTTTGAATTATTCATTATATGGAAACTCTCCAAGTCTCTTGTTCTTTCTCTTAGATAGTGAAAAAAAATCTTACCTTTCTTATAAAATAAAGAATTTTCTAGATTCATCCTCTATTTTCCTTTTCTTGACCCTTTGGATAGTTGTCATTGATTTATCAAATATGGAGCTCATGGTGGGTAGCTCTATAACGACTAGATTTGGTGTTTTGTAACTTAGACCTCTAAGTATATTTACCATTATGAAATCATCGACTATGGGGAGTCAACTAGTTGATTATCCCTAGTAATGGTCACTATCAAAATGTCCCCTTAATATTACATTAATACTTCTACATGCAATCAGTCTAGAAATGATGGAAATATGATCTTTTGCTAGTCCACAACACCAAACTAAGGCATTTCATGGACAATATATGTAGACTTATTCTTCTTAGTTTTTATAGAGGTGAAAATAGAAGTAGCCTAGGTAATAGTGGATAAAATCATGGGCAATCTTAACTGAATGGAAGACACATACAATTGATAACTTACAAGGGATCCCATAGTCTTATTAAAATGAACCTTTTTGGACTTAGAACAGGGAAAATGACAATTGAAGTAGTAATAGGGGAATTAGAGAGCTTAAGATCTAAATAATAAAAATCAACACTATAAATAATATGAGATATAGAAACAATAGGACTAATAGGAATAATGGGAATAGTGGAATCAACAAGGACTGTAGTAACCATTAGAACTAAAGAAACAATGGGGCCCTAAAGGAAGTGAAGTAGTAGCAAGAGTAATGGTAAACTAACCTAATTTGTCAACCTACATTGGTGATTTTATTTTGATCCCTTGAAGACTTAAGATTTTATCCCTTTTTAGTTCTTCATCCTCATCCTCATGCTCATTTGGTGTATCCTCCATAGTTAAACTTACATGAGACTCTACTAATGGAATAAGGTTCATGTGGGTCTTACTTTCCTCTTGTAATAGATTTTTGTGTTTACAACAAAGGGAGGAGTCTCCTAAGTGATGGAAGGTGAAATGTCCACATTTTTAGTAACATGAATTAAGGAAGCAATGGGGAGACCTATATCCTTAGAGTCAAATGAATTAATGCAAATTAGTTCTTGTTCTCCTCCTAAATAAGTTGTAGTAGTATGTGTTTTCTCCACCTCTTGATCTTATTTGATAGCCTTCATTATAATCAGTGGTGAAGTTTGGGAAGGAACTTATTATAAGGAAATTGACATAATAGGTGCTTCTTCCATACCCTACTCCTACTTCATAGTTATCATTATAATGGGTGGTGTTTGGGAGGATGTTCCTTGGTCTAAAGCTTGTTAGGTAGGTTGAGAGGTCCAATAGTCTATGGTTTCCCATCCACCAGGAGGTGAAATCCTAGTATGCACCTATATAAATGTGATGAAGGGTTATTTTTGTATATCTCTTAGATGATCTTCTATCAGCCTAGCCACTCTTGCCCTTTTTATCACCTCAACATCATCTTTTTCATTCAAGAATACAAAATCATGCTCATATGGTTCATGTTGGTGGGGCATGCTTACACCTGAGATATGCTTTTGGATAAGGACATGAGGATCCCAATCTTTGTGTGGAAAAAATGTCAATGAATTAAATTCTCTAATTTTATTAACTTCTCTAAAATTCTTTTTGTTGGTGTAGCACATTTGGCCAATTATCAGGGAAGACTTGTGTAACATAGCCTTGTGTTTCTTATTCATGTACTAATTTATAATCCACCATACCTAATAATCTATTTCCTACTATGCCAATTTATCTGGGACATATTTGGGAGGACATAAAGGGATAACCTTGTGTCTTACCACGATGATTATAATATAGTCTGGGTATAGCCAATAATCCCCTCTTAGTCACAGTGTCTTCTTAATGCTTTATAATATTTGATTTAGGGGTTCTTTATGACTTAACATATACACTTTGGGATAGATATTCTTACCTATCCTGATGATATTCATCATGTATGAATAGATGTAGAGGAATGAATATAAGTCACATTATTGATCATTATTATAATCTAGGGATTGGATATAGAGTGATCCATTATGTATGTAAATGGTAGTAATGACTATATATAATAGATATGACATCATGTAGAAAAGGATTCCCATGGGTATTTTATCCTACTTGAACATTTATTCCTATAGCATGGTGATAATTATCTCTCCCAAGGAGAAAGTGAGATTTAATGTCATCAATAGCTCCAAACATATAACCCATTATATGTGGAGGAAGTGAATGTTACTAAAACCATACAATATGTTTAGCAAGGTCATCCCAATGTGGATTCGCATCCTAAAATTGGTTATTGGTATGAGTTCTTTGGCTTTGAGGTTAACCACTTTTCTATGGGAAATCCATTTCCTTAATGTATTTTCTATTATGCTTAATTTTTTCCAAAATTCAATAATTTATCCATCAAATGTGGCATCTAAAATGGGTAATTTCAAGTATCTTTAGAAATCATCCCCCGAGTTGTGGGTAAAAACTATATTAATATCAAGTGGTGTACAAAGCCACCATTCCCCTTCCCTATGAAGAATAAGTCCTGAAGTAGGTTGATGTTGGGCATAACTTTAGGCTTGGTTACTTCAAAGTGTAATTTTTGGAATTTTAGTGGTAGTTATTCCACTACCAACTGCTTTTATTTTTCTATTATATTTTCCTCAAATGAGTGGGTGTATATGTTCTCTATTATGTCCTATAGAGTTATGTAATTAGAAAATTCATTGTTCAACATTTTTTAGGTAGATATAATGTTTGTGTATTTTATGGAGTCCTTAATAGTTAAATTCAATAATGGTAATACTCCTCTAAACACCTTACATGATGATTCTATTGTTAACCTATATGTTGTCACAAAATTCAGCTATTTTATCTCTTACTTGAATTAGTTTGCAACTGAACATAGACAACTAGGGCTTAAAATTCTCTTTGGACTGTAAATTCACTTGAGATCATTAGAAATAAATGGGCATGATGAATATTATGATTTTACTCATATATATTTGAGTATAATAATTTAATTCTATTTCATGCACCATTAATTCCCAATATCTCCAAACTTATTTCTCTTTGAATTCAAAATTTCCATTTACTTGGGTGGGTATGTCATGTAGAATTTCTATACGTTTAAATAAATTCCACATTATAGCCTTGGAAACATGTCATTCTATCATTAATTTCATGTAAAAGTAGGTGTGTTATGTGGTATGCCTTCAGAAGTAAAGTGTTGGAACTTTTTTTGAGACTAGGCTAGATAATTTTTGTGATGCCTTGAAAATGTGAAGACAAAGGCTACGATGAAGAAAACTTGTAAACAAAATTTTTTAACACACCTCATGAACAAAAATTCTAAATAAATTTTTTCTAGACCAAATTTTTCAAATAAAAGTCTTTAAAAAAGGCTATAAGTGTAAAATATGTGAAGATAACATATGGTAACAAATGTTGTGATGAAAACAAGTTCTGAACAAAAATTCAAAAAACCAAATCCTATGAACAAAATATGTGAAGAACCAAAATGTCAAAGTATGTTACTTGTGAAAAACAAGATTTTTGTAAAGATCCTACAAAGACATAATTTTTGAACACAAGTTTCAAATAAAAGTTTTGAAAACAAATTTTCTAAAGAAATTTTTTGAAGATAGAGTTTCTGAAGAGCAAAATTTTTGAAGTACCAAAGTACACAAAATTCATGACTTGTGAAGTGTCAAAAATGAAAAATTCAAAAATTAGGATTTTAGTTCTTTAGTTCATGCACATATGTACAAGACATGTATATATTCAAAACTCCTAAGACTATTAATACATTAATCCAAATAAATCATATAGTGAAAACTTAGTTAATGAGGGAATGCCAATTGCATTTATACATGATCAACACAAAACAAAACTCATCCATGTGTAAAATAAGAACTATTTAAAGTTTTGAGCTTAGCTAGGTATACATACAAATGTCAATGAAAAAATATTTTCAAAATAGACCTAGGATTTTTAGACTATAATGGGTCCCTATTCAAAAAATTAAGAATGGGGTGTGTTGAGTACAATAAATGGTGACTCCTAGGGGAAGTACTCCTGAGTATTAGAGAACCTATAATTTTTGGTTAGAAATTAGAAATAAAAATGAATCATACCATAAAATAATAATTTAATTAAAAACATGAAAGAGATTCCAATTACTTCATGCAACATACTAGTTTTGCTCATACCTCAGATCTATGTGTGATGAAGTGATTTTATTTTACCCTTATCTCTAGGGTTTTAACAAGGAATTATAATAAACAATGGGTTTCATTCTAGTTTCTTGGAATAATATTAAAAGTAGAAATTTTGGGGCATAGCTATATTTCTATCTGGGCCTTTATAGTCTTGACAGAGATACCTTTGATCCTTAATCTATTTATAACCTCATACGCTTGCATGATGCATTATATATTGATATTATTTCATCATGTGAGTATTTTATGACCTTTAGATTTTCTTTTAGTTTTATTGATACTCTCTAGGATGCATTGATTCTTTCTTTTTTCTTTTTCTTTTTAGAATACAAGTATAAGAAGAAAGGTAGGAATCATTGAGAGTTGGTATTTATGAGAACTTGAATTATCAGAATATCCCTTCTAGTGATATCTACATTAATGGTTATTACCTTAAATAACTATTAACATGAGAAACATATTTGATCCAAGGAAATGAGAAAAGTTTCTAAATTTGTATGGAGTAATGAGAACAACTTTTACATACCTGATATAAGTATTCAATTATGATATAACCATAGCTAATTTTTTTTCATACCTAAATTCAAAAATTCTCAGATACAAAGGTGTAAATCCTATCAACAAATGATTTTTTGTGTTTCATTATATGTTCTTCTCATGTTTGTTCTTTATTTTGGGACCTTCCTCATGAATTTGGAATATTAATTCACTTATACATGAGAGTCTAGCGAATTGGATATTATCTTGGTCATATAAGGAGAAGTTAATCCAATAGTCATAAAATAAAGACATCTATTCTAGAAAATAGGGAACTAAACTAAAGGAAAGTAATATGCTGAAAATAGGAAAGGCTAATCTAGAAATCGTAAAACTACTTTAAAGAAAGTAAATGATAGAAAACAAGAAACCTAACTAAGAAATCAATAAATCTAACCTATTCCTACCTCTACCATAGCACATTTTTTACTCAAAGACATCTCCAGATGATACAACCATGAAGTAGTGCTTTAAATATTGCCCATTAATTGGATATGTTAGTTCATCACCTTAGAAGTCCCTTAAATAAAAGCATTGTTACCTAAAATATTTGATATCTGATAATGTTTGATCCATAATGGGGTAAAATTTTCATGTTGTCCTTTCTTTTCATGGGATTTGTCCCAAAAAATCACCAAATTAAATATTTTGAATGTTTAAAACTTTAATCTTTTATCAAACCATGTTTTGACCAAGTTCTAATGTTTACTAAAGTTTTACAAGGTCTCAGTCCTTGAATCTTCCATTTATATTATATCCAATAATCAAGAATCCACTTTATCACTTGGTTCCATGTACTCCTGCATGAATTGATATATTGGAAAATTTTTCATAATTGAAAATAATGACTAACATCCATATACTAATAGGTAAGTTAAAGCTTTGAGGGCCTACTTGTATCTTGTTCAATCTACCCATAGTGTATATTTTAGTAGATGATGGCACTCTCTAGGTCATCTATAGCTGACTTTTTGATGGCATCAATTAGGTTCTTATTTGTTGACTCAACTAATCCATTTTATTTTGGGTAATGATTAGAATAGGATCTAATGGTGATTTCATTTTTATGGGGCCATTTAGTGAAATCACTTATTTAGAATGTTGGCCCATTGTCACAAACTAAGTAAATAGGGTTACCAAACCTAGTTATGATGTTTTCTTCTAAAAAATTTATTACATCGTGTGTGCTTTGAAATGTTTTGTAGCCTTTGCTTCAGTCTATCTGGGGTAATAATATTTATATGTGAGAAAAAAATTGTGGCCAATTGAAAAATTTAGGTTGATTACACCAATTAAATCTAAGCCCTACTGAGCAAATGGCCTTCCTTCAACAACAAGGTGTAGTGGCATTATTATGTGTAATTATATTTTTTTCTAAGACTTGACATTCATGGTATGTTATCATTTAGGAGTGTGTGTCTTTAAAGACTATTGGACAATAATATCCCATTCTAAGAATCTAATGTGTTATGGTGTTTCTAAATGGATGACCACTTCCTATCTTCTATTTTAGGTTCTCCAGGATCTCTTGTTCTTCTCATGATATACATATTAGGTAGATGCATTCATAATCTCTTCTATAAAGAATCAATTTTATATTCCTGTAGTGATCACTTTTGATCCTCAAGCCTCTCTTTTGTTCTCTATTTAATTATGGGGGACAATTACCAACTAGTAAATATTTAATGATATTAGCATACCAATCTCCTCTAGATACCTAGGTCTCACAGACCTTAATGGTGATGTGCAGCTTATGCTCAATCATAAGATAAATTATTCCTTATCCTCTAGAATTTTTCATAGGATTTATTTCTATGTCAAACTCCTATAATTTTATTATCCATTTTCCTCTATGCTCTCCCAATTCATTATGTCCCAAAGTGAGCTAAATATAAGGTTCTAACACAATGGTGATAGTTTTATTTCTTAAGTTATAATGCCTAAATTTGTTTATTGTTCAACAAGAACAAAGATCTATATGTATGTCATGGAGTAATTTAGATCTACTTCCTTTAAATTTTTACTCATAAATGCAATAGGATGCTCACTTTCATCCTTCTAGATAAGAATAGTATCAATTTTGTGCTTTGAAGCAAATAAATATAAGAAATATTTATTATTAAAGTCTAGGATTATTAACACTAGATCCTAAGATATGGAATCCTTGATGTCTTGAAAATACTTGTGATCCTCTAGTGTCTAATCCACTTTGTCATCTTGATTAAGTAATGCATTCATAGGTCTAATAATTTCTACAAAACTTCAGATAAACTTCTTCACAAAATTAATATTTTTGAAGGACATGAGCTCTTTCTTGATGTTTGGGAATACAATCTTGGAAATGCTTTGAACTTGACTTAGATCAATGGTGATAATTTTATTGGTGATGATGTGACCCAATAATTTACCCTTGGTAATACCAAATATTCTTTTTTTTGGGTTTAGTGAGATGTCAAACCTTATGCATATTTTAAATATTGATTATAGATGGCCTACATGATCAGTTCTATTCTTTGAAAAAATAGTGAGGTTGTCCATGTAGATGATTAAGAATATTCCTATCATCCCTTGAAATGTGTGTTCCATGACCTTCTAAAAGTTATCTCCTAATTTAATTATGCTTAAAGGAATATTATTATATGCATACATACCCCACTTAGTGTTAAATGCAATCTTCATCCTATTTTTAAATTCTACTAGCACATGGTTATATCCCTAAAAACCATCCAAGAAGAACATCATTCTATAATTTATTAATAATTTTATCACCTCATCCAAAGAAGGTAGAGGGTAGTTGTCTTTCTCATAAACCTTATTAAAGTTCCTAAAGTTAACACACAATCTGATCTCCCCACTCTTTTTCCTAACTAGAACTAAGTTGGCAACATAAGTTTAGTGTTTGATAGGTAAAACTATCTTAGAATTTAATAGCTTCTCTACTTCCTTTTGGTTGAGTGGTTCTAGGATGGAATTGATTGATATTTATCTTTTCATGAATGGCTTATGGTTTAGATTCAATGGGATTGTATGGATAATGAATGTAGGATTGAAAATTTTCAAGTCTTCATAGGTTGATGTAATCATATCTTTTATACTATATGAGAATATATTTCACACTTTGTCTTTCTTCTAGTGTGAAACTGAGACCAATGTTGAAATAATGTGGATCACTCTCATCCCCAAATTTCTCCTTGTGGAACTCAGATTCATTAACTTTGGGCTGCCTCTATTGCTGGTCTTGGGGATCCATATCAAACGCTCTCTCCAAAAAAACCATCCATAAAAGAAGATGGTTTTCTTTGATTTAAATGAATTATTCTCCCAATTTCTCTTGGAATAAATAACTAATTTATTTATCATCAATTATTTTAGATTCAAATTGCCTTGAATTATTCAAGAATTGGATAATCCATTGATCATCATCAAACACCTAGAAATTGTATACATTGTCAAGAATTGATGGGCAATGTACGAGTTCAATATATAACCTCTATTCTTTGGACTTCTGTAATGGTGTTAAATTATTAGTTTAAGTATCCATTGAGTTAACCACCTGATTTTATTCCTTATGAATGGATATTATATTGAATGCCTCAAATGACTCAATCAAATCCCAAGCTTGATGTTTGTATCTCTTAAGATATGACAATTTGCACTAGTATTTATTTTTGACCTAATTAATCACTATTTATGAATCTCTATATATTATTAGTTACTAGACATTATTTTTTAGAGTGAATTTTAGTCCTAAAATTAGTGCCTCATATTCTACTCTATTGGTGCATAGAAATTACAACCTATATATTACTAGGTAATTTTTACGTAGTGGTTCAATTATTTTAATACAAATACCTGATACTTGATTTGATATTGCACCATCAAAATGGAGAGTCCATAATTAGAAGGTCCTTAGACTTCTAGACCTTGATCTTCATACTTCATGGTAAAGGTATAAATCCCAAGATTAGGAGATTTATAACTTATTCATTCTTATCATTATATTTCATGATGGGATACTTCATTCTCAGCTCTCAATCAATTCAAATTTGATTTGGAATGCCTCTCTAGGGTATCCAAAAGTGAAATAAGTCTATTATTACATATCCATTTAGCATCTTTGTCCAATCTCTATTCAGTAGTAGTCCATATCCCTCTAGGATATTTACCACAAGGATGTCTATAGTCATCTACACACATGGCTTGAATTCAACTTTAATGCATATGTCATTTAGATATCTAATCATAAATACTAATATTTTGTCTAACTATGAAATACTCCTTTTTAATGGGCTTGGAGTTAATCCAAACTTTTGAAAAATAGAAATTGGAATTACAATGGATGAAGCACTAGAATAAACTAAACAATTGTGTATCTTTTTACCAAATTCCTTAATAGTTCATAATAAATGAGGAACATGTGGCTTACTCTCGTATATGACATTTGTATGGGAAATTTTTGGCATCACTATAGTATAATTCCCTATAATGGACCTCTATGGGATCTCTTTATACTCAATAATCTAATCCAATTCATGAAGAGTGATGTTTTCTTTTATATTCTTCATGTCCTTAATGATGTTGTATCCTCCTTTTATCTATTCTTCCTTGTTCAAAGGTTGATCATTCCCTTTTAGGGGAGGTGGATTATTATCAACCTTTGAATTTGTGAGAATAGTCATATTATTTGGAGGAGTAGATGTAGTGAAGGGTTACTTGTTATTCAAATTGTAGTTTCTTCTCTATAACTACTAAAAAATGTGTACCTCATCCGATTTATCCTCTAGCACATTGTCATCTTCAATTGGGAAATGAAACTCATGAATTTAAAAGACCATAGTTGTGCTTTATGAACTAGTATCATGGAGTAACTTTGGTAGATTATTCATTAAAAATTTCTCATCATTTCTCTCTTTAAGATTTCAAATGTTGCACATAACTCAACATAGTCAAGCTCACCATGTTTTGATGTGTTATGAACCCTACACCAATTAGATAGATTTGTCTCATCTATGTTTATATTTGGAAAATTATTAGATTATTTTTATTCCAAATTATTTTTAGGCTTTTTGAAGGGCCTATTTTATTTTTTTACTCCAAAATTTTGATTATTATTTTGACCTATAACATTGTTTGTCTTCCTTTGCATGCCTAATAATTCATTTCTTAGATTCTAAACCATCTTCTATATAGAATAAAATTCTACTTTGGTAGAATCTAAACCCTAGGCAACTATAATATTGGATGGGAGTGATGTTGCCTTGGTTGATGAACATTCATTTGTGCATGGTTATTTAATAATCCATAATTATGATTTGGTGTAAGTTGTATCATAAGAGGAAGTTTATTTAATTGATTCTATTTGAATGAAGTAACATTTTGATTCACATGAGGCACTAGATTTAAAGCTGGGAAACCAACTTTGAGGTTAGGAGTGACTGGTATCTAAGGATTTATTTTCCTTTCAATGTTGATCACTTAATCATAAGCTAGTGCTAGAGTGTTAGCAGTGATAGCTCTTCACAAAAATACTACAGTAATTAGATCTAAGGTGTTCTTGTACATTTTAAGTGATATATCCTCTAATTGGTTTATATTAATCACTTATCCAAGTATAAATATTCTAAAACCTCACATTAGAAACATAGATGAACTCATTGGGCTCCTTCTTCATACTAGTGAAATGTTGATACACCACACTTTCACTAATAATTTATTTGAATTTGGCAAGAAAATTATTTTGACACAAGTTCCATGAAGTAATAAATCTATCTTAAAAATTATGAAACCAATAATAAGTAGAATCCTATAATGTGAATAAGAAAATATTACATGAAACATATTAATTAGTGACACTCAACAACCTTAAAATAACTTTGAAAGACTTGATATGTTCTTCTATCGTCCTTCCTCCTAAGGGGAGCAAATAAGGTAGGTACTTCTATGTATTCCTTGGTAGATTATGCATGTCTCTTGGGACTATAATATTTTATGTAACTAACCAAGGCTGAGCCATAAGATGATTAATGGGTTGAGTGTTTCTTACTGGGGAAGGTCTCCTTACCTAAGGTATTGTGAGAATAATTGGTATAGATCTAGGCCTTTGATGGATCAACGAAGGTGAAACCAAAAGATTGGTTTGGTATCTAGACTTGGTTACTCTCTTAAGTGTTTCTAGTGTAACTTAGACATAGGGGATAACCTTTTATATGGAATGACATGCATTTTATTTGGTCCTCCTTCTAACACTAATGTTTTTATATGATGTAGTTTTTATGTACATTATATATTTAATGAGGTAACCTCTAACTTTTTAGGATCTTAGTGGAGATAAAATCCACTCTAGGGAATGAGTTATAGGTATGAGTTAAAAAAATGGGTTGTGGAATAGTAGATGGAGCATGCAGGTTGTTAACCAAGTGTGAATAGATGAGTGAAACCTAAAAGAGACTGAATCTTACTAAAGTTGGACTGGTATATTTTATTATAGAGTGGGTAGACGTCAAAAAAAAACTCCATAATAGGGGAAATGGTAGAGCAAGAAAGAAGTTTCTATGGTCTCAAGTGGGTTTACTTAGAGGTTGGTAACTTTATGGACAAGTTTTTTGAAACCAATGATTGTAGCTAGTAGTTATTACACACACATAAGTAAACATAGTTAAGGAGTCAAAAAATAACATAATATATAAAAATTTGAGATATCAACTAAATGTTGATCATGTTTAGAGTTGTTATTGCACACCATTATTAAGAAGATTATAGCTCAAATCCAAGAGGTATTTAACATAGATATTGCCCACTCCTAGAAAGTAATATCAGGGGAGACACTCCTACACACTTAGATAAATTAAATAGTCAATCTAATTACATAAAATCAATGATATCTCCTAATCATCCAATAGATACTACACATATTAAAATAGAAAACACCATTAATAAAAACAAGGAATTATTGGTATCTTTTCCACACTTTGAATTACTGAATTAATGAACCAAGAAAATAAATGCAACTAATTATACATTATTGAAAGATAAAGACATTAACACAGTTGCATGACAATCAAAATATTTCTTCTTATATTGATAAAATTTGAAATCAACCTCCCTTGTCTTTCAAAAATGATAGGATTAAAATATAAATATATTTGTGGATGGGTCACCTCATCCTCTGAATCCATGTAAAACTCTAAAATTAATAGTAATGATAATTATATTGAGAGTTCTAATTGATGCAAATTTTGCATGCATATCTTAAGTAGTCAAAACTATGTCTTTGAAAAAAAGTTGTTCTTCAAAAATCATGCAAGGTATGCATGATTACAAGACTATTTAGTCAATTATTGCATGTATTAGTTCCATTTTATAATTTACATACAAAACAAGTATAAAAATAACCTAAGAAAACTAAGGTTTATTAGATGTTAGGGCCTGCATTATTGTACATGTAGTCATCGAAGGGACTATACTAGAAGGTGGAGTTAAACTGTTTGATCCAACCATAGTCTATTTCTTCACATCTAGTTCATGGTAATTCTTTTATTTGACACTATGTTTAAACTTGATTATATCCATATTTAAAATAGAGGGCCTATGTATTATGGTTACCTACACCAATAAGCATGCTTCCTCATTTTTGGTGGCTCTAAACTTCAACTGAAGAATTTATACCTCTATAACTTTCTTCTTGGTGAATCCTAGTTCCTATTTAATCTCCTTTAGCATGCACCCCTAAAGACTACTTAAAATTAGTAAAATCTTGAAGAGTATTTGGTCAAAATTGTCCATACTTATTAGTTTATCTAAGGGATCTAGGGCATGGAATAAATAACTCATCCAAAATTGTAAGACCTATATAACCTACTCTACTAGTTTTAGAAATAAGACTTACAGGCTTGATACCTAGTATTTGACTTCAAATGGCCTGATGACCACCACATTGAGAGCATTAGATACTTTTAGTGGTGTCATTAAATCCAAATGGCCAAAATATTTATCGGTAGTGTATAATACAAGGAAATTTAGCTTCATCTCATCTTATTTAAGAGAATTAAATAATTTGAAAATTTCAAAAATATGAGATAATTTAGATCTCATCAACTTGATGGTCTCCAAGATATTATACAGTTTAAGATCTATGTTTTGAACATCACCTTTAATTTGCCTAAGAACTTTTAATATATATTATTACTCTCATACCTACTCTAGTTCCTATTATATCTCTTTCTTGACTTATTTAGTGCCCTCATGAGGTTCCAATAAAGCCTCTATATTTGCCTAAGGATAATATTTGAAATCTTCATTATATAGAGACTCTCCAAGTCTCCTATTTTTTTATCTTTGATAGTGAGATCACATCTTGCCTTTCATATAAAATAAATCCTATATCAGATTCATCTTCTATTTTTATATTCCTGACCCTTTGGATAGTTTTCATTGATTTATTAAAGATGGATTTCATAATGGATAACTCTATAATGACTAGATTTGGTCTTTGTCTAGCTTGGGCCTCCAAGTTTGTTGCCCACAATAGAATCATCAATTATGTGGATTCGACTAGCTGAGTGTCCACAAAAGTGTTCATTATTAAACTATCCCTTGAATAATACATTAATGCTTCTATATGTAATAGGTTTTGCAATGATGGATATATGATATTTTTCTAGTCTACATCACCAAATTGAGGCATTAGATGGATAATATATGTAGGATTTTTCTTATTATTTTTTATAGAGGGGATAATAGAATTATCTTGGGTACTAGTTTATAAAGTCATGGGTAATACTAATTGAGTGGAATAGACATAAACTTGAGCACTTTCAAGGGATCTTGTAGTCTTCTTAAAATGAACCCATTTAGACTTAGGAGTAATAGCATAATGGTAACTAAATTAGTAATAGGAGAACTAGATACTATAGAAGCTGAAGAACCAACCTCAACATTGGAAACAACAAGAACTATATAAATAAAAGGACTAATAATAATAATGGGAATAGTGGAAACAATAGGTACTATAGTAACCATTGGAAATGAAGAAATAATGGGACCCAAAGGAAGTGAAGCAGTAGCTAGAGTATTAGTGACCTCACCTAATTTAATAGCCTCTATTGGTGTTTTTACTTTGATCCCTTGAATACTTAAGATTTTATCCATTTTCAACTATTCATACTCATCATCAAGCTCATTTGATACCACCTCCATAGTTGAACTTGTAAGAGACTCTACTGATGGAATAAGGTCCCTAATGGTTCTTATTTTCCTCTTTTAATAGATTGTTGTCTTTCCATCCAAGGGAGGATTCTCCTAAGTGGTAGAAGGTGAAATACCCAAGTTTTTAGTAATAGGAATTGAGGAAGCAATATGGATACATGTATCCTTAGAGTTATAGGAAATGATGCAAATTAGTTCCTATTATCCTCCCAAAGAATTTATAAAAGTAGATGTTTCCTCCACCTCTTGATCTCGATTGATATATTTCATTAAAATTGGTGGTGAAGTTTGGGAAGGCACTTATTTTAAGGAACTTGACATAATAGGTGCTTCTTCCACACCCTACTCATGATTCACATTTGTTAATAAAATTGGTGGTAGTTGGGAGGATGTTAGGTAGGCTGAGAGGTCTATTCGTCTATGGTTACCCATCCATCAGGAGTTGGAATCCTAATATGCACCTTTATAATTGTGATGGAGGGATCTCTTTGTATATCTCTTAGATTATCTTCTATCAACCCAACAACTCTTTCCCTTTTCATCACCTCAACATCATAAACACATGCTCATATGGTTCATGATAGTAGGGGATGCTTAGGATTGAGATATGATTTTGAATAATGCCACGAGGATCCCAATATCTATGTGACGAGGATGCCAATAAGTAAAATTCTATGGTTTTGCTAACTTCTCTAAAATTCTTATTTTTTGTGTATGACATTTAGACAATCATCAAGGAAGACCCATGGAACACATCCTTGTGTTTCTTCTCATGTCCTCATTTATACTCCACCATAGCTAATAAGCTATTTCCTACTTTCTAAATTTGTCTCAGACATATTTGGGGATACATAAAGGATAAACCTTGTGTACTTCCACCATGATTATAGTATAATCTAGGTATATACAATAATTGCCTCTTAGCCAGAGTGTCTTCCTCATGCTTTTTAATACTTGATTTAGGTGTTCTTCATGAATTTCCCTCCATGCTTGGGAATATAAATTTTGAGCTATCCTAACAATATTATTCATGTATTAATATATAGAGAGGATTGAATATAAGTCACATACTCAATTCTTGATGAATTCTATGGCTTAGCTCTAGAATTATTTGTTATGAACGTAAATAATGGCCATGACTATATCTAGCAAATATGACATCATGTAAAAGTGGTTTCTCATGAGTATTTTATCATTATTGAGCATATGTTCTTAGATCCTAATGATATTTATCTATCATAAGGTAAAATTGAGCTCTAAGGTCATTAGTAGGTCCACAAAAAAACCCATTCCAAGTAGAGGAAGTGAATGCTATTGAAACCATACAATCTGTTTAGTAGGGTGATCATAATCCATATTCCCATCCTAAAATTGGTTATTGGCATGGGTTCCTTGGCCTTGAGGGTGACCAACTTCTAAAGTCAATCCATTTCTATAATGTATTTTATATTTTGCTTATTTTCTTCTAAAATTCAACTATGTGTCCATCGAATGTGGCATCTATGATGGGTAGTCATAAGTATTTTTGGAAAGTTTCCCCTGTGATGTAGGAGATAACTATCTTATGGTTCAAGTGGTGTACAAATCCATGAATCACCTTCCCTATGAATGACAAGTCCTAAAATAGGGAGATGTATGGCATCACTTTGAGCTTGACTATTTTAAAGTGTCTTTTTGGAATTTTATTGGTAGTAATTCCACTACCATATGCTTTTATTTAGTCATTATATTCTCCTCATGTGAGTGGGTATCTACATTATCTATTACATCCCATATAACTATTTAATTTACAAGTTTTTCATTGAATATTATTGATTAAAAGATAGTGTGTGTGTATTTTGTGTAGTCCTTAATAGAGAACTTTGATGGTTGTAATAATCCTCTAAACACCTTAGATGATGATGTCATTATTAAAGTGTTTATTATCATAAAATTTTATTATTTTCTCTCTTACTTTAATTAGTTCTCTACTAAACAAAAACATTTAGGGATTTTTATTATCTTTTCACTAAAATTTACTTGATATATTTATTATTCAATAGGCATGATGTATCTTTCAATTTTGCTCATATAGATTTGAGTATAAAAATTTAATTCTAATTCATGATCCATTAATGCCAAACATCTCCAAGCTTGTTTTACTTGTTCAATTCAAACATTGCCACTTAATTCTATCAATCTATATTTCACCCTTTAGGCAAAGGAGTTTTAGACCTACCTCATCCAGTTAATACAATGGAATCACCTCTAGGTGTGGGTAGCCTAATGGATGAGGTGAATCTCTAGTTTTAGGGTTAGTTACCTTGATGCATCATCTATGATCAACTACTACTTAAAATTACTTGTCTTGATAATGAAAATGGATATGAGGGACATGAAATCAAACCTTATACTAAAAGAAGTGATGTAATAAAATATTATGTCTCCTCTACTTATTCTTTCAACAAAAAATTATGGACAAAATAAGGACTAGTTACTATCACACTCTCTCTAAAGGATTCCCTACACATCAATGCTTCACATGGAGGTCATGTCAAATGCATATAATTTGAGGGTGATGAGTGAGAGGTCTAATTCAAGACACTACACATCAATCTCCATTATGATCAGAAGCACAAACATCTTCACACACCATGTAACATACATAATACAATTCACTAGTATCTAGGTGAGATATAAGGACATATAAAGGGAGAAATGATCAACCACTTATGCAAATCAAACAAGTATGAAAACACTAGAAGACTAGTCTAGAGAAGGTTAAATTACTCCTTATATTAGTTGAAGGTTGCAAGATACAAATGGGTATAACTTTCTCATACCCAATAGAGGGATCATTTACAATAGCTTTTGGATCTCAATTTATAGAGCATGAGAGAGAGAGAGAGAGAGAGAGAGAGAGAGAGAGAGAGAGAGAGAGAGAGAGAGAGAGAGAGAGAGAGAGAGAGAGAGAGAGAGAGAGAGAGAGAGATAAAGTGGAAGAATGTGGTGTAGAAGTGGAGTGGAAAGGCCATAATTGAAATCACTCATCCAATGATTAGTTAAAAACATGAATGAGGGGTAGACATAGCCCCATAACTCCACCCATGCATTACTTTAGTGGCATAATAGCCTTCAATGAGCCCTTTTAGGTGTAGAAGTGTGGAAAATTGCCTATTTATGGTCATATTTGACTCCATGAAGGATACCATTCTCCTTTTAAAATTTATCCATTACTCCTTGACATGTAGTGAGAAGGCAGTTACTTATTTGAACATGACCACTACTCACCTAACTACCACCCTTCATGCCATTCATATCCATTTCAATACATTAGTCATCTTGATGAGTGATAGGCCTAAGACTTAGAGACTTTCAAGTGAGTGATGAGTCTAACAATGGATTGGATAGGTTGGTATAGTGATGTTTCTTCCTTTGAGAGTCTTATCACAATGTGTATAGGCCTGAAACTCTCTCTTCTCAATGTAAATGAGGGTTATCTCTTTAATTGATTTCAAGTATACTAATAAGGATTGTTTTTATTATTGAGTGGGATTAAAAATGATTATTTTAAGACCATGTAATCTTTACATAAGCCCAATAGGCCTCCCAATTCACTTAGGAGTTCAAACATACCCTAAAAACATGAAAATAACCCTAAAACTAAACCTTATAAGTCATTTTCCTACACATTTTACCTCACATGTGCCAAATTCATAATGCACAAGGAGAAAATAAGACTTTTAGGTGTCTTATTAATGTTTTCATTATGTTTCATGGCCACTAGAGTCATCAACAATAGCTTCTTATCCATCAAGTTCTCCATGAGGGTTTTGGAGGGTTTGGAGTGGCCTACCATCTTAACTATGGTTTTTAAAGTATATGCCTATATTTTAAAATTAAGGCCATTAATCTTGAGTGAATAGTCACCATCAAATATCCACAACATCTCTTGGTCCCATGCATCTTTTTTGGTTATATCTGAGAAAAGGTTGGTAGCCCTTGGGTTTCCACTAGGTAGTCTAAGCATGCTTACAATCTTAAGGATTGTTTATAAAGTTTCCCTCCTAAATATAACTCTCTACACCATGGATGGAAATTATATAGGGTTACTAAACTTATCCTAAAATCACTAGGCCACATGCATCTTTTCATGTAAGATATGAGCATACAAACTTGTAGCTCAAATTGGCAAATAATGATGAGAGAGATCAAGGAGGGATATTAAGACAAATTTCATTTCCCTTGTCTTCCCCTACCTATGACACATTTTTTAAGACCTCTACCATAATTATATAACCTACTATATCCTTAAATCTACCTAAGGAACTCATCCTTCCATAAGAGTGGAGTTGGAGGTTTATGGGCTTACACAAGGTTTTAGGCCTAAACTAATCTCCAAGGCACCAAAATAGATGTAGGTGTTTGTGGTGACTTGAAATCCTTCCTGATAACTTTTCGATTCAAATTAAATCCTTCATATAATCTAAGAGTATCTTAAACTTATATATTTATCATTTATCCTCTTTTCTTCACACCCAATGGGACCAAGATTCAAGGAGGTTGAAGCACTTACTCTCAGCATGTGGTGACCTCAAGGATATTAAGGCATTTTGGTGGTAGATTAACACTCAAGTTTCATTCTAAAGTTCATCACAAGATCGTAATCCAAGGGTAATTAAGTTGAATTTAAAGAGTTGCCTATGAGGTGGCAATAAGGGCAAATAACTCTCATTCAATCAAGCAAACTCACACCAAGGACCCTCATGTCATTATTCCCAAAAATACAACCTATTTTGCCTACCATTGTCCCTATACCTATGCCAATCAATAATGAGCAAGCAAATCCTAGTTAGGTAGATAGGTTGGTTAAGCTTGAAGGGTTGTTCAAGGTATAAAATAATAAGATAGTGGCCTTATAAATGAACTAATTTACACCCCATAGACCATACCAAGCTCCTTACCAAGATCCCTATCGATTTTTTAAGTTTAGGAGACCTCTATACCAAGATAATCCTCAAGGTCAAGGTAAAATCACTTATGCAAGGCCATATAATATCTTCAATCTTAATTCTATCATTACTTCTAGAGAATTTATTCTCACTCAAAATAATTATGCTCAAGAAGGATAATAGCCTACACATTGGGGGAAATATCATGAACAAGGTGTTATCTCAATTAAAGGTGCTAATCAAGATTCTCTTATACAATACAAATGATCTCCTCCTATGAAAAATAATGAGGATCCTCCTATAGAAAATAAAAAAGTTCCACTTGTGAAACATGGAGAAGTCACTTTCATGACTCAATCTAAATTTCTAAATCAATAAGGAATAGGTGGAGAGTAGAGATAATCAGAGGCTACATTTATCAAGTTTCAATAAGGAAAAAATCCTTTTGGATAATTTGTAGTCAATCATATTGGAGGTACAACTAAGGTAGACATACCTATAGTATCCAATACAAGGGCTAAAAGAAAGGCAATGACTGGTGACTCAGAGGTAAGGAAAAAAGATCCTTCATCTTATTAATCACCTCATAAAACTAATGAATAATATATAGCCCCTAAATATCCACAACTTTAAAAGGGTCAAAATGACAAGGGCTCATTCATACCTCATTACACATAAGATCCAAGTACTATTATTACTCCTAAATTGTAATAAAAGGTTGTTTTCCCTCACATTATAATTATAGACTAGATGAAAAAGGCTCATGTTACCATACCAATGTGGGACAAATTAATTATTATAGGGTAGAAAGACCATATTTAAGAAGATTTGGCAAAGCTCAACATCAGACAAGAAAGAAGAAAAAGAAAGTTCAATCCTAACTAACACTAGTTAGCCTAACGAACCCTAACCAACCAAGGTAAATGAACCCCCTCCCTTATATGTTTCATTCATAATAGGGGATTTGTTAGTACATAATTGTATGATATATAGTGGGTCAAGTACATATGTCATACCAAAGTCAATATCAGATAATTTTGGGTTGAAAATGAGCCTAATTATAAGGGAGTCTTACAATTATATGGGTGTCCTACCAAGATAGTTGGTGTAATTAAAGATCTCAGACTTATCTTAGCTACTTTCCCAAATTACATCATATCCCAACATGTTGTAGTGGTTGATATACCTCCCTAGTTTTCCTTGTGTTTATATGTGTTTGTAGTGGTTGCTAAAATAGGAGGATACCTATCTTCTAACTGGTCTTATATGGTCTTTAAAACTAGGCATGGGACCAAAGTGACCCTTAAATAGCTAAGGAATCATAATTTAGAGTTTTATAACAGCCTAATGACTAGGTTTATAGTCCCCTCCATAATTTAGGTTTATCTTAGCTACTTTCCCTTGATGGATGGGGTCTTATTTAATAAATATCAATATTACATCATATTCCATAATTTAGATTTTAGTGGTGTAAGGGTAAGTGAATGTGATCTAAATTATGGAATATACTTTAGTGATTCCTAAAAATAATATCCTAAGTGTAATGTATTTTTAGAGTCCACTAATAATAACTTAATAAGGATCATAAAGAGGACTATAAAACACAATTAGAGGATGTATCATACCAAACTAAATACAACCTTGTGAGCAGATAGGATCACCCCCAAAAGAGATACTAGTCATTCTCCATACCTAATTATCTATGGAAAAGAGGCAAGTTTACCCATATCACTTGATTTGATAGCTTTAAAACATACACACCATCTTGAGGTAATGGAAATTAATGTCATGGAATTGAGGATGAATGAGTTGAGAGAGCTAGAAGAGACAAGAGATGATGTTATGAATGCCATGTGGTCCCATCAAGATCAATTTAAGATTTAATTTGATAAGATATCTACCTCAAGGACCTTCTAAAAATGTGAAATTGTGCTTAAGTGGGATGAAGAACAAGTTAAACCAAGAAAGTACTCAAAATTTGATAGCCTATGAAGTGGGCCCTACATCATCATGAACTATAAGGAACATAATGCATTCCAATTATCAAGATTGAATAGTGAGGAACTCCCTATCCCTTTCAATGGGGTGTTCCTTAAGTAATTTTATTAAATTTCATATATATTATCCTTGTACATAGTAGTTTATGTGTTCTTTTCTTCCAAGTGTTGTTACATAACTGCCTTGTTAGTTAGTTGCTTTGTTGTCTTGTTACTTTCTTAGGTGTTTAGGTGTTTTTGTTATTTTTTGTCCTTGATATGAGTGGTAAGGTTATTTTCATCCTTAATAGCTTGTAAAGGTGCTAGGTCTTATTTTTAGTCCAAATAAAGAGGTCTCTCTATTGAGTCATGACTTTCATGTATGAGACAGTTGGTTCTCTTTATCAGTAGGTAGGTAAACCCCTGAGAGTCACCAATGGTGTTGATATCTATCTTCCCCTATACTCATAATGATCAAATCATGATAAAAACACTTGTAAAATACCTTATTCATTTCATGGATCTTATGCTTGTCATGTTAGTCTAGGAGGGGGTCACTTGTGTTTAGGTTCATAGATAGGGTGTTTGTGTAGTGTGATTATGTCATAAGGTGTTGTGATAGTCACAATTTCACCTCATTTAAACTTGTGTCAAGGTTTCATCTTGTACGACTATGTTTAAGGGTCTACAAAAAATCTTACTGTGACCTTCATGGTCTAAAATCATGCATGATAAGATGACCTATGATGTTGTATCCCATGGCTAGTCATGTGTGTCCATCTAAACATGTCAAAAACCTATGGAATGTGGAAAAATTATAAGGATTGGAGCTAGTATGAAGATAGAATAGTAACCATGTTTGAAACCTTTAGCATATTTTATGGTTTTTTAGCCAATGTTAAGTAAATATTTTAATGGTTATTAACATTTGATATCATGTATGTTTTTCCTTCAAAGAGTGTTTAAACCATGAAAATAGTGTTACTATGGCCCCTAAGACATCATTAAGTCATCACCATGGGTAAAATGTCTCGAAAAGGGTCATATGGCCATCATAATATTTTTATAAGGTGGTTTTATGTGCAAAGAATGTCTTTTTAAGAAGTAAAACACCCTTCATTCACCAAAAAGGCCCCACACGCTAGAAAAAGTGACTTTTAATCTTCCTTTCATACATACCCCCTAATTTTAAAACATATTTGACCTCTTATTTCCCTTGTTTTGGTCTCCAAGGGTTTCTCAAGATCTCAAACCTGGAAAAATATAAAGAAATAATGTTTTGCAACTCTTTTCAAGATTTGTTCAAACTTGTATGGCTAGGTCAAAGTTAGATAAGTTCAAACATATAATGGGGGATCCATTTTAGGAATTAAAGAGAAGAATAAATGCTCATATATCTAAGAGAAAGACAAAAATCTTAGCAATATCTCCATCGACCTCTTGGTAAACTCAAAAGGGATAATTTGAGTTGAATGGTATAGTCCATATAGGGGGAGTCAAAGCCCAAGATCTTAGCTAGAGGTGGAGTCACTAGTAGGCTTGAAATTAATTGCATTGGTTTATATATCAAATCTTTTGTCTTTATGAATAATCTCTAAGACCCCTAGGTGGTTGTAAGCCCTTTGAAAACCCCATAAGCTCAATTATAGGCAAAATTATGAGAATTATAAGCTTGTTAGGGAAAATTGATCATGGAGGATGATCTCCAAAAGTGTGATGAGTATCCTAAATTCCTCTAAGCATGCTCTCATGTCACTTGCATGGCTAGATCAACAACCCATCTCCCATGGTTGGTAGGTTGTAATTTTATGTGTTAGAATTTATGTGTTTCATGAAGTAACATAGGATAGGGATAATCAATGGAAAGTTTATATACTTACCACATAATATTTAAATACTCTGCATGGTCACCAATGGATCATATCAGATCTCTTCCAAGTCTCCTTAATGCCCACCATGGAAAGAATGATGAACTATTCAAGAACATCTCATCATACCCTCATAGAAACCAAACTCAATGTTGCAAGTCTATGGATGGTGACTTATTCAAGTTGTAAGGGTGATTTAATAGAGTGGAATATTTCCTCTTCCTAAGTAAACAAACTTCCATATGGACCTCAATATAAACACCCTCAAAATAGCTCCAAAGTAATCCATTGACTATTTATCATAGTTTAATGTTTCTTAGCATTTTTTAAGGTTTTTGAAAATTCTTATGTTTAATTTTCTCCATTAAGATGCCTGATTTAGCCATTTAGATGTATTACCTTGTTGGATCCCCAAGTGGAAAGATGCTTAGATCTCAATTGGTGGTCTTGAATAGAGGGGAATAATACATATGGGGTCTCCTAAAAAAACATTTACTTTATAATGACTACATCAAACCATTTTCACCTCATAGTGAGCCTTGTCTCCCAAACTTAACTTCAAAAGGATTGTATAATACACCTAAGGGCCTAAACCCTCATACACAAGCCTATGTATGAAGATGAGACTGAAAGCTTATATAATGCCATGAAAGGTTAATGAAACATTAAAGGATAGTGAGAAAGGAAGTATAATAAAGCTTGGATACTATTAAGATGTCAATAACATAGTTTAAAAGGCTAGGTTTAAGATTAAATTTCAACAATTTCCCCAAATAGTCACCTACAAATAGGCCTAGGTAGATGTAAGAAAAGATTGTATGCTTATGAAACATGACTATCTTGATGGAGTTGAAGAGTTTTAAAGGAATTAAAATGGATTCTGAATATGTTATCTTCTCTCATTCAATTACCTATAGAATGATCCTAAGACTCTAATTATAGTCAAATGGCTCCAATCATTGTTTCTACAAGTTTTTTTTCACTTTTCTACATTCAGAAGAAATAAGAAACTAAAGTAATGGTTAGGGGTTAGATGATACCTGGATGAAGTTTGCACACTATATCCAGATGACTGAAGGAGCTCCTCTTTGGCCGTGGAGGATGACACCTGTAGAAGAAAGAGACTCAAACACAGAGATTGTTAGATAGAGATAAGGTGGACTGCCAAGCGATATGCTCGGTCCTAGAAGTGCAAAGACTTCCTTGAGGGATGATAGTCCACTGTTTATAAGTAAAAGTGTCGAAAATAAAGAAATGACGAATGACTAGCAAAGAGGAAATTAGATAATACATACCTATTTCTTTGCAGTTGGTCTACCACAGTCACTGATGTTAGTTGTTTTATCGGTGTCGATTGTTCAGGTTGTCGACGTCGGTTAGTCTACTGATATTGGTAGGGGAAATGGTCAATGTCAGTCAAGGCAATGGCCTTAGGTGAGTTTTGGATAGGGTTGTGGTTGATAGAGGGGTTAAGAAGGAGTCTAGGTCTATTTAATGGTTTGTACAGGATTTGTAGGGTAGAGAGTATGGCCTAAAAATGGGATCAGATAGAGGACAGGGGTGAAAGGGAGATAAAGATGAGGGAAGGCTTTTCAACATTTTTGAGAAGAATAGGTTGGGTTGTCTCAATAGTGCTTAGAAATGGACAATGGACTGATTACTAATGTATCCTAAGAGTAATGAAATAAAAACCAGTAAAAATACTTAGCTCTTAGTTGCTAAAAAATTAGGGGTGTGAATGCTTGCACTTGTTACAGTTGATGTCAAGATCCCTGTACCATGCTCCAATCTGATCTAAAGTCACTTGGGTAGAGTCTCTATAGCTAGGAGAGTGTTGATAGAATGCTAGTACCTGCAAAGAGTCAAGGAGCAAGAGAAATTGATTTAGGCAAGAGAATTAGCGTTCAGGTCTATGATTAGTTTTTCATTCAGCCTGCAAGTTGGTTTTAAGTAACCGACATCGGCATTCCCACTGGCGTTGGCCAATGGTTGATCGACGTCAGTGGCTGAAGGATGGGTAAAAAGGCTATTTTTAGCCTTTTGCCCATTCCTCCATTTGTCAAGTTCAGTGGTCATGGTTAAATGGTCAAAGGTGGGTTTAATAGGCATGGGAATTAGTGAGAGAGTTGGAATGATTAGTCATAGGGTAATAAATGAGGGTATCCAAGGGTGAGGAATCCAAGGGTGAGGTGTCAAGGGTGATGTGTCATGGGTGAGGTGTCAAGGGTGGTGTTATTAATTTAAAATAGGTAATTTATTTTTAAATTAATAAGTGTATGGGTTAGAAATGTTTAAAAGTAGACCAAGGGGACCAAGGGGGAGGTCGACCAAGGAGTAGACACAATTTTGGTGTCTACATTTGCCCTTTTCTATCTTGTTGGTTGTTCTGATGAACTGTAAGACAAAAATAGGAGTAAGTTGCCCCAGGTATAGGATGAGGTAGTTTTTGCCTTGTTGGTTGTTCTAATGAACTGCAAGACAAAAATGAATGTAGGTTGCCCCAATTATAGGATGAGGTATTCCCCCTCAAAGCAGGAGTCAAGGGAAGGTAACATGATATTGGGTGCTGATTTGATAGATAGTGGATGGGTATGGTGAAGTTTGAGTGTGAATGCTGAGATTGCATGTATACCACTTCACATGATGGGTAGGTCAAATTGTCGCAGTCAAAGGTCAAGGAGTGCTAAAATTGAAATAACCGGTCCCTAGCATTTAGTCGTAGCTAATTGGGTTAAATGATCTAAGTTGTAGCTCCAATGGTCATCATGTTCCAAGTATCTCAGGCTCAAGAAGTACTCTTAGAAAACACAAAAATCTCACAAGTAGTGGGGATCAACTTGCTCATGATCTAATACTTGTGAGGGTCGAAATGTGGGTTGCAGACAATTTTGCTATCTATTCGTGAGGTAGCAGACATGCATTCAAAACAACCAAGGCATAGTTGTCTCAAAAGTGGTCATGGTTTGAGGAGATAGTCATGATCTCCAAGGTTGTCAGTCATGATTTTCGGTTGGTATAGATAGTTGGTCCATTAGATGGATGGACGAAGGAATGGCCGAGCTAACCTCAGAAGACCCCATGAAAACTGAGTGCTGTCTACATAGCCCTTGTTGGAAGAGCCTCAGGCCAATGTAGTTCTCCCTAAAAGGGAGGAAGAGGGTTGGTTGTGGATGTGGGTTGGACTAGGTTAAGTCATGGTTAAAGGTTGAATGGTGTGTCCATCAGATAGACAAACAAATGGATGTGGCTGAGCTAACCCCAGCACGTCATGTCATCTGAGTGCTACCTACATAGCCCCTGTTTAAAGGGCCTCAAACTAATGTAGTTCAGACTGGTTGATAGGTTGGTTTGGTCAAGTTATAAATGATGAGGGTATGATGATGTTACAGCCATTTCCATATTATGTGATGGTGTATTCTATAGCATTGTCTATGTGGTTTTTCATCCCTAGCGAGTTTCCATATTAGTGATGGATGGATGCTAAAAATGAAATGAGTATTTTTATGCTTCAGCAAGTAATGGTTTATGCTTGGCATAAATTGTGTTTGGTCGATAGTTTCCATGTGTATTGTTTTCCATAGAAACTAGTGTGAATAGGCTATGAGAACGTTAGTGGTCTAAAAAAGGTTTGGTTGGTTTGGTTTAGAAGATGATTTGGTTATGTGTGACCAAGATGTATAAGAAGTGAAAGGCGTGTTACTCTTTCATTAACAAGGACCATAATGATAGCATAGGTAGGGGGTTTTTTTAAAAACAAAATCCCTATTCATGCATTACATCATTGACCATTGGTTGTGTTAGAGAAGTAATTGAATCACTTTGACATTAAAATGAGCTCAAAATCCCTTGAGTAGGTGATGTGATATGTTAGGATAGGGTAAACCCTTTTTAGTAGGGATAACTTTGCCCCTTTTTATAGGAGACCTTGAGAACAACTATAAGTCAAGTCCATGACACTTTTTTTTGGGTAGACTAATCAATGCGGGAAGTCTACATGGGGATGTCATTTTGTTTTGTCATCATTTGTGAAGCTGATCGATGCGGAAAGCTTCTAAGAGAGTGTTGTTTGTAGAAATATTTTTAGGCATAGCCATCCTTTGAGGGAGTGGTCTATATTTTTGCTTTATATATTTTTGAGGGCTTTGAATAACTATCCTTCAAGGGAGTAGTCTATTAGCTATAGCAATGATGATATAGCTGTCCTTTGAGGGAGCAGTCTACGTTTAGAGTTTTATGACCTTTTGATATTTTGTTTGACATCTCCATTTACTTTTGATAGGATTTGTAGTCATGGACAAGACTATAGAAGCTTAAGGGCTCCCTTTTATTAGGACAAAGCATCCATATTTTATAAAAGGGTCACATAGTGTTTATGTAGGGGAACAAGGTTAAAAGGAATGAGGATTAAAATGACAGGGATTTCTCAAGGGATGAGCTCAAGTTAAATATCAAGTGAATGAGTACTTGATTAACAGTAGAATGGTCACAGATGTAAGGCATTAAGAGCCTCAGGTTCTGGTCAACCTTCAAGAGAAGATAGATGATAAGTCCCTGATCCATACTTGTGCATTATGATATAAGGTTCGAGCCAATTAGGAGCAAACTTGCCTCATTTACTTCTCTCCATATTGGTCACGTGTTGGTTCTCTTTGAGGATGGGGTTTCCAATTTTGAAATCTCATTCTCTTAGATTTTTGTCATAGGCATGTTTGATACAATTTTGATAGACATGGAGATTGTTGAGGGTAGCAAGACGACGTTCATCGAGTAACTCAAGTTGAGCTAATTGATCTCGATGAAAGTCATTGTTAAAAAGTATGTCATGCAAAGAGATGCATAAAGAAGGTATCTATACTTCAAGAGGTAGGACATCCTTTGTTTTATACACTAAAGTGAAAGGTTTAACACCTGTAGGGGTTCGGATGTTGGTGTGGTAGGCCCACAAAGCGAAGAGAATGTGAATGTGCCAATCCCTTCTAGTGTCGTTGACTACCTTCATTAGAATTTTGGTTAAGATTTTGTTGGAAGCCTTAGCGTTCCCATTTTCTTATGGGTAGTAAGGCGAGGAGAAGCTGAGCTTGATGCCAAATGAGTCATAGAGTTTTTAGATAGTTTTATTTTTAAATGATTTACCATTATCAGTGATGATCTTATGAGGTACACCAAAATGATAGATGATGTGGATGTTGATGAAGTCGACAATTTTGTTAGCCTTTGTGGAGATGAGGGGAATAGCTTCCACCCATTTAGTGAAATACTTGATTGCGGTGATAATGGACTGATGTCAGAAAGACGAATGAGGGTTAATCTCACTGATCAGATCTAAGCCCCATTGTGAAAAGGGCCAAAAATCTTGAGCGACTTGTAGAGTGTGGCTAGGGATGTGAAGCAAGTTAGCATGTTGCTAGCATTTGACACAATGCCAAACATAGTCACTATAGTCTTGGTGAAGAGTGGGCCAATAATAGCCCAGGCAAAGGATGTGCTTGATAACTAAGTTACCACTAAGGTGTCCACCACAAATCCCATCATGGACTTGTTTGATGGCATGGGATGCTTTAGTGGAGGTTAGAAAGTGAAGAAGAAGGCCATCAAAACCTCTTTTATAGAGAAGACCCCCTAACATGGTATATCGAGTAGTACTCTTGATGAACACCCATCATGCATTGTTGGAGAGATCAAGAGAGATGATAGAATGAGTTAAGTAGTCCACGAGTTGTTTATACCAAACATCCTGTGGACTATTGGGATATGAATACCAAAAGCACACAATTGATTACCAAGTAACTTAATATGCAGAAATAACCAGAATCAACAAGTAACTAGAATCCAGAAATAACACATGATATGAGAGACAATACACAACTTGTATTAATACTCATATAAAAAAGAATACAATAAAGAAGATGCCACTTCTTCTCCACCACCTGTTCAGAGGCTTCCCACACCTTAAGTGAATAGTAATTCTCTCCTCAAAGCTCTCTCTCTTAGGTCCCAACACCCAACTCAAACACTGAGTTGGTGTTCACCTTATACCTGTGCTCCACAAGTACACAAACATACTCCAAGTAGATCTCCCCTAAACCTGCAACAACCTACACATCAATAGACCTTACTTATGGAAGGAACTTATTTGCCTTCCTCTTTGCTCTATCTAAGTACACACTGTACTCCAAGTAGATCATGCCTAATTCTGCTCCTTGTTGTGTTGCTGTCCTATCTGATCTTGCACACCTACAAATCAACTTGGTTCTACACACCTGTGAACCTTGACCTTGCACACACATACATCTACATATCAATGATCTTACTTACCATGTAGATCTCTTATAGAAGCCATGCTGACCTGATGACCAAGATCATACACTCTTAAAGAACCCTGCTGATTCTCCATTCCAACACCCACCTTGGTACTGTGGCACTAGGAGGAACACACCATTGCTCACCTCACACACAGAAGGAGCTTATAATATTGCTCTCTTACTCTCTATCACAAATTTAAAATACAACCATGAGTCTATTATATAGATCTCATCCAAACAATAATTAGATCCATAGCTCTCAGTCTAAAGTTAGATCTAAACATGCAAACACTTGGTTCGTCAACCAACTACCTATAATATACTCACAGTCAAACCACACAGGCGATCGACATCAGTCCCTATCTGCCTGGGGGTCACCGATTCTGGGTGACTACTGACCAACATCGGTTACCTTCTGTCTCCTTCCTGTCGACGTCAGTTGGCCTGACCGATGCCAGTGTCTGTGACACTCTAGCAGCTCCTCCAATGGCCTTCTCCATGTCTGCATCAGTGAAGCTTTTAGCTCCACAACCTAACAATCTCCCACTTAGAGATAAATAGTTGCACTATACTTGTACCTATACCCCATCTAATCTATTTCCTAGCTTGTATCCCTATTCAAGCTCAATCCTGAAGACAACCCACCACACACACTGTGGTGTACCTCCTGTCATCTGAGTACCTTGCCGCATCCAAACCTACAAACTCATGTAGTGAAGTCCTAACCCTGAATGACATGTATACCTGCTGTTGGTCCCTCTCAAATATCTGAGAACTCACTTCTCTGAATTGGCTCCTAATTCTTTGACAGCTCCCACTACTTGGGAAAACTTAGGTCTATATTAGACCTCATGTGATTTCAGACACTGAACTGTCTAGCCCTTAGTGTGCTCTGGCTCTGCATCCTGCATAATGAACCTCACCAACATCTGATTCACATCAGCTCCCACTGGAAACAAAATCACCCTGTGATCTCCCATGTCTCCCATGCCAAAGAATTTTGCTGCTCCAAATTCTTTATAGCAAACCACTGAACTAATCTTACCCTTAGCTCAGCAAAACCCTGTATGTACAAACCTACTAGCAAATATACCATCCACATACGGCAATAGAATGATGTCATGACTCATCATCCCCCTGGTAAGACAAACCACAGTAGTTACCTGACATTGACTAAAGCCATGCTTCATCCTCCACCTGTCAAACCCTGTACCACTGTCCTGTAGCTCCTCAAGACCATATGACTTGGTCTTCCATCTCACGTATCCATTCTCTCTATTCTTCAACTAAGGAATCCATTCAACTTGCAGTGCTAACATACTGGTTGGCAACCCTACCAAATCTCCCACTTGGTTCTGCATCATATTCCTGCCACACTCTCACTGTTTCCTAGATCCTCCCTGCTCTGTAGTAAGCAACAAGTGTAAAGAAGAGGAACAATGAATTTGAGGCTTACTTACATCTTTAGTCCTTTATATGGGTGTTTGAGACTCCTTGACAACATGCTATCCACCCAAAATCTGTTACAGTGACCGATCTCTGTCACCACACAATCTGCATCCAATCGACATCGGTTCCTGTGCCTATCCTGACTACCAACCATGCCGACGTCAGTGTCCTCCTATTACCGACGTCTGTCCTCATGACTGACGTTGGTCTTACCTACTGTCGATGTTAGACTTCCTACCGACGTCGATACCTATGTTTCTTGTGAGTGATGACTTTTTACCCGCGAGCTCCTTTGAATCAATCCCCATGTCCAAACTGCCATGCTCAGAAGTATCCAGCCCCATCCACTAGTCTCTATCCACCATCTCCTCCAAGAACACCAAGGCTTTCCAATTCTTAAGCCTGTCAAATATATCTATCTTCCACTTAAGAACATGCATCTCCTTCTTGCTCATATGACCAAGCCTACAAAGCCACGTCTTCACAACAAAAGAAGAATTAGTAATATAAACAAGTAGATAAAGAGTACCTATTTTCTTACCACCAGCTAATTCAAGTGCATCCACTGTGAGAGTTCTCATGCATCTCTCATCACCCAACCTTTCTAAAGAAACTAATCATATCTCCAAACTTGGGACCTGTATGACCTCCTTCAACACCCATGTGTTGGCCGCCTGCGATTTCAGCTTCACTTCTCCTTTGCCTATTCTTTGGCAAGGCTCACCAGCTCCTCTACCTAGGGTTGCATGGAAAGAGGCAATCGAATCTATTATCCAAGATTCAACTGTATCCAAGAAACCTCCTAGAGCATCCTGTGTAACAACCCCTGTAACATCTGCATCTTCAGTTCCTTCATGCTGATCTGCTACCAACCAACAATCTTTTTTTACCTGCTCTTTCTTTCCATAGGACCGTAAGTGACCACTGTGCTTTTCAACTCCTCCATTCTTAACTTACTTTGATCTGCCATTGCTCTACTCCCACTCAATCAAAAACCCTTGAGAGTGACCTGTAACCAAACACAAAATTACTTCCTACAACCTTAGCTTTGATACCATGTGTTGGGATATGAATAACAGAAGCACACAATTAATTACCAAGCAACTTAATATGTGGAAATAACTAGAATCAACAAGTAACTAGAATCTAGAAATAACACATGATATGAGAGACAATACACAACTTGTATTAATACTCATACAAAAAAGAATACAATAAAGAAGATGCCACTTCTTCTCCACCACCTCTTCAGAGGCTTTCCACACCTCAAGTGAACAGTAATTCTCTCCTCAAAGCTCTCTCTCTTAGGTCCCAACACCCAACTCAAACACTGAGTTGGTGTTCACCTTATACCTGTGCTCCACAAGTACACAAACATACTCCAAGTAGATCTCCCATGAACCTGCAACAACTTGCACCTCAATAGACTTCTTTATGGAAGGAACTTCCTTGCCTTCCTCTTTGCTCTATCTGAGTACACACTGTACTCCAAGTAGATCATGCCTGATTCTACTCCCTATTGTGTTGATGTCCTATCTAATCTTGCACACCTGCAAATCAACCTGGTTCTGCACACCTGTGAACCTTGACCTTGCACACACATACATCTGCATATTAATGATCTTACTTACCATGTAGATCTCCTATAGAAGCCATGCTGACCTGATGACCAAGATCATACACTCCTAAAGAACCCTGCTGATTCTCTAATCTAGCACCCACCTTGGTACTGTGGCACTAGGAGGAACACACCATTGCTCACCTCACACATAGAAGGAGCTTATAATATTGCTCTCTTACTCTCTAGCACAAATTTAAAATACAACCATGAGTCTATTATATAGATCTCATCTAAACAATAATTAGACACCTAATTACAATAATTAGATCCATAGCTCTCAGTCTAAAATTAGATCTAAACATGCAAACACTTGGTTTATCAACCAACTACCCATAATATACCCACAGTCAAACCACACAGGTGACTGACATCAGTCCCTGTCTACCTGGGGGTCACCGACACTGGCCGACTACTGACCGACGTCAGTTGCCTTCTGTCTCCTTCCTGCCTATGTCGGTTGGCCTGACTGACGCTAGTGTCTGTGACATTCCAGTAACTCCTCCAATGGCCTTCTCCATGTCTGCATCAGTGAAGCTTTTAGCTCCAGAACCTAACATGGACTAGAGTTAATGGTGTTGATGAGGTTGATGTTAGTAGAAATATATGAAGGCAACATCACATGATGCATCGTGACGTTAATTCTTGATGAGGATGATGAAGATGGAATATGGGAGGTGAGAGAAGCCATAGTGTTGGCAAACTTATTCGTAGATCAAGGAATAGTTTACAAGAGGTAATGGTCAAAAGATTCTTGTAGGGTGACAACACAGTGTTTGTACCTTTGCAAAATTTCATTTTTACAAAGATATGAACCATTGATTTGATTGATGACTAGTTATGAGTTGCCAAACATGTGGATGGTCTTGATGCCTAAGGAAAGGGCGGTTTGAAGTCCCAAAATTAAGGCTTCATATTCAGCCATGTTGTTAGTACATTCAAAGTCAAGTTTGAAAGATAGGGGCATGGGCTCACCCTCGTGTGGGATGAGAATGAGCCCCACACCCCCACCGAGTTGACATTTGGATCTGTCAAAGAACATTGTCATTTGATAGAATATGTCATTAGTGGATAATGTGGCGATAGATTCATCAGGGAATTCACAGTGAGAAGGTTGGTTGTCAGGTAGAGGGGCATCTGCTAGTTGGTCAGTGATTGTTTGCCCCGTTATGGATTTTTGTTGGATAAATTCCAAGTCAAACTCAGAAAGAAGCATGAGCCAATGAGCCATACGTTGGTTTTGTTATGGTTTGGAATGCATGTATTTGAGGGGGTTAGTGTGGGTGATGACATAGGTTTTGTGATTGAGAAGATAATAACAGAGTTTGGTAGTGGCAAAGACTAACACCAAATAGAGTTTCTCGGTATGAGTATACCAAGTTTCATAGTCGATGAGTGTTCGGCTTATATAGTAAACCTTTTGTCATAGTGTTGCTCATCTCGGTGCACGATCATGGCACCTAACAAATGGTTTGTTGTTGAGATATATAAGTAGAAGGGTTGGTCATCTTTAGGTGGAATAAAGACTGGTGGAGAGACAAGATAGCATTTAAAGGCTTCAAAAGCCTCTTGGTAGTCCTTATCCCAATTAAAGGAGACGTCTTTCTTAAGGAGGTGATGAAAGGGTTGACATCAATCAAAAAGTTGCGAGATGAAGCGATGAATAAATTGAAGCTTCCCTTGCAAGCCACGAAGTTGCCTTAGATTGGTAGGTGGTTACATCTCGAGTATAGCCCAAATTTTAGCTGGATCTATCTCAATGCCATAGAGAGAAATGATGAAACCCAGGAGCTTCCCTGAGAGAACTCCAAAGATGCATTTTTTGGGGTTAAGGTGAACATTGTATTAAAGAAGGTGAGTGAAGATTATCTTAAGGATGGTTAAATGGTCACAACAAAGCTTAGATTTGCCTAGTAGGTCATCCACATAGTCCTCCATGATTTTGTGGAGGAGATCATGGAAGATGTAAGTCATGGCATGTTGATATGTGGTGCTTGCATTCTTTAGGCCAAAAGGCATGACCCTATAGCAAAAAGTCCCCCATGAAGTGATGAAGGTAGTCTTATGTTAATCTTCTAGCACAATTAGGATTTGTTTATATCCTAAAAACCCATCCATGAGTGATAGCATCTCATGACCAGCCATAAGATCAACAAGTTAGTTGATGTTGGGTAGAGGAAAATCATCTTTTGGACAAGCCAGGTTAAGGTCACAATAGTCAGTACAGATTTAGATCCCCCTAGTTGCTTTGGTGATAGGGATGATATTAGACACCCATTGCAAATAATCAATGGGTTGGATGAAGTTGACGGAGAGAAGATGCTGAAGCTCCTCTTTGACAAGGAGTGCAACTCGAGGATGCATTTTGTGAAGCTTTTTCCTGATAGGCTTAGCCTCTGGGTTTGTGATAATGTTATGAATGGCAATGTTAGGGTTGATGCCAGGCATGTCACTATAGGTCCAAGCAAAGGCTCTGCTATGGTCTAAAAGGAATTTGGTGTAGTCAATTTGTTCTTGGGCATCCAAAGACTGACCAATCTTTAAGACATGAGGAACATTAGAAGATGGGAGGTTAATGTCAATGGTTGATTCATTTAACATAACCTGCATCTCAGAAGGAAGGGAGCGTTGAATGAAAGAGTCATCGGCACCCATGTAGGTGAGAATGGTGTCATCATCTACGTAGTGGATAGTGTTGATGGTTGTAGATTCATCATCTATCATGTTGGGATAAATGAGAGGGAGAGACCTAGATACCCCACCTAGTCGATAGGTTAGGGGTTCTAAGTGGATGGTGTTTATGCAAAAAAACACTAGGAGGGATGGAAACCAGTGACTCCATAGGTGAAGATGGGGGAATAGGTGAGTTTAGAGCTAATTAGTCTATGATAGGTTTGAGGCAAGGGTTTTTAGAAGCTTCAGTAGGTTCTTCAAAACCTAAGACATGTCACTTCTTGGCATTCTTTATGGCCTCATCATTTGCTGGTTTGATGGGCAGGTGGGAGCCTTGTTCGTAGCACCTGAAGCCAAAGCCTTTCCATGCACACTTATAAAGATAGGTATGAGTAAAGTCTGGATTGCCAAGAAAAGAGAAATCAGATGTGAATAGTTGAGGTGATGAAAGAGGATTTCCATCAGTGGGAGCTCGATCTAGCCCTCCATAGATGAGATTTGTTTGAAGATTGGGAGGACCATAAGGGATGACCATTCCGATACGATGGTCATAGCTAAGACTGTGATGAGGTTGTCCATACTCTTGAGGAGTCTAGAACATGTCCAAGGTGAGTAAATGATACTCCCCAAGTGAAAGACATTGGAAGATATCTTCCATAGGGTTTTTTGTTGTCACTTGAGGAGGAGGTGTAGGTGTGACCACCATTTGCGTACTTGTTGAAGCTTCTGTAGGTGGAGGTAGTGTTTGGTTCGGTGTCTTGAAAGGAATGAGAACATCGTTGGGTCGATAAGTTGTGTTGTATTTCTTGAAAGGGGAGGGGTCTGTGGGAATGACATGGACTTGAACATCGTGTTCAAATTTGACACAACGGTGTAATGTAAAAGAGACACAGGCCATGGCATAGATCCAAGGTCATCTTAATAACATATTGTATTGGAACTCTCCTTTGATGATTTAGAAGAGCTTTGGGACTGTTCATGGGCCAACACAAATATGTAGGATGATAGTGCTAATGGTAGTGGTGGTGGTGTCATTAAAGGATCAAAGGATTGTGTCAGTTTTTGATATGCAATTCTTTGGGAGGGTTAATTGATTTTAGGCATGGGTGGAAATGACATTAATGCTAGTGCCCCCATCAATCATAACTCACTTAATGTGAGTTTGATCAATGTAGACTGTGATGAAAAGGGCAGCATCCTGATCTTCTGAGTTAGAGGTAGGAATTTTAGAATCACTGAAAGTAATAGAGGCAATGAGGGATAGTGATTGGACTAAGGCAGCTAGTGGTTAAGGGTCCTCGGGTTGGACCTCCAATGCCTATAAGGCTTTGATTAGAGCTTGACAATGTTAGGGGGAGCTTTGAATGAGATCATATAAGGTTATCTTCACAGGCGCTTGGTGAAGCTGTTTCATCATAAAATCATGGATTACCTCTGAAGAAGTAGGTTGGGATGTACCTAGGATAGAGATCTTGGGTTTGGGTGGTTGAGGTGTTTTGACAAATGGGTAGGTCTAAGGAATAACAACTTTTTCTTTTGCTTTATCCTTTTTTGACCTAGTGGCTACGTGGATGGTGTTAATTTCAAAGAGAGGGGGCGAAGGAGGTAAAGGGACCATAGTCTTTTGATGAGATGCTGATGAAGGTGAAGGGGTTTGAGAGATATGGGAAGGTGTCAGAGGTTTGTTGATAGTGTCCTCAAGAAGAAGGGTGTCTTTTTCCATGTATTAGAGAATAAAAACCTTGAGGGCACAACAATTCTTGGTATCATGTCCTGATGTGCGATGATATAGGTAAATTTTAGTGTCATCGATCTAAGACAGTTTTGATCCAAGAGGTTGAAATGGTTTAATAGGCGGAAGGGTTATGCTAGAAGTTGAAATGGTTTAATAGGCAGAAGGGTTATGCTAGGTGAAAGGGTGTGCAATATCAAAGTTTATGAACCCACTAAGGGGTCTGTGCTTGTTGATGCACTAGGTGTTGATGATTTTTTCTTGGGAGTTGTTGAAGGAGACTTTCATACCACCTTTTGGGTTGGTGGTGCGGCCACTCGTGTAGATGACACTTTCTTTGTGAGGGGTGCTGAATTTTTCAGAGGAGGTAGGTTTGTGGTGGGTAAAGGGAGTAATGGAGGAAACTTGTTTTGATTAGGGGTTGGAGTAGGGAAGACTCCTATTATGGTAGAAATATGAGGGCCCAAAATGGAGGGTAATGATGATGGTGGAGGAGGAGTTCGCTGACATGGTTTAGTAGCTTTCTTTGGTTTGGTTTGAGGACTACTATTAGGTGAGGCAAAATTCAAGTCTACCTTCACTTGTGGGTGAGTGAGGTTAGGTATGGGGTGAAAACAGAGGGATTTAATCAATTTTGATATGGTGGATGTTTGTGAGAGTTTAGGTTCAAATGTAGATGGTTGAGCTTTAGAAGTAGAAGTTTAGTCCTTGTTGGAAACTTTTGGAGATTTCATCACAAGAGGGTCGACAGCACGAGATGAGATGGGGCGTGCAAGGTGAGGAGCTTTGAGTTGCTCCCATAAGGCCTCATGTTCTAATTTATTTGAATGGAGAAGTCCTAGTTTCTCCACTAATCGAGAGAATGGTTTGGAAGATGTTGGATGAGGTTTTGGTTCTTCAAAAGATGTGGGTGGTTGTGAGACCAAAAATGTGTTAGATGTAGCGATCTCAGACCCAAGGCATGCGAGAGTTATAACTAGATCGTCTTTGGTCGAAGAATGTTTCTAACTATTTTTTGATTTTCTACATTCAGAAGATGAAAGAAACTAAGATATGGTCAGGGGCTTGTATGTACCCAGATGAAGTTTGTGCACTGTATCCAGATGACTGAAGGAGCTCCTCTTTGGCTTTGGAGGATGACACCTATAAAAGAAAGAGTCTTAAACACAGAGATTGTTAGATTGAGATAAGGTGGACTGCCAAGTGATATGCTTAATCCTAAAAGTGTAAAGACTTCTTTGAGGGATGGCAGTCCACTATTTATAAGTAAAAGTGTCAAAAATAAAGAAATGATGAATGACTAGCAAAGAGGAAATTAGATAATGCATACCTATTTATTTGCAGTTGGTTTGCCACAGTCACCGATGTCGGTTGTCCTACCGGCATTGGTTGTCCAGGTTGTCGACATTGGTTAGTCTGCCAATGTCAGTGGGGGAAATGGTTGATGTCAGTTAGGGCAATGGCCTTGGATGGGTTTTGGACAGGTTGTAGTTGACAGAGGGGTCTGGAAGGTTTGGCTCTGTTTAATGGTTTATGTGAGATTTGTAGGGTAGAGAGTATGGCCTGAAAAGAGGATCAGATAGAGGACAAGGGTGAAAGGGAGATAAAGATGAGGGAAGGCTTTTCAACCTTTTTGGGAAGAATAGGTTGGGTTATGTCAACAGTGCTTAGAAATGGATAATGGACTGACTACTAATGTATCCTAAGAGTACTGAAATAAAAACCAATAGAAATACTTTGCTCTTAGTTGCTAAAGAATTAGGGGTGTGAATGCTTGCACCTATTATAGCTAATGTCAAGATCCCTGTACCATGCTCCAATCTAATCTGAAGTCACTTGGGCAGAGTCTCTATAGCCAGGAGAGTGTTGATAGAATGCTGGTACCTACAAAGAGTCAAGGAACAAAAGAAATCGGTCTAGGCAAGAGAATTAGTGTTCAGGTCTGTGATTAGTTTTCTGTTCAGCCTATGAGTTAGTTTTAAGCAACTGACATCGGCAATCCCTCTATTGTTAGCTAATGGTTGACCAATGTCGGTAGCTGGAGGATGGGTAAAAAGGCTATTTTTAGCCTTTTGCCCATTCCTTCATCTGCCGAGTTCAGTGGTTGTGGTTAAACGGTCGAAGGTGGGTTTAATAGGCATGGGGATTAGTGAGAGATTTGTAATGATTAGTCATAGGGTAATGAATGAGGGTATCTAAGGGTGAGGAATCCAAGGATGAGGTGTCAAGGGTTATGTGTCATGGGTGAGGTGTCAAGGGTGAGGTGTCAAGGGTGGTGTTATTAATTTAAAATAGGTAATTTATTTTAAATTAATAAGTGTGTGGGTTTAGGAATGTGTTAGAGTGGATGAAGGGGACCAAGGGGGAGAGTTAACCAAGGAGTAGACACAATTTTGGTGTCTACATTTACCCCTTTTTATCTTGTTGGTTATTCTGGATGAACTGCAAGACAAAAATAGGAGTAAGTTGCCCCAAGTACGGGATGAGGTATTCCCCCTCAAAGCGGGAGTCGAGGGAAGGGACCCTAATATCGGGTGCCAATTTGATAGATAGTGGATGGATATGGTGAAGGTTGAGTGTGAATGCTGCAATAGTTGAGATTGCGTGTATACCACTTCATGTGATAGGTAGGAAAAATTGTCACAGTCAAGGGTCGAGGAGTGCTAAAATCAAAATAACCGGTCCCCAGCATTTAGTTTTAGCTGATTGGGTTAAATGATCAAAGTTGTAGCTCCAATGGTCATCGTGTTCCAAGTATCTTGGGCTCAAGAAGTGCTCTTGGAAAATATGAAAATGTCACAGGTAGTGGGGATCAACTTGCTTGCGATCCAATACTTGTGATGGTCAAAATGTGGGTTACGAACAATTTGGCTAACTATTTGTGAAGTAGCCTACTGTAGACACCGAAATCATGTCGACTCCCCTGGTCATTCCTCGTCTTCTTTCTTCTTCGCCTATTGAACCCTTGTCGATCACTTGTTTCACCAGCATTGACCCTGGCAGCATGTAAAGAGGAGCACAGAGCGAAAGGTAGACTCTATCCCCATTATGCATCTGCTGACATCGGTCTTTACCCGACCGATGTCGCCGACGTCGGTCACCTATCGGCCGACGTCGGCAATCCTACCGACGTCGGTCACCTTCCCCTTGTCCGTTATCAGTTACCATTCGGTTTCCCGAAATGGTTGACGAACCGTTTCTGGAACCGTCCCCGTCCCCCGCCTTCATCAACCTCCGCCAGCCATTCGAACCGGATCCCATCCCCGAACGCTGATCAACCGAACGCTGAGCAACCAACCTGTGAATTCCTCCACGAACCTGCGAACTCCGAGCAATCATCGACACTACGACATCAACTACCCTGCACACCATGGCTTTCATCGGGTCTTCTACCAAGTAAGTCTTTATTCTGTTTATTTCATTTTCTTTCTTAGTTATTATTTATTTTCTGTCCTCCCAACTGTTCAAACTCCTCAGACTCTATCTAAACCTCGTCCCTGTCCTTATCAAACCCTATCTCGACTCTGTCTAAACTTCATCCCTGTCTTTATCAAACCCTACCCTGACCATATCAGACCCTGTCCTGACTGTTCAGACCTATCCCGACTCTGTTCAAACCCCCCAGACTCTCCCTGAACCTGCCCGACTCTCTCAGAACCTGTCCCGAACCGTTTCCCAGAACCTGCCCCTACCGACGCCGGTCACTGCTCCGACCGACAACGGCACCTTGACCGACGTCGGCACCTTCCCTAACCGACGCCGGCACCACAGAGACCGACACCGGCGACTGTGCAGAATAGTGCCGCTTATCAGGTACGCCTTTTATTTTTCTGTCATTTATTTCTGTCATTATCATCTACTTTCGTCCAATTTTCTACTCTTTTTTATCAGTGGGTTGATATCCTTCTAGGGAGTCTTCGTACTTCCGGGATCGGGCGTTCGCCTGACAACCCACCATATCTCTTATTAACCTTTTTCCGTGTTTAGCCTTTTCTTCGCAGGTGTCATTCCTCCACAGCAAAAGAGGAGAATCTTTCAACGTCTGATTTTAGTGCGCACGACTATATCAGGTATTTCTAGCCTTAACCATCTTTTAGTTTCTTATTTCTTCTTTGAATGTAGAAAGCAATTTTGCATAGAAACATTCTGGCACGCCCGGTGGGACCCTAGGTCCTCCTTGGGTTCTTTCTTTCTTTCATTCATTTAGGTGCATTAGGTTTCTTCCTTTTCGCCTCCTTTCGTCTCTTCTTAAACGACATCATAAGCAGAACTAAAACGAACACTTCTTTCTTTCTTGCATTTCTAGACTAGACTAACTCATATTCTTCGACTCTTTCTCCATTCGTCTTCATACGAACAAACATTTCGACTTGGACATTAAAACACTTTGCATTCATTTCTGTTTGCCTGCATCTTTTAGACCACACATAGTAATTAAACCGCATATTGAATTAATCTAGATCACTTGATGTTACACGACCAGACCACCTGCACAAAACAAACATAAAACTTACCTGAGACAAGGCCCGACTGGGATTTCATCACCCAGCGGATACCTTACCCGTCCCGGTGACCCTACTTGGATTTCATCACCAAGGGGGAAGCCCACTCCATTCTCTGGCAGAGTCTAATCTCTAGGCGAGGTATATTTTGGCTAAGCGAAACCAGCTAACCACTGGAATCGTGAAGTGAGGGGAGCTTGCTCCTTAGCACCAGGCCGCGTACCAGACCCTAACACAGACTTCTTGAGCACCATAACAAAACCCGAAACCATCCATAGACCGCCTTCTTCTAGGACCTGACTCTCAAAACCAATCCTCCTCTACACACATTCTAAGGCATAAGCCATTATAATCCTAAAAATTTACTCCTAGAGTTTTAAGATCTGCTTGTGTCTTCTTCTTTTTCATTCTTATCTGCTTGTTTGAGCTTGTGAGGACGTCCTTTCTTGCCTTGAATGGTTCTGACACGTAGTCAAACCAAGGCCCTTCTTGACCACGCTAGCCATCAATCGCTTTCGCCTACCCCGCCTACAACCAATCATATAATGGAGTTCTATTCGAAGACCGAAAGAATTCCTACTAGACTATCTCCAACCCAGACGCCTATCATCCCAGAAGGGGACCAAGACTTTGCAAGATTCTTGGACCTCAATACCGCAGCCCTCCAAAACTATCTTGCAAGAAAACCAATGCGGGACCTTTCGGACGACGTGGCGACGACATCAACACCGTTCGCCACCCAACCTTTTACGACTCAACCTTTCACCTCAACCATTAACCCGACCATGGCCTATACGCAAAGTTCGGCCTCCTCGTCTATTTTTAGACCAACCTCCACCGAGGTTTCATTACCCCCTCAACCACCTGCAATTCAACCAAGTTCTACATCATATCAGAACTTGATTGCCTCGACCCCACACACTCTTGCACTTATATATGCAGGAGTGCCTACCTCACCCTTTGTCAATACCATCACACAACCTCCTTTGGCGGTATCTAGTCAGCCTATGCCTTCTACCTTCATAACGCAACCACCCTTAACCTCTACTTCTGCCCCTGCGACTAGCCATCCGTACATTGTACAACCGACTATGTCGCACGCCTCTTCTAACCTCTTTCAAGCGCCTTATAACCTAGGAGGCGCTCAACCTGCCAATTTGTCAGCAGACATCATCAAGATGCTGATGGATAAAATGTCCCGTCTCGAAGCTTCTATCTCCGGTTCAAGCAATACTTTGTCATATGAACAAGTTTGCAGCGAGCCCATCCACCCTTCTGTCCCTATTCGACCATACCCTAACCATTGGGAGCTTCCTAAATTTACTCACTTTCAGAGTAAGGAAGACCCACAACAACATCTACGGGCATTTAGACATGCCTGTTACCTTATCGCCCACGACGATGCGTTACTTCTACGCACGTTTCCTATGTCGCTTTCTGGCCCTACCCTTGACTGGTATAGTTCTCTTGCCAGACATTCTATCTTTTCATTCATCCAACTTGCCCAACTATTCGTTGACCATTTTTCTATCAATATCACTAAACAAGTTTCGATCACAGACCTTTACTCCATCAGGCAATTTGATGACGAATCAATCATCGATTTTGTCGCTCGTTGGAGAAGCTTGATCAATCAGCTCTCCTTCTCCTTGCCTCAACCCGAGCTCATTGAGCTCTTTTCTCGAGCATGTGTCAGTCATATCTCGTCCACCCTGCGGGTTCAGACATTCCACACTTTCGACGAGGCCTTCACCATGGCCCGAAAGCTTGAACTCCGCGCCATTGAAGAAGATAAGGTCAAATTGTGTAACACTAACACAAGAACCAATGACCATTCTTCTTCCAGACCTTTTTCTGCCCACTCTCACTCCAAGGAGTCGGCAAACACTGTCATCTTTAGACCATCATCTTCAACAATAACCAACCGAACATCATCTTCAACATTAGACTACATCAATAAACATTTTCAACGTCAATCCATACAGCGTCAATTCACTCCAATTAGGGAGTCATATGCCTCTGTCTTGGATAAACTCGACAAGGGGGATCTTATTTTGGATAACCTGAACGCACCGCCCAACCAAAACCTTGACATCTTCAAGCAACCTCTTTCTAATCACCCGCCTACTCAAGACAACGTCCAAACCATAATCAATGACCCTCAAGACCATGATATACACACGGTCGACACTATCTTTTCTCTTATCCCTAACCAACCTCTTTCACAGGTGGAAGACCTTTCTTCCCCTATACCTCCTCCACATGGCGAAGAACTTTCTTCTCCCACTTCTCTTCCAGCGACTTCTCCTATATTGGAGGACGCTTTGACCACATCAACACCAGCTGCCTCGCCTTCATCCTTATTATCATCCATAGACGATCATACCTTTCTGACTCTCCAACCACACACAGAAGGCATGACTATTCCAGAGCTCTTTCCACTTAAAGAGCCCATACCTTTAATCTCTTCTCAATCGAGAGAAAAATCGTCCACATCTAAGTCCAAACCCGCGCAGGCGTCCATCATGCCCAAAGAGACTAAACCTCTTGGTGTTCGCCCCACATCTAATCTTGCCTCGCATAAAGGTGGCCCTCAACCCAAACCAAAGAAGGCTACTAAACCACACCGGAGGATTCCTCCCCTATCTTCATCATTACCTTCAATCTTGGGCCCACATCCGTCTACTTTACTCGGAGTGCTTCTCACTCCCATTCTTCACAGAGGTAAGTCACCTCCATTATTCTATCAACCCGTTAGACTTATACCTTCTTCAAACCATCGACCAACGCCTCTTACGCCTCCCAAACCAATGTCACCAACCCTCTCTGCAATAAAACATCCCGACCCGTTAGCAGGTTCATATGCCTTGCTCTTACGGCAATTGTTGCAGTCCTCTCGTCTCTCTCTCCCGCCTCTTAGACCATATCACTCTCTCGGACCAAAACCTCCATGGTTCGATGACACTTGCATTTGTGCGTATCATTCCACGCCTGGGCACGACACGGAGCATTGTCATGCCCTCAAGGTCGTCGTTCACCAATGTTTGGAGAATGACACCTCTCTCTTCGACCACGTTATCAACAAACCTTCAACACCACCCCACTCATCAACCCTCGGATCAAGGCCATCTTGGTTCGACAACTCTAAATTCTGCCACTATCATCACACTCTGGGACATGACACCGAGCGTTGTTGTGCTCTTAAAGCTGTCATTCGTCACCACCGGAAAAAGGACACCCTTCTTATCAAGGATCCTCTTGACCCCACCTCTGACAAATTATCAACACCAACCCATACCTCTCCAACCTCGTCATCTAAATCGGGATCTCCACGTCAGACTAAGGTCCCTTCGCTGCCTTTAACCCCTTTATTCGACATCAACACCGTCCATCTGACCACTAAACCTCAATCGACCTTAACTAATCCGTCAAACATTCTCCCTAGCCACTGGGGGAATTTAACCCTCATCCAAACTTCGACCAATTTTTCAACACAGTTTCGACCACATATCAATCACTCTTTCAACTTAACCTCAACCAGACTAGCAACCAAATATTTAACCCGACCTCAACCAAACATTCGACCCAACCAAAGATCAAATACCAACCAATCAACCCTCGACCAACCATTGACCAATTATCAAATGGCCAAATCTCAACCAAACATTCGACCCAACCTTTATTCGACCCAATCTTTTTATCAAAACATTCAACCCTTTTTCAATCAATCAACAACCATATCAACCAACTTCACATCCACTCATCAATCAACACTTGACCAATCTGGAAAGAGGCAAATGGGGCAAGTTTGCTCCTAATTGACTCGGACCTTATCATGCACATGTATATACCAGGGATTTATCAGACCCTGACCCCTTTTTATGCGTTGCATCTGCGACCGTTCTACTGCTAGTCGAGTATTCGTCCACTTGACACTTAACTTGAGCTCGTCCCTTGAGCAATCCCCGTCCTCTTTATCCTACTTCCTTTCAACCCTATTCCTCTTAACAATTCCTATAACCCTTTTATGATATATGGATACTTTGTCCTACTAAAAGGGAGCCCTTGACCTTCTACAGTCTTATCCATGACTCCATTTCTGTCAAAACAAATCAAGATGTCAAAATATATCCATGGTCACTATATCTATATCAAAATCAAAAAAAACAGACTGCTCCCTCGAAGGACAGCTGTACTATCATTGCTGTAATAAATAGACTGCTCCCTCGAAGGACAGCTATTCAAAAGCCTTTTTATTAAACAAAAATCTAGACCACTCCCTCGAAGGATGGCTATGACTACTCTGGCAATAAACAACATTATTTTAGAAGCTTCCCGCATCGATCAGCTTCACAACCTGACCACCAAACAAATGACGTCTCTCTGCAGGCTTCCCGCATTGATCAGTCTGTGCAAAAAAAAAAAAAAAAAAAAAAAAAAAAAAAAAAAAACGAGTCACGGACTTGACTTGTAGTTGTCTCAGGGTCTCCTATAAAAAGGGGCAAAGTTATCTCTGCTCTTAAAACGGGTTACCCTCCCTCCTCCTCCTATCACCCGCTCAAGGGACTTCGAGCTCACTTTAATGTCGAAGTGATTCGATTACCGCTCTAACATAACCACGGTCAACAATGTCACGCATGAATGGGGCTCTTGGTTCTCATAACCCCCTATCTATGCTTCCTTTTTGGTCCTTGTCAATGAAAGAGCAATTTGCCTTTCATCTTCTTCTGCCCTTTGGTCACATTCACCTTCATCACTTGTCAATCGACTCAGCTCAACTCTCCTTTCAGACCATTAACCTGACCTAGCCTATTCACCCTAGTTTCTATGGACACCAATACACATGGAAACTATCGACTCGACCCAATTTATGTTAAGCATAAACCAATACTTGCTGAAGCATAAATAGACCTCAATTCATTTTTAGCATACATCCATCACGAATATGGAATATTGCTAGGGATGAAAAACCCGTCAACCAATGTTGCAGAATACACCATTTGGAAAAGGCTGCAACATCTTTTTTTTTTTTTTTCCTCATCATTTCATCCAATCATCGACCAACCTATCAACCATTTTAACCACCTGTCTACCACTCGGACGCTTGGTCTGAACTACATTGGTCTGAGGCCCTATCACCAGGGCTATGTAGGTAGCACTCAGTTGACATGGGGTCTTCTGAGGTTAGCTCGACCATTCTCATTTGTCCGTCTCTCTGATGGACAAACCTTCTTTCCTTCTTTTAACCATAATCTTGTCCTTGACCACCACCCATTTTATCCCTTTGACCCTCCCTCCCTTTTAGGGAGAACTACATCGGCCTGAGGCCCTATCACCAGGGCTATGTAGGCAGCACTCAGTTGACATGGGGTCTTCTGGGGTTAGCTCGGCCGCATCCTTTCGTCCATTCATCCATCCATCGACCACCAACCATTGGAGATCATGCCTATCTCCTCCGACCTCGACCACTTCCAAGACGTTGTTGCCTTGGTTGTTTTTGCATGTATGCTACCTCATGACTGGTTAGCAGAATTATGCGCAGACCTTTTTGGACCCTCACAAGTATAGGATCGCCCACCGGTTGATCCGCACTACTTGTGACTTTTTCGCGTTTCTAGGAGCACTTCCTGAGCCCGGGATACCTGGAACGCGACGACCCATTTAGAGCTTCAGCTTAGATTGAGTGACCCGATCAGCAGACGACTAAATGCTGGGGCCCGGTTACTTCAATTTTGGCACTCCTCGACCCTTGACCTGCGACACTTTGACCTGACCATCTCGTGCAGTGGTATGCACGCAATCATGACCTTTGCAGCGTTCACCCTCACCCCTTTTTCATCCGCTCTTTATCAAATCAGTACCCGATTCCCGGTTCCCTTCCCTCGACTCCTATTTTGAGGGGGAATACCTCATCCTTACTCGGGGCATTTTGCTTCCTATTTTGTCTTGCAGTTCATTCGAACAACCAACAAGACGAAATCACCCTTATCCCTCACCTGGGGCACTCACTCCTATTTTTGTCTTGCAGTTCGTCCAGAACAACCAACAAGACAAAAAGGGGCAAATGTAGACACCAAAATCGTGTCGACTCCCCTGGTCATTCCTCGTCTTCTTTCTTCTTCGCCTATTGAATCCTTGTCGATCACTTGTTTCACCAGCATTGACCCTGGCATCATGTAAAGAGGAGCACAGAGCGAAAGGTAGACTCTATCCCCATTATGCATCTGCCGACGTCGGTCTTTACCCGACCGATGTCGCCGACGTCGGTCACCTTCCCCTTGTCCGTTATCAGTTACCATTCGGTTTCCCGAAACGGTTGACGAACCGTTTCTGGAACCGTCCCCGTCCCCCGCCTTCATCAACCTCCGCCAGCCATTCGAACCGGATCCCATCCCCGAACGCTGATCAACCGAACGCTGAGCAACCAACCTGCGAATTCCTCCACGAACCTGTGAACTCCGAGCAATCATCGACACTACGACATCAACTACCCTGCACACCATGGCTTTCATCGGGTCTTCTACCAAGTAAGTCTTTATTCTGTTTATTTCATTTTCTTTCTTAGTTATTATTTATTTTCTGTCCTCCCAACTATTCAAACTCCTCAGACTCTGTCTAAACCTCATCCCTGTCCTTATCAAACCCTGTCTCGACTCTGTCTAAACTTCGTCCCTGTCTTTATCAAACCCTACCCTGACCATATCAGACCCTATCCCGACTGTTCAGACCTATCCCGACTCTGTTCAAACCCCCCAGACTCTCCCTGAACCTGCCCGACTCTCTCAGAACCTGTCCCGAACCATTTCCCAGAACCTGCCCCTACCGATGCCGGTCACTGCTCCGACCGACAACGGCACCTTGACCGACGTCGGCACCTTCCCTAACCGATGCCGGCACCACAGAGACCGACACCGGCGACTGTGTAGAACAGTGCCGCTTATCAGGTATGCCTTTTATTTTTCTGTCATTTATTTCTGTCATTATCATCTACTTTCGTCCAATTTTCTACTCTTTTTTATCAGTGGGTTGATATCCTTCTAGGGAGTCTTCGTACTTCTGGGATCGGGCATTTGCCTGACAACCCACCATATCTCTTATTAACATTTTTCTGTGTTTAGCCTTTTCTTCGCAGGTGTCATTCCTCCACAGCAAAAGAGGAGAATCTTTCAACGTCTGATTTCGGTGCGCACGACTATATCAGGTATTTCTAGCCTTAACCATCTTTCAGTTTCTTATTTCTTCTTTGAATGTAGAAAGCAATTTTGCATAGAAACACCTACATACAATCAAAAAAACTAAGGCAAAGTGGTCATGGTCAGAGGAGATAGGCGTGATCCCCATGGTTGTTAATCGCGTTGGGTTGAGATATAAGTGATCTCAAGTGTGCCCTATGAGGAGTCAAAAATGACTTCTACTATGAGGGCTGGCTGTTTGGTCATGATTTTGGGTTGGGATAGATAGTTGGTCCATTAGATGGATGGATGAAGGAATGGCTGAGCTAACCTCAGAATACCCCATGTCAACTGAGTGCTGCCTACATAGCCCCTATTTGAAGGGCCTCAGGCCAATGTAGTTCTCCCTAAAAGGGAGGAAGAAGGTCGGTTGTGGATGTGGGTTGGACTAGGTTAAGTCATGGTTAAAGTTTGAATGGTGTGTCCATCAGATAGATGAAAAAATAGATGTGGTTGAGCTAACCCCAGAAGACATCATGTCATCTAAGTGCTGCCTACATAGCCCTTATTTGAAGGGCCTTAGACCAATGTAGTTCAAGCTGGTTGATAGGTTGGTTTGGTCAAGTTATAAATGATGAGGGTATGATGATGTTATAACCTCTTCCATATTATGTGATGGTGTATTTTGTAACATTGGTTATGTGGTCTTTCATCCCTAGCAATTTTTTGTATTGGTGATGGATGTATGCTAAAAATGAAATGAGTCTATTTAATCTTCAACAAGTAATGGTTTATGCTTGGCATAAATTGTGTAGTCGATAGTTTCCATGTGTATTGGTTTCCATGGAAACTAGTGTGAATAGGCTATGAGAATGTTAGTGGTTTGAAAAAGGTTTGGTTGGTTTGGTTCAGAAGATGATTTGGTTATATGTGACCAAGATGTATAAGAAGTGAAAGGTGCATTGCTCTTTCATTGATAAGGACCATAATGATAGCATAGGTAGGGGTTTTTTTAGAAATAAAAGCCCCATTCATGCATTACGTCGTTGACCATTGGTTGTGTTAGAGAAGTAATCAAATCACTTTGACATTAAAATGAGCTCAAAATCCCTTGAGTAGGTGATGTGATATGTTAGGATAGGGTAAAAGCTTTTTAGTAGAGATAACTTTTCCCTTTTTTATAGGAGACCCTGAGAATGACTATAAGTCAACTCCATGACCCTTTTTTTTTTGGTAGACTAATCAATGCGGGAAGTCTACATGGAGATGTTGTTTTGTTTTGTGGTCATTTGTGAAGTTGATCGATGCGAGAAGCTTCTAAGAGAGTGTTATTTGTAGCAAGATTTTTAGGCATAGCCATCCTTCGAGGGAGTGGTCTATATTTTTGCTTTATATATTTTTGAGGGCTTTGAATAGTTGTCCTTCAAGGGCGCAGTCTATTAGCTACATCAATGATGATGCAACTATCCTTCGAGGGAGTAGTCTGCATTTAGAGTTTTATGACCTTTTGATATTTTGTTTGACATCTCCATTTACTTTTGATAGGATTTATAGTCATGGACAAGACTATAGAAGCTTAAGGGCTCCCTTTTATGAGGACAAAGCATCCATATTTTATAAAAGGGTCACATAGTGTTTGCATAGGGGAATAGGGTTAAAAGGAATGAGGATTAAAATGATAGGGATTGCTCAAGGGACGAGCTCAAGTTAAATATCAAGTGAATGAGTACTTGATTAATAGTAGAATGGTCACAAATGTAAGGCATTAAGGGGCTCAGGTTCTGGCCGGTCTTCAAAAGAAGACAGACAATAAGTCCCTGATCCATGCTTGTATGTCATGATGGAAGGTCCAAGTCAATTAGGAGAAAACTTGCCCCCTTTGCTTCTTTCCACACTGGTCACATGTTAAAGACGATTAAGAAGTTGGTTGATGTTTGGTCAATGCTTGGTTGGTTGATGTTTGGTCGATGCTTGGTTGATTGATATTTGGTCAATGCTTGTTTGGTTGATGTTTGGTCAATTCTTGGTTGGTTGATGTTTGGTTGATGGTTGATGTCTGGTCGTGATAGTCAATATAGGTCAAATTCCCCCAGTCATTTTGGTGATGAGGAGAATGCTTGAGAAATGGTTAGATAAAATGGAGAGAAGACATTGAATCTTCTCTTTGTCAAGGAGTGTGATGCAAGGATTAATTTTGTAAAGCTTTTTGCCTGATAGGCTTAGTTTAAGAGGGTGAGATCCTGATCTTCCATGTTGGAGTTTGGAATCGTAGAATTAGAGATAGTGATGGAGGCAATGGTTGGTAATGTTTGGACTAAGGTAGCTAATGGCTGGGGGTCCTTGGGTTGGACCTCCACTACTTGTAAGGCTTTGATTAAGGCTTGTTGATGTTGTGGAGAGGTTTGAATTAGGTCATACAAAGATGTCTTCATAGGGGTTTGGTGAAGTTGTTTCACCATGGGGTCATGAAGTGACTTTGAAGATTTTGGTTGAGATGTACCCAAGATAGAAATCTTGGGTTTTGATGGTTGAGCAAGATTGACGAATGGATGTGTTTAAGGGAGAGAAACCTTCTCTTTCCCTTTATCCTTCATGATTTGTGACCTAGTGGTCACATGGATAGTGTTGATTTCAAATATAGGGGAGAAAGGTGGTAAAGGAACCACAGTTTGATGATGGGCTCCCGATTTAGGTGAGGATGTTTTAGAGGTAGGGAATGGTGTTGATGGTTTGTTGAAAGGGTGGTCAAAAGGATCCTTAATGAAAAGGGTGTCCTTTTTTAGGTGTTGACGAATGATAGTTTTAAGAGCACAACAATGCTCAGTGTCATGTCCAGGTGTGTAATGATATGCACAAAATTTAGTGTCATCGAACCAAGATGGCTTTCATCTGAGAGTTAATGAGTGTGTCAGTGAAGAGGGTTAGGAGACATGAGACGGTGTTGGAGATTTTTTGATAGTCTCCTCAATAATAAGGGTTTCTTTTTCCATGAATTGGTGGATGACAACCTTAAGGGCACAACAATTTTTAGTGTCATGCCCAAGTGTGCGATGATATAGGCAAATTTTAGTATCATCGAACCAAGATGACTTTATTCCAAGAGGTTGAAATGGTTTGATAGGTGGAAGAATTATGTTAGAGGATTGTAGAAGTTGGTGTAGTATCAAAGCATATGAACTTTCTAATGGGTCCGTGCTTGTTGATGTGCTAGGTGTTGATAACTTTTATTTGGGAGTTGTTGAGGGAGACTTTCATACCACCTTTTGGGTTGGTGGTGTGGTCACTCATGGAGACGACACTTTCTTTGTGAGGGGTGCCAAATTTTTTAGAGGAGGTAGGTTTATGGTGGGTAAAGGGAGTAATGGAGGCAACTTGTTTTGGTTAGGGGTTGTAGTAGGGAGGACTCCTATTATGGTAGAAGGATGAGGGACCAAAATGGAGGGAAATGATGATGGTGGAGGAGGAGTTCACTGCCGTGGCTTAGTAGCCTTCTTTAGTTTGGTTTGAGGATTACTATTGTGTGAGGCAAGGTTCAAGTCTACCTTCACTTGTGGGTGAGTGAGGTTAGGTATGGGGTGAACTCCAAGGGACTTAACCAGTTTTGGTATGGTAGATGTTTGTGAGGGTTTAGGTTTAGATGTGGATGGTTGAGTTTTGGAAATAGAAGCTTGGTACTTATTGGAGACTTTTGGATATTTTGTCACAGGAGGGTCGATAGCATGAGATGAGGCAGGACGTGTAAGGTGAGGAGCTTTGAGTTGCTCCCATAATGCCTCATGTTCTAATTTCCTCAAATGGAGAAGTCCTAGTTTTTCCACTAATCGAGAGAATGGTTTGGAAGATGTTGGATGAGATTTTGGTTCTTTAGAAGATGTGGGTTGTTGTGAGACTAAAAATGTGTTAGATGCAGCGATCTCAGACCCAAGGCATGAGAGAGTCATAACTAGATCATCCTCGATCGATGTAGGTGAAGAGACAAGTTCTTCTCTTGGTGGAGAAGGAAGTGGAGAATGTGACTCCTCAAGAGGATAGAGGGCAGGGATGATTATGCCTTTTACTTGTAGTTGAGGAGCAGGAAAAGTAAGGTCCTCCATTGGTAGTAGGAAGGATGAAGGTGGGGCTAGTGGTGTTGGTATGGTCAAAGTGTCCTCCAATATAAGAGAGGTCGATGGAGAACTAATAGGAGTAGAAGGTTATTCCACCTATGGGGGAGAAATAAGAGAAGAAGGCTCTTCTACTTGTGATGGACAAATGAGTGGGCTAACCTCTTCAGACTATGAGAGAGGTTGGTTAGGCATAAAAGGTGAGACCGTGTTGACTGTGCGTATATTACACTCTTGGGAGTCATCAACCATGGTCTGCACATTGTTTTGGCTAGGGGGATGGTTAGGAAAAGGTTTTCTAAAGATGTCTATGTTTTGGTTAGGTGGTGCATTTGGGTTATCCAAGACTAGATCACCTTTATCTAACATGTCCTGAATAATGTTCTTGAGAGTCTTACAATTGTCTGTGTCATGGCCTTTGACACGGTGATAATTGCAGAAGTCATTCTCCCTATACCATGTAGGGATGTCATGCAAGGGATCAAATTGAGGGGGTGGTCAAATTTGGGGGAGATTGAGGACTCCCTATTTGAAAATTTTATCCAACACAGATGCATATGATTCTCCTATTGGAGTATATTGATGCTAAATGTATCATTGTTGGAATTATTGTGTGATACTTTGGGATGTGGAAGGTTCAGATTGGTTGGTTATTGTTGAAGATGATGGTCTAACAACTACAACATTTGTTGATCCCTTAGATTTGGGATTGGAAGAAGAAGATTTGGAGGAATGGTCATTCGACTTTGCATTGGGGTTTTTACTTCACAATTGGACTTTATTTTTTTTGACAGCATGGAGTTCAAGCTTCCTAGCCATCATGAAAGCTTCGTCAAATGTGTGGAATGTTTGGACCCACAAAGTAGAGGAAATATGTTTGGCACACGCTTGTGAAAAGAGCTTAATGAGCTCAGGTTGAGGTAAATAAAAGGAGAGTTGGTTGATTAAGCCTCTCTAATGGGCAACAAAATTAGCTATTGATTCATCATCAAACTGTCTGATAGAGTAAAGGTCTATGATGGAGACCTTTTTGGTGATGTTGATCAAAAAGTGGTCAAGGAAAAGTTGAGCTAGCTAGGTGAATGTAAAAAGAGAGTGACTGGTAATAGAACTATACCAATAAAGGGTAGCACCATAAAGTGACATGGGAAATGTGCATAGCAATAATGCATCATCATGGGCTATAAGGTAACAAGTGTGTCTAAACACTTGTAGATGTTGCTGTGGGTCTTCCTTACTCTGGAAATGAGTAAACTTGGGAAGTTCCCACTGACTGGGATATGGTCAAATTGGCACTGAAGGATGAATGGGTTCATTACAAATTTGTTCATATGAGAGAATATTTCTTGAACCTGAAATAGATGTCTCATGATTAGACATATTGTTCATCAACATCTTGATTAGATTGATTGATGGATTTGCAGGTGGGGCACCCCCTAGGTTGTAAGGCACTTGGAAGGTGGTAGGAGGGGCGTATGACATAGTTGGTTGTGCTTTTATAGGTGCAACATATTGGTAACTAGTCATAGGGACTGATGTCAAAGCCAAGGGTGGTTGTGTCATGAAGCTAGGGGGCACAACTTGGCTTGATGTCACTAGAGGTGGTTGGATGGTGGCAACACTAGCCAAAGGACAAGTAGCCACCCTGGTGTTGATGGGTGCAAGAGTAGGTGGGATGGAGACAACTAGGTTTTGGAATGGTATAGAACTTTTTTGAATAGTTTGTGGTTGATGGGGTACCAAAACCCTAATGGATGTAGGTCCAAAAATAGGAGAGGCCACACTTTCAAGATTGGTCATGGTCAGGTTGTTGGCTGAGGAAATGGCTTGGGTGTCTATGGGTTGAATTACATAGGTGGTTGATATGACTGCCATCTCAACTAAAAAGGTCGGCATCCCATAAATTGGGTTGCCTAAAGAGTCTCACGTTTGACTTCTCATGAGATAGTGTTGAAGGGCTTTGACATTGAGGTCAAGGAACCTTTCAAAGTCTTGGTCCCCTTTGGGAATAATAGGGGGTTGAGTCGGGGTTGGTTGGGTAGGAGTTCATTCATTCTCTGAATGATACTCCATTAGAGGACTTGTTATGGAGGGCGAAGGTAGAAGTGGTTGTTGCCTTGCGTGGTTAACAAGAATTTTGGTTTGACTACGTGTCAAAACCATCCAAGGCAAAAAGGGGGGTTTAGGTTCTAAAAACTAGATGTTTTAGCCTCAGAAAAATAGAGTTGGTGTTTTTAACAGCAAAGAGGTCAGGTTTTTAGCTTGCTATTTTGAGAAGAATTTTTTTGACAGTGATCGACGTTGGTGAAAAACTGATGCTAGTGAATAAAGTTACCGATGTTGGTCAAATAACCAATGTCGGTGAAGATAAATTGCTGATGTCAGTGGAAAAATTGATGTCAGTGACTGTGTATTCCCAGAAACTCAAAAAACTAAAAGTTTTTGGAAGGAAGAAGAAAGTTTGAGTTGTTCTTGGAGCTCAGAATGCGACCTCACTAGCTCAAAAAACTAGATAGAGATAGAAAAATAGATGAAGACAAGTAGACCCTAAACGTTAATTCCTAAGAATAAGTTTTAGGGTCTTATTGGCTTATGCCTTATAAGGGTGTGTTTGGGAAGTTGGATTTTAGAATGGGTCCTAAAAGAGGTAGTCTAAGATTGGTTTTGGGTTAGTTTCGATGCTCAAAAGTCTGTATTAGGTTCTGTACGTGGCCTGGTGCTAAGGAGCAAGCTCCCCTCACTTCACGAGCCTAGAGATAAGTTGGGTCACTTAGCCTATATATACTTCCCCTAGAGTTTATACTCTGCTAGAGAATAGAGTGGGTTCTCCCCTTGGTGTTGAAGTCTAAGTAAGATTACCAAGAAGGGTAAGGTATCCGCTAGGTGATGAAATCCTAGTCGGACCTTGTCTCAGGTATGTTTAGATGTTTGATTGTGAAAGTGGTCTGGTCATGTAACATAAGTACACTAAAATTTATTCATAATGCATTTTTAATTACTAGATGTGAGAGTTAAGTATGCATTCAGGCAGAAATGAGATGTAATAGATTTTAAGCCCAAATTGAAATGTTTTCTTCAAATGTAAACAAGTTGAGAAAAGGTTAAGAGTATGAATTTCACTACTCTAAGATGCAAGGAGAAAGTGACAAGAAGAAAAAGAAAGAAGTTCCTTTTAACTTTGCTTATGGTTTCGTTTGGAAATGGAGAGAGAAGAAGGATGCAAAAAGAAATCTAATGCACCTATATGAATGTTTGATTTTAGAAGAAAAAGAATTATGAACCCAAGGAAAATTCCAGGGGTCCCACTGGGCGTGCCAGAATGTTTCTACAAGTTTTTTTTCACTTTTCTACATTCAAAAGAAATAAAAAACTAAAGTAGTGGTCAGGGGTTAGATGATACTCGGATGAAGTTTGTGCATCGTATCCAGATGACTGAAGGAGCTCCTCTTTGGCTGTGGAGGATGACACCTATAGAAAAAAGAGACTCAAACATAGAAATTGTTAGATAGAGATAAGGTGGACTGCCAAGTGATATGCTCGGTCTTAGAAGCACAAAGACTTCCTTGAGGGATGATAGTCCACTGTTTATAAGTAAAAGTGTCAAAAATAAAGAAATGATGAATGAATAGCAAAGAGGAAATTAGATAATGTGTACCTATTTATTTGTAGTTGGTTTGCCACAGTCATCGACATCGGTTGTTCTACCGGTGTCAGTTGTTTAGGTTGCCAATGTTGGTTAGTTTTCCAATGTCGATAGGGGAAATGGTCGATGTCGGTCAGGGCAATGGCCTTAGGTGAGTTTGGGACAGGGTTGTGGTCGACAGAGGGGTTTGGAAGGAGTTTGGGTCTATTAATGGTTTGTGTGGGATTTGCAGGGTAGGGAGTATGGCCTAAAAAGGGGATCAGATAAAAGACAGGGGTGAAAGGGAGATAAAGATGAGGGAAGGCTTTTCAGCCTTTTTGGGAAGAATAGGTTGGGTTGTGTCAACAGTGCTTAGAAATGGACAATGGACTGATTACTAATGTATCCTAAGAGTACTGAAATAAAAATTAGTAGAAATACTTAGCTCTTAGTTGCTAAAAAATTAGGGGTGTGAATGCTTGCACCTATTATAGCTGATGTCGAGATCCCTGTACCATGCTCCAATCTGATTTGAAGTCACTTGGGCAGAGTCTCTATAGCTAAGAGAGTGTTGATAGAATGCTGGTACCTATAAAGAGTTGAGGAGCAAGATAAATTGATTCGGGCAAGAAAATTAGCATTTAGGTCTGTGATTAGTTTTTTGTTCAGCCTAGAAGTTGGTTTTAAGCAACCAATGTCAGTGATCCCATTGGCATTGGCCGATGGTTGATCGACGTCAGCGGCTGGAGGATGGGTAAAAAGGCTATTTTTAGCCTTTTGCCCATTCCTCCATCTACCAAGTTCAGTGGTCATGGTTAAACGATCAAATGTGGGTTTAATAGGTGTGTGAATTAGTGAGAGAGTTGGAATGATTAGTCATAGGGTAATAAATGAGGGTATCCAAGGGTGAGGAATCCAAGGGTGAGGTGTCAAGGGTGATGTGTCATGGGTGAGGTGTCAAGGGTGATGTGTCATGGGTGAGGTGTCAAGGGTGGTGTTATTAATTTAAAATAGGTAATTTATTTTTAAATTAATAAGTGTATGGGTTAGAAATGTTTAGAAGCGGACCAAGGGGACCAAGGGGGAGGTTGACCAAGGAGTAGACACAATTTTGGTGTCTACAATCATCACCTATAAAATCGTAGTCAAGTTGTCTCCAAACATGAAAATGAGATGCCACATACACATTAACATTAGAGCTCAGGAAAATGAATAAGATATAGAGGTTATTAAAATTCAAATGGAACATAAAATAATTACTAAAACAACTAACCAAAGATGACTCTTTAACCCTTCATATATTGTTGGTCTAGAACACACAAGATGCATAGTCAAAATTGGAAGGCCTAATTAGTTCAAATGATTATATCTATTAAAAGAGGCAAGACATGTGAAAATTATCCTATAATGATTATATTACCTTTTTATGGTCTTTAGGATCTTCAAGTTAAGATCAAGGTCTAGAGATATTCCTAGGATTGATTGAGCACTCATAAACACACAGTCTTGTGTGTGTGTGTGTGTGGCTATAGGAGAGTGTTTGTTGAAGGAAAAAATGATACCCAAGATTAATAATTTTTTGATAGACACTAAGGTTCAATAAATTAGGTTTCCAACTCCTTTATTAGTGATTAAAATAGGAAATATAGACTATTTATTACATTAGCATTAATTAGCTTGAGAACCTTGTATAGGCCAATGATGGTCATAACAAGATTAAAGAGGATAAATGATATAGATAGAGGTCTAGGACACTATGATACTATTGTAGAGTAAAATACTCTACATTTTTTTTGAGTTTCAGTTGTGAACTCCAGTTTACTCCCTGAACATTTCATTTTTGGTAGTGAAGGTTTTGACACAGCATGGGCATGGGTTTTTATTTTGCCTAAGTTTTGTCTAAGTCTCAGAGTCATGTATAACATGCCAAGTGTAATCAGCTGGGACACATATATAATTTCTTTAAGTAACGTGCATGGAGCCATGTGTCCTATTATATACCCACAGAGCTCGATAAGTGTCAACATCTACATTTCAATTTCTTATAAGTTTCAAAAGCTTCTTTCAATAAGCTTCTCTCAATGTGTGTGGAAGGTGCCAAGTGGAAACTATGGAAGGTTTTAATATGTTTCTCTAAGTAATGTGGAAAGTGTTGCGTGTCCTTTGTAATATCTACGGAGACCACCAAGTGTTGACATCTGTAGTTTCTTCCTTTTATTTCATTGTTGAGAAAGGACTGTGGTGGGCCCCAAGTGAGTTGTTAAAGTAAGTAGAGCGCACCAAGTGTCATTGTCCATGTGAATCTAAATAAGTCCCAAATGTTTCTATAGACAAGTGAAAGCTGCCATGTGTCATCTTTCGTAGGACTCTCAAAAGGTATATAAAGATTTAATAGACAAGTGGAAGCCACCACATGTCACTTGTTAAGACTATCAGATGCTACCAAGTGTCCTTGCCTATTTCATAGTGGGAAATGCCACATGTATGTATTTCATCTAATGAAATTGAAAAGAGGCTAACAATTTTAGATCTGAAAGATATCTTCTGTTAGACACTTCTAGTTAAGTTCTAGTTTGGTTAGACTGTTGGGATTTGATCATGCAGGCAATCTCGAGCTAGTCCTATGCTATAAATATGGGTTCAAATCACAGGTGTAGAGGGGGGGGGAAAGGAAAGGGAGAGAATCTTATGCATATAAAATTTTATCATAGATTTACAAGAAGTTTTTGAGACTTTCTTACTGTGGCCAGTAATATCATTTGCCTTTGTTCTATTTTCTTAATTTAGAAAGTTTGTATAACTATGCATGTATCAGTGCCTTTTATGTGACTATAAAACTAATAAGAAGATTGAATTTTGTGCCTTCACTGATATTTTCTATGTCATTACAAAATCATCTAAGTTGTGAGCCTTTGATTCTATTTATTTTCATCTTTTACATTGATCATGCATTGTTTTCTCTTTAATGTAATTGAATCCTAAAGATAGCTTCACTGTGCTTAGTATTAAGGAATGAATCATACTCAGGCACATCACCATAGTTAAATTTTATTTCATTGTATTGGTGATTTTGTTTAATTTTTATCCCTTTTTCCCATAATACATTTGAGATAAAGAAGAGCCAGTTTCTTTAAAATCTGGAGGTCGTTTCAGGTCACAAGTCCCAAATTCTTGAAACTTCCCATGTTGGTGTTAGAAACAATGCAATTTTAATCATCAACAATTTTTGGCATGCCCAGTGGGACAATCTCTTGATGTTTATTTCAAGACTATATGAACCAAAGAGCTACAACGAATCAGAGCTATGGACTAGTAACAAGAGCTCAATTTGCTGTGAACCTGGGTATTCTTTTACCACCATTGATAACTAATTCAAGAAGAAGGGTCAATTAGCTTATAACAACACTAATAGAAAACATGGGATCACCTATAGCCCTAAGGAATTATGCAAATTAGAACATTGGTAGTGCTCTAATTCTCTTAGTACCACCAGCCACTTGGGATCTTATTCCAATAAATGCCCTGAAAGCTCTACCCAAATTTAGTGGAGAAGATTTCAAAACACCTGAAGAACATCTACAGGATGTGTCTGATGTCTATGTAATACATGTGATCACACAACAGAATGTGGCTATAAGATTGTTAGCAACTTCTTTGAAGGGGAAGGCTCTAGACTGGTATAGATCTTTGACCCTAAATACAATATCTACATGGGATCAGCGTGGAGATGCTTTCTTTGCAAGATTTGAGGAAAAGGGTGATAAATCTTCTTTATTGCAATAATTGATTACTATCAAAAGGGCACCACAAGAAGCTATGACTAATTTTAATTCAAGATTTCAAAAGACTTGGAAAATAATTCCTACTACAACAAGACCATTACTAGGTATGGCTATAGTATTTTATCTTAAAGCCTTAAATTCAAATATATCAGTAATGATTTAGTCACTTGGAGGTCAAACTCTACCAAAAGCCTATGACTATGTAGTCAGAGCTGAAAATAAATTAATAGATGCTGGAAAGTTGTCCCTAAGGCCTCCCATGCCCATGTTTCTAGAGATTACCTTACCTTTGCCTCAAGAAGCACCTAATCCCATAGCCCCACCTGTGTCTATGTATATATTTCCTCAACAATCTGCTAAAGTAGCTGTCCCTGTCCAATCATCTAAGATGGATGATGTCAAGAACATCTTAAGGATATTTTCTAATGAGATAATTAACCTAAAAAGACAACAAAATCCTTATCCAAGACCCTAATATCAAGGCTACCAAGGAAATAGACATCCACCATAGCCAAATCAGTATCAAGGTCCTCAAAGGCAAACTAACCCTCAGCCATTGAACTAATTAGTTACAGTCCCTACACCCTCATAGACTATTCCCCCTAATCCAAATAGGGAGATTGTTCTAGGGTAGAATAATTATGCAGATGGCACCAATGCCTAGTGTTTCCCTCTTAATAATACTCATATACCTAGAGATTGTCTGAGGGGTAATCTGTAGAAAAAGATAGTAGAGCAAAGAAGAATGTATGGACAAGTTGAAAATACTTCTGACACTCAACCCTACCAATCACTTGGTATACAAAATTTAGTCCTAGTGGCTTAGATGCAAGGGATGTCCTTACAACAATAAGAAGAAATAGCCCCTGAGCATGCTTTATTTTCATGGGTTGAAGATGAAGAGTCAGTATTCTTAAATGAAGCATCTACTTCCAAGAAGCCATTGGTACAATCAAGTTAATACACTAGAGCCAAGAGAAGGATGATGAAACGGCCTGAAGTCACAAATAATGAAATTATGGGGATTCCTCCATTTCAAGGTCATCAAAACATAGTTGCTAGACAAGAAATACCTCAACCAGTGTAGAACTAAGTAATTTCTAGACAAGCTCAAGAAAAATCAAGGTACCCTTATTATTGAAGAACCAAAACACTAGGACCAGTGAATGTGGTGGATCAGTAGAAGAGGACCCCAGGACGTGTGTCAATATGGTACATGTTAGCTATTCCTAAGCAAAAGACACTATTGCAAGAAGATCTACAGGGCCAAGTAGTGCCTAAACATATTGTACCAAAGGAGGACCTAATGATAAGGAAAAGATCAAAGACACGGTTCCTCTATAGATAATAGCCCTTTTGAACAATGCACCAGAGGTAAGCAATTCCAAACCAGAGCCCTTCTATTTGACTTTAATAGTTGGAAAGACACTGTTACATAATGCAATGATAGACTCAGGGGCTAACACTATAGTAATGCATAAACAAATAGTAGATGCTTTAAAAATAAAGTATGAGCCACTTACTAGAGGAGTTGGAAAAGGAATTTGTTTAGGCATTACTATAGTACCTTAAATTTTGATGGGGCTAAAAGTAAAAAATGTGTTAGAGAAGGAATTTGTCTTATTGCTCCAAATGGTGAGAAAATTTTAAGAGCTATCTGTTTCCAATTTGCCTGTACTAATAATGATGTTGAATATGAATCCTTAGTACATGGGCTCATGTTGGCCAAGAAAAAGGGAGTAAAGAATTTGATAGTAAAAGGAGATTCAGAACTAGTGGTGAAACAAATCAGAGAAAAGGAAATAGCCAAAAATGTAAAGATGAGATCCTATAGACACAGAATTTGGGACTTAATAGATGATTTTGAAGCTTTCAATATTGAAGTAGTTCCTAAAACCCAAAATTTTGAAGCAGATAAGATGGCATAGATTGGCTCATAGTTGGTCCCAACAATTGATATATTAGTCAACAATGAGCCAATCAAAGTTATAGTAAGGCTAACTATCCTAGACAATGATGAAAATTGGCAAGTCTTTAAAAATAATTTTTAGGTACTCTCATTTTTGCAACAGTCAAGGGAATTTGCTGATCAATTACAACCCAAAATTGAAGAAGCATATGGAGCCCAAATTATTCAATTAAAGACCAATAAGCTTCCCAAAGGCTTGATTACTTTAGAAAACCTATTTGATCTAGAAGATGTAAGCCTAGAGAAGAAAATGTTTCAAGCAAATAAAGCAGATTATTCTGAGATACAAGTGAGTGAAGGGAGAAAACTAAAGATTGGAAATTCCATAACCCAAGAGGAAAGGGAAAGACTAATTGACTTGTGTGAAAGATATGATAGAGTAATAGCTTGGACCTATGAAGACCTTCATGGCTATAATAGAGACATCATTCAACACACCATAGAACTGATTGAAGGATCTAAGCTAGTCAGACAGAAGTAGAGGCCAATGAATCATAGGATTGAACATCTAATGGTGGATGAGTTGCAAAAACTCTTAGAATCTAAAATAATTTTTCCAATCAAACACTCAACCTGGGTATCCCATCTAGTACCATTCAAAAAAAAGAATGGTGACATAAGGCTCTGTGTGGATTTCAAAGACCTAAATAGAGCATCTCTGAAAGATCACTATCCCCTACCCTCTATGGAACAAATTTTATAGACTGTGGCTAGATCAGAGAGATTTTCCTTGCTAAATGGTTTCTCTGGATATAATCAAATTTGGTTAGCTGATGAAGACCAACACAAGACTACATTTACTACCAAATGGGGAATGTTTGTATATGCCAAGATGCCATTTGGCCTATCAAATGCTGGAGCCACTTTTTAAAGAGCAATGGATGTAGCATTTGGAGAACTCATAAATAAAATCATTTTGATTTATCTTGATGATCTCACTATTTTTTCCAAGAATGTTTTTAATCATTTTGATCATCTGAAATCTATTTTTAAGAAGTGTTAAGATTTTGGAATATCCCTGAATCGCAAGTGTATCTTTACAGTACCTCAAGGCAAAATATTGGGACATATATTATCCAAAGAAGGAATCTCTATAGAACTAGAGAGAGTCAACCATAATGAACTTGTCCTTGTCAGTAAATAAGAAGGCAGTTCAGTCTTTTTTGGGAAACATTAATTTTGTCAGTCAGTTCATATCAAACTTTGTAGGCCTAATGAGACCAATGACACTCATATTGAAGAAATACCTGGTGTTCAAGTGGACTACAGAAGGAAGACAAGCTTTTGAGGAGGTCAAGAAAGCAATTTCAATAGCCCTAGTACTTAGTAACCCAAACTTATCTAAGTCTTTTATAATGTATGTTTATGGAGGAGAGTTCGGTGTTGCTACTGTCCTAACACAAAAATATGATCAATAAGAGGGAGAACATCCAATAGCCTTTTTGTCAAGGACTCTTAGGGAGTATGAATCCAGATACAACTTTGTGGAGAAATAGGCATATGTTATGGTAAAAGACCTCAAGAAATTCAAGCATATGGTATTAGTAAATAAGATTTTGATACTTGTGGCTCATCCTAGTGTCAGAGAATACATTATGGATGGTGAAATTATTGAAAAAAGATCAAATTAGATAACAAAGATCCTTGAGTATGATGTAGAGGTCAGACCCACTAAGCTAGTCAGAGGTAGGGGGTTGTGCCAATACATGCCTCAAGATATGGAAAAGATGATAACTGAAGAAACAGAAAAGGAAAATGTATTGAGGATACAAGAAATTGATCAAAACTCCTGGGTCACAAATAGAATCCATTTTATGAAACATGGGATTTTCCCAAAAGAGCTCTCTGAGGACAAGAGGAGATACTATAGGTAGTAAGGGGTCCATTTTGTTTCAATTGACCAAGTTCTTTTTAGAAGAAATACTGATGGCATACTTTTAATATGCATAGAGAAAGGTGAGGCTCAGAAAATACTACATGAAATGCACCATGGAGTCTCAGGTGGACATTTTTATGCAAGAACCATAGCTATAAAAATAATTCAGGTAGGTTATTTCTAGCCCACTTTATTTATAGACTATTATCAACTGGTCAAAGAGTGCTAATCTTGTCAGTATTATGTGGGGAAGAGAAGGAATGCAACAATGCCCCTTAGTCCTATAATTATTGATGAACCCTTTGCTCAATGGGGTCTTAAATTCATTAGAATGATAAATCCAATGTTGAGTATGGGACACAAATGGATTATAAATACCACATATTATTTTACCAGATGGAATGAGGTAGTGCCACTCAAAGAAGCAACAAAAAAGGTGATCCTAGACTTTCTAGGGGATATCACTACTCACTTTGGGCCTCCTCGTACCATAATTTTAGATAATTCTAAGGCATTTTTAAGGGCAAAAACATCTAACTTTGCACTAGAGTATGGAATATATCTGAAAAATTTCTCAAATTATTACCCTCAGGGTAATGGTTTGGCAGAATCAACCAACAAGAACCTAATTAGACTTATTAAGAGAATAGGGGCTGATCATCACAAAGAGTGGCATAAAGTGCTTAATATAGCACTGTGGGCTGATAGAATTATGCCTAAAAAAGTGAAAAAGATGTCCCAATATGAATTGGTATATGGTAAGCCTACTATAATGCCCTTGAGCTTGGAGATTCTTGCTCTCTAGTTATTAAAATAGATTGAAATTGAGGAGAATAGCCCCATGCAGGTTAGACTTGCTGAGCTCCTAGAAGTTCAAGAAAAGAGGGTTACAGCACATGAATCATTAATTAAACATTATAAAATAATCAAATACTACTTCAATAAGAAGACTTCAAACCCCTATTTTGAAGTAGGCTCAGTTGTTTTGAAATGGGATGCGAGAGCTACCAAGTCGGGTCAACACAATAAATTTGAGGCATTGTGGATTGGCCCCTATAATATTCATACATGTAAATAGAAAAAATTATTTGAGATTGAAACAATAGAGGGTGAACCCAAAGAGATCCCTATGAATGGGATCTACCTGAAATGTTTCATTTAAGTAGTATCTCCCATGTATTATAGTTAGATAGTTTCCCTTTTCTTGTTGCTCTATTTACCCATTTTTTCCCACTCTTTCTTTTAATAAGTGTTCTATGAACACTTGGCCGTGGCTCAAAGTCTTTTAAAAAATTTCAAAACTCTCACATTCACTAAATCTCTGTTAAATCTCCAAAATTCCCCAAGGTACCTTTACACAACCACTTTTATGATGTGTCTGACACGCTATCCCACACAAATTTAATAAGATTTACCAATGGTTTTCTAGTTATAATGCTATTTATGAGACTTGATGTGTCATTAAATACCCTAATAACAAGAGTTAAGGATTAACTATGTCTCATCCATTCCTACGTCTGCTAGGAAAATCTCTGTTACTTGCATTTCAATTCATAGCAAAACTTGCTTAGTAAAAGTGCCTTCCCTATTGCAAAGCTTCCATACTTGTTACATAAGTTCACTAATTTCTAGTATAGACATAGATATGGAGGAGGCACAATCTTCACAATAGGGGTTTGGTCTTTATGAATCCATTGATAAGCTTCTCACTAGCAAATCATATGCTTCAGCTCCTACACAACCGTTAAGGACCTATCCAAGGACTAGAGTCCCCAAAGATGGTTATGTGATCGACCCAACAAAGGTGAAGGATTTTGTAGATAGAATCATGGACCCAACCCTTCAAAAGTCTAGAAAATCTCTACGAGAAGGGGAACACCAAAGATGTATCCAAAAGGCCAAGGCTAGACAATCCAAAATGTTTGGGATGAGGATATGGACTTCTCAATTGGCATAATTCATTGTCCCAAGTGTACATCCATGCCCTGACTTAGTTGAAATGTGTGCACAATTGTTTCATGCACCCTTGAACACCATAAAATAGGGTCAATTAATGGTGCAAATTACACCGAAGGCCATTAGGGACATGTTGGCCCTATATCATGACAAAATAGCCATATTTCCCATCATTGCTAAAATGCAAAAAGTGTGGGCAAATATTAATAATCAACTGAGGTTTCTCAGATCAAAATTGCAATTAGGGGATGATGATACCATTGTTCCAGTGCTACCAATAGGAAGGGAACAATTTGCATAGGCCAATCAAGAGGCACTATCCATGATGGCATTTATTTTTGGAATGAAGGAGGACATAATTGTCTATGATTGGCAAATGACCATTCTCTTCAGATTAAAAATTGTAGACAAGTCTCAAGAGTATCAGTTGGACTTCTTAGAGTAGATTGCTTATTCAATGGTTGACCAACTCACTCAATTCAAGTCTAAAGGGGTTTTTAAGTATTCTTATTATCTATTTCACCTCATATTATATCAAAACTCTGGCATCTTTTCAAAATATATGCATCTGAATATGTATGACCCAAGTTTTGGTCATAATAGGACCATTCTTATGTCTGCATGGACACATATCTTATCCAAAACATCTAACCCATATGAATTTTGAGAACTTTTTGTTGCCCCTGCCTTTCGTCACCTAAGCCCAGAGCCTGTTGAAAATAGATTAACTCCAAGTGTTAAAGGCCTCATGACAAATTTCACTATTCCTTGTGACTACTTTTTTGGATCTCATCATACCATCATTAGGGTACATGGTTTTAATGGAGAACTAGTGTTGCTACCCATGATTTTGACTCCTAGGTTAGTATTCTTAGAGGTCACCCGATAAGTGTCTATGGTTGATAATGACTATGGCACTGGGAAAAATAAAAAGAAAATGTATTATATTCCATGTGTAAAGAAAAACATGGCCCTAGAGGTCAGAGATGCTGAGCACTTGTTGCTGAGGAAGCTAGCTATCCTACGTTTCTTTTTGATTGAAGATAAATGGAGATATGACCCAAGCAGTTTCATAACCTTATGGGTTAAGAATAAGAAGGTTGACACTAAAATTGTGCATGAGGGTTGTCCCTTTTGGGAAGATAGAAGAAACCCTAAGGAAGATATTCCTAATTTGTATGTAGAATTGATAGATTTGCCCTTTTAGGGGGCCAGGCCATGGGAAACCTTTTATGTTAAGTAAAAGGTTTTTGACCCTAAAATCACAATGACTTATGGTTTAAAAAGGGCGTTGAAGAATAAAGGATGGAAACTCAAGAAAATAGAAGCCTATTGGAAATATAGGCAGGGGATTTTTGAGATAACTCACTCTTTTGGTAATGTAAACTCAGATGAGAAATGGGAGGCAATATGGGATGAATGGCATCTATCTCCTGTCTCTAGCCCTAATACAAGCAAACTGTAGACATAGGGTGGAGAGTTAGAGGGTGAAGCAAAATCCACTCTTATAGTGCAAGCCCTAGGACAAACCTCATCTACAATCACTATATAAAAACAAAAGAATGTGGTATCCTCACCACCTAGAGCTTTTTCATCAGTGTCAACTTTTGGGGTTCCCAATTTTTTGCAATCACCACTAGCAGTAGTGGTAAACATTGAAGAGGAGGAAGCACAACAAGAAGAAGAAAGGCCAAAGAAACATAAGAAGCTAAAACTTTAGCTTGATTCAGATGAGGAGGTAGAGCCCTCATAGCATCAACCACTAAGTACATCTGTTGCTCCTTAGGTACATGTTATTTCTCCTTCTTCTCAATCTTTTTCTTCTTCTATAGGGGTGACAATCCCAACTGGATAAATATTATCCCCTACCACCTCTGTTTTACCAATTTCCCAATTTATGCCACCTATTACTACTCAAGCCATGTCATCACAAGCCACATCATTTCCTCCTTTTTTCCCCTCTCTCCCAAAGAAAATACCTCCCTAGATTCCCCCTAACCAACATTTGGCTATTCCCTATGGATTACCATAGGATTATCCTTTTGTGGGTGGGTATATTGCCTCTCCCTCTACCTTCCAAGCTCAAACAAACACTACTAAGAAGGCTAGGGAAGCCTGGATGGATAAAAAGAGGAAGAAATATAATAAAGCTCTGGTTGTACCACACATGAGGTCACTATTTGACCCAACTCATTTGTCACCTAATGTAGTCAGGCTAAATGAGTAGATGTAGCCTCAAGATTATACAATGAGTGTAGTAGCTATGGATATGTCACTTTTCAAACCATAAGACAGGGTTGAGCTGGTGAATGAAACCAATTCTATTGTAGCTACTAATTATTTTAAAGTATCAAAGAAGCTGCAAAAGATGGAGGCTGATCTGGCTTAAGAGAAAGCAAATGGTAGCAATCTGGCTACAAAAATCAAAACAAAGAATGATGAAATAGAGAGTCTCAACAAATAGTTGCAAGATACTATTTATTGTTAGATTCACCAGGCTATTCAAGCCCTAAATGCTTCTTTTAAAGAAGAGCTAACACAAGAGAAATCTTCAATGACAGCCTTAAGGTAGGAAAAGGCAACACTATAGAAAAAATGTCAGGAAAACTTGCAACGGGTCACCAGTTCCAGTAGAAGCTACTAAATGAGCAAAACAATACTACGACCATACAGGCCTAACTTCAAGCTGAGAAAAAAATAACAAAACAATTGACACTTGAGTTAGATAATAGGCCATAAAATGTAGGAGTTATGAACCTGGTCAAGGAGCTATATATATTAGTATGGAAAATAATCTCTGAGGAGATTACTCAGCTCAAACCCTCTAACTTTCCTGCTAAATGCACAAAAATTGTGCAAAAAGGGTGGAGACTTCAGTCCAGGCCACTCTATCCATTGTCTCTCTAAGAGGTTTTGATTATCAAATGCTACTAAAAAAGCTATATGACACAATTGATGAAGCGTTATTAGCAACATGGATTAGTGATAGAATGATTATTGAAAATAGGGTGAATGAAGATCTCAATTGTAACTATACAACAATTAATTACAAAGAGCTCCTAGATGTGGTAAAAGAGGGAGTAAAAGACATGAAGAAGCATATTGAAGATCTGGTGAAATTGGGTCTTCCCTCCCCTTTTCCTGATAGCAACACCATGTTACTGGTTGATGAGATTAAGCCTTTGTTGTTAACCAGACAAAATGATCAGATAGTTTTCCAGGGTTTAACAGATGCTTCATTAGTGTCAGAAGTGGAAGTTGTCTTTATCCCCATGCACTAGCTTGATTTCCAATTGAAGACTATAGTTCTTATTTTATAGAGTTTTTTTCACAAGGACATCATCAACCTTGATTTATCCTTCCAAGATTTGCAAAATAAATAGGGACTATCTAATGCTAAATGGTCTGTTTAGAAGATGGCCTTACAGAATTTGTGATTTTTTCCACTTTTTTTTATATATTCTTTGGATTCTTTTTTGAGCAGGCTCAAAAGTCCTAAGGGTCGCCAAGAACTGTAGAGTAAAATACTCTACATTTTATTTTGTTTTTTAGTTGTGCGCTCTAGTTTTATCCCTGTGTGTTTCAATTTTGATAGTGAAGGTTTTGACATAGAGCGTGGGCATGAGTTTTCATTTTGCCTAAGTTTTGTCTAAGTTTTAGAGTTTCATGAAACATGCCAAGTGTCATTAGCTAGGATACATTATAATTTCTCTAAGTAACGCAGATGGAGCCACATGTCTTGTTATATACCCATGGAGCCTGACAAGTGTTAGCATTTGCATTTCAGTTTCTTATAAGTTTTAAAAGCTTCTTTCAATAAGCTTCTCTTAGTGCACATGGAAGGTACCAAGTGGCAACTATGGAAGGTTTTAATATGTTTCTCTAAGTTATGCAAAAAGTGTCATGTGTCCCTTGTAATATCTATGGAGACCACTAAGTGTTGACATCCATAGTTTCTTCCTTTTGTTTCATTATTGAGAAAGGACTATGGTGGGCACCGAGTGAGTTGTTAAAGTAATCAGAGTGCACCAAGTGTCATCATCTATGTGAATCTAAATGAGTCCTAAATGTTTCTATAGTGTTTCTATAGACAAGCGGAAGTTGCCATGTGTCATCTTCTGCAAGACTCTCAAAAGGTATCTAAAGCTTTTATAGACAAGTGGAAGCTGCCACATGTCACTTGTTAAGACTAGTGGATGCTACCAAGTGTCTTCACCTATTTCAAAATGGGAAATGCCACGTGTATCTATTTTATCTAATGAACTTGCAAAGAGGCTAATGGTTTCAGATCTGAAAGATGTCTTCTATCAGACACTTCCAGTAAAGTTCTATTTTGGTTAGACCATTGGGATTTGATCATGTGAGCAATCTTGAGCCAGTCTTATGCTATAAATATTGGTTCAAATTGTAGGTGTAGAGGGGAGGGAAAAGGAAAGGGAGAGAATTTTTTGCATATAGATTGTTATCAGATATTTATAAGAAGTTTTTGAGACTTTCTTGCTGTGGCCAGTAATATCATTTGCCTTTGTTCTATTTTCGTAATTCAAAAAGTTTGTATAATTATGCATGTATCAGTGCCTTTTATGTGACTAGAAAATTAATAAGACTAAGTTCTATGCCTTCACTAATATTTTATATGTTATTGCAAAATCATCTAAGTTGTGATCCTTTGATTCTATTTGTTTTCATCTTTTACATTGATCATGCATTGTTTGCTTTTTAATGTAATTGAATCCTAAAGATAGATTTAATGTGCTTAGTATAAAGGAACAAATCACACTCAAGCACATCACCATAGTTTAATTTTCTTTCATTGTATTGGTTATTACATTTAATTTTTATCCCTTTTTCCCACAATACATTTGAGATAAAGAAGAACCAACTTCTTTAAAATCTAGAGGTCATTTTAGGTTGCAAGTCCCACATTCCTAAAACTTCCCATGTTGGTGTTGGAAACAATGCAATTTTAAGCATCAATAACTATATTAAGGATTGAATTTTAATTTTAAATATTATAGGAAGGCTTTGAAGTCACCACATGCACCTACAGGTGTTTTAGTGCCTTGGAGATCACTTTAGGCCTATAAGGCCTAAAACCCTATAAAGGCCCTCAAACCTCCAAGTTCACTCTTATGGAAAGATGAGTTAATTAGGAATATGTAAGGATATATGAGTTTGTATAATTATGGTATAGGTCTTGAAATATGTGTTACATGTAGGGTAAGATAATGGAACTGATTATTTGGCCTAATATCCCTCCTCGAGCTCTCTCATCACAGTTTGACAATTTGAGATGCAAGTTTATATGTTCATATCTTGAATGAAAATATGCATGGGGAAAAATTATCTTAGGATAATTTGAGGAACCACATTCATTTTCCAAGCACAGTAGAGAGATCTATATTTATGGGTGTAGTTTTATGAATAATCCTTAAGATTGTAAACATGGCCAGACTATCTAGTGGAAACCTAAGGGTTACTAACCTTTGCTCATATATCACCAAATAATATGGATGGGACCAGGATTTTTTAGGTATATTTTAGTGGGTCTATTAAATCAATATTCATGTACTTAAGTTTTCAATCTAGGACTTGTACTTTATGAACCATCATTAAGATGGTAGGACACTTTAAACTCTTAAAAACCCTCATGGATAATCTAGTGGCTAAATAGTGACTCCAATGGACATGAAACATAATGAAAACATTAGGAAGACACCTAAAAGTATTATTTTCTCCTTTTAAACTATTAATTTGTAATTTTGAAGTAAAAATGTGGAGGAAAATGGTGTATAATGTGTAGGTTTGGGACTATTTTCATTTTTCCAAGGTATGTTTAAACTCTCAAGTGAATTGGGGGGCCTCTTAGGCTTGTGTAGATATGAAATGGCCTTAAAAAAATCATTATTCAACCCCCAAAATAATACAAACAAGCATAATGAGAATAATTAAACTCAATTTAAGAAATAACCCTCATTTACATTAAGAAGATGGTGTTTTAGGCCTATTCACATAGTGATAGGACTCTCAAAGGTAGAAATATCACTATACCAACCTCTCCAAGCCATTTCTTGACTCATCACTCAATTTAAAGTCTCTAAGTCTTAGGGATATCACTCATCAAGGTGACTAAAGCATTGAATGTGTTTTTAATGGCATGAAGGGTGGAAGCTACGTGAGTAGTGGTCATGTTCAAACAAGTAATTGCCTTCTCACTATATGTCAAGGAGTAATGGATTAGTTTAAAAAGGAGCATGGTGTCTTCATGGAGTCAACTATGACAAAAAAATAGGCCGTCCATGAAACTTCTACATCCAAAAGGGCTCATTTAAGGCCACTATGCCACTAAGGCAATTCATGGGGAGATTAATGGGGTTGTTTATACACCTCATTCATATTTTTATTTGATCATTGGTTGAGTGATGGTCATTATGGCCTTTCCTCTCCACTTTTATGCCACATTATTCCTCTCTCTCTCTCTCTCTCTCTCTCTCTCTCTCTCTCTCTCTCTCTCTCTCTCTCTCTCTCTCTCTCTCTCTCATATTTTATAAATTGGGATCTAAAAGCCATTATAATGATCCCTTTACTAGGTATGAGAAAGTTTTGCCCAATTTTATCTTGAAGCCTTCAACTAATATAATGACTGATTTAGCCTTCTCTATACTAGTCTTTTTCTATGTTCATACTTGTATGATTTGCATAAATGCTTGATCATTTATCCCATTTCAAGTCCTCATCTCTCACATAGATACCAATGGATTATCTTATCTAGGTTACACAGTGTGTGAAGATGTTTGTGCTTGTGATTATATTAGAGATTAATTGGTAGTGTCTTTAATCAAACCTATCATTCATCACCCTTATATTATGTGTATTTTACATGACCTCCATGTGAATCACTAATGTGTATGAATCGTTTGGAGAGAGTGTGATAGTAACTAGTCCTTGTTTTGTCCATACATGTTGTTGAATGATCAAGTAAAGGAGATACATTCTATTATTACATCACCTCTTGTAGTATAAGGTTTGATTTCATGTCCCTCATATCCATTTTCATTTTCAAGATAAGTAGGTTTAAGTATAAGGTGATCATATATGATGCATTAGGGGAGATAGCCCCAAATGTAGAGATTCACCTCATCCATTAGGCTACCCATAGCTAGATGTGATTCCATTATATTAGTTAGGTGAGGTAGGTCTGAAACTCCTTTACCTCTATGGTTAAATCCAAACTGGTAACACTTACTATAGTGGGTATGCCATGTATATTTTATATATGTTTGGATAAATTCCATAATGTATCCTTAGACATGTTTCACCCTATCATTAATTCCATTAAAAACTAGATGTGTTATGTGGTGTGCCTTCAGATGTTGGGTGTCAATTTTTTTTTTGAGATTGGTCTAGATAATTCTATCTATACCTTAAAAACATGAAACATGTAGGTAAAGGCTATGGATAAAAAAACTTAAAACACCTAATGAACAAAAGTTTTAAATACCAAATATTTAAAAGAAAATTCCTAAACAAAAATTCCAAAGTGTAAATATGTGAAGGCAAAATTTGTGTAGGTAAAAACTCATGAAGACTCAAAAGCTTGAAGATGACAAAAGCTACTAGAAATGAAATTTATGATGAACATAGGTTTTGAACAAAAACTATGAAGACCAAATCCTATGAATAAAATATACAAAGAACAAAAATGTCAAAATATGTGACTTGTGAAAACCAAAAGTTACAAACACATCCTACAAAGACAAAGTTTTTGAGCATAAGTTCTAAATAAAAGTTTTGAAAACAAAATTTTTGATGAAAATTTATGAAGATAAAATTTTCAAGGAGAAAAATTTTGAAGTACCAAAAATACATTAAATGCATGACTTGTGAAGTTCAAAAATCTGTGAAGTCTGAATCTTAGGATTTTAGTTCTATAGTTCATGCACATATCCAAAAAATGTGTATATATGCAAAACTCCCAAATACCATTAATACATTAGTCTGAATAAATCATATAATAAATACCAAGATAATAAGGGAATTTCAATTACATTTATACATGATCAACACAATGAAAATCATCCATGTGTAGAATAATAAATTTTTAAAGTTTTGATCTTAGCTAGGTGTACATATGAATGTCAATGAATAAATATTTTCAAACTGAACCTAGAATTTTTAGACTACATTGGGTCCCTATTCAAAAAATTAAGAATGAGGTGTGTTGAGTATAACATGTACATATTACCCCCTCAAGGAGATGCCTTGTCATGAATTATCAAGGGTGTTTTATAATTAGTGGTGCATTAAAAGGATAATGAGGGTTAGAAAACTTAACTTAATTACATGTGTGGCATGATAATGCTAGCCAAGATAACCTCATGAGCTAAAAATATAAAATGTGTATCAAGTTTAGTTTTAATGAGAAAGTGGAAATCATTCTTATTTATCAAAACATAGACAAGTGTACTTACTAGGTACATAGGTGTGAGTATACTACCTGATCTATCTTATCAAGGGAATAAATTCATGGATAAAATGTTGTTAACCTACCAAACTGAAAATGAAAAACATGCCTTCAAATAATGCTATAGGAAATAGATGTTGAAATTTTTAGCTTTTGGTGCATTATGAGTTATTAACGTAGAGAATATGCCTGAAAATAAGAGAAAATGAAAGTTAAAAATAAAATTATTAAAAATGGTAAGTTTTCAAAATATAATGGATAGTTAAATAGATTATATAATTGAAAACATTCCAAAAATAGAGCTCATTTATGTAATTTATATTTGTGATATTTTGGAGCTCTAGATTCATGATGATAGAATGAAGCTAGAAAATAGCCAAAATAATGAGTACAAAAATATAATGGCCAACATAGTAGGGAAACTAGAGCAAGGCAAACACAAGTTAGTTCTATTGATTTTTACATTCTTGACCTAATTTTAAAAATTCAAACAAAAATACATCTATATCATTTAAAATTAGAAATTAATTACATGAATGGAATTGAGGTGTTAGGTAGACTAGTTAAATGCTAAAATAATTTTTATTTGGTAAAAATTGGAAATTTTGGAGGTTTTTTAGCTTAGTCATAGTCGGTAGATGAAACCACTAGTGCATGATGAAACCACCGGTCTTCACATGTGAATAGTTACATTTTATTTATGGTGATTCATGTAACTACAATGTCTTATGTGGGATTTTTAAAATATTTTTTGATATATTTGGTGGTTACGTAATTGCCTTTGATGAATTATGTAGGTAGTAGTTATGTAACTAGCATCTTCATAAGGTGGAAATTTTCTTAGAGCTATAAATAAGGTTCTGAAGTATTTTTTAGATAAAATAAAAGTTTAGGAGTGTTTTAGGTTTCCTTTCTATATGGTGGATAGATATGGTGGAGTTATGATATGATCAAGAGTGGATACCAAGGATTCTATCGTAACTAATGGTTAATGAGGCATATGTTCTTAAACACACTTTGATAACAAGGATTACATAGGTGGGAATTATTCCCCCATTAATCAGGTTATTTTGTAACATGTTCACCTATTGGGATACAAAGTATAACACATAGTTTTTACTAGTCTTTGGGAGAGTGGACCATCACTCTCACTAATGTATATAGGATATTGGGTTTACCAATAATATGTCATCTCATGACCTTGAGGGATGTTATTGATAGAGGATAAGTTTCTAACTTGGTAGAGTGTTTTGGTGATGTATATGCACCCAATGTCGGTGTGAAGTACAAAGTAAGGCTTGTATAGTTAGATAGATCAATGATCTTAACTAATTTTAAGGCCATCATAGGGATCCTTGCCTCTCAACTAGTGTGGGATAAGGGGACAAACTTCTTTCTCTACAGTTGACTACCTATAATCTAGAAAATTAATGAAAGGGGCTCATGATTGGTATTCTTGGGATTGAGAGGTTTTGGTATGGATTTAGAGGGACCTATATAATATTTTTTGATTGGTAACTCTTTCCATTAGCTAGCTTACACTAATTATGAATAGTGTGTATGATCAAATATTGCTTGTTAGTGATGGGTTATAGTTGAATATGTAGGGGCCATTAGGGCCTATAGGTGGACAAGGATGATACCTTTAAAAGCCTTAGCCCAAATAGTGGGGAAGTTTATAGTACCATAATTAGTTCTTATTCTTTATGAAGGTATGCTAGGATAGTGTACATATGAGGTAGCCTACCTTGCACCTATATAGGAGCACAATATGTCATAGATAGGTTATTTTAGATAGAGCATCACCCCATAGATAGAGTACCTCATTATTTAACTTTAGAATTAATTTAGTGCATGATATAATTAACTATAAAGTATTTTAAACTTGAAATATGATCTAACAAGGATAAATAAAGTAGCCTATTGTAAACATATGTTGATATATAAAAAAAATAAATTTCCAAATATGGAAACTAAGGTTAGGGTTAGAGATATGTCCTTATAAACTAATTTATTATTTTTATGTTATGATTTTTTTGAATGTATCTATGTAATTTTTAGATAAATACATAAAAACATAATTTTATTTATAACTTTTTTATATTATATGTTAGAACAAGTGTGTAGTAATCAAATAAGGTCAAAATGTGTTATTATCCTCTATTATGATTCTATCTATGTTGACTCTATATAGAATCTAAAAGTTTGAAGTTATTTTATTTTGTCTATAAGTCAACTATTTTTGTGTGATATTTTATTTTACACATGAATAACTTGCAAGAGACAAAACCCTAACACGCACAAAGAACAAACAAGATCAAATGCAAAGTAGGGAAGTGGGGAAGTGTGATATGGATGAGATATCTGTAAAACCCCCCCTTTTGACTAAATTTTGCCTACATAGTCCATGTGGACCTCAATATTATGTAGTTATCCCTATGGGAAAAGTTATATAAATTTAAATAATACAACTATAAAATTTGATTATAATGTTTGACAAATAATGGCCTTCAACCTATAATAAAATAATATAACTTGGCCAATGACTATATTACCATAGAAGAATTGCAATAGGGTTCTTTACTAAAGAGGTAAGTGATTTTTAAATTTACTTTGAAAGAGAGTGTTAGATATTAAACTAGGGTGGGGGGATGGGGTGGGCGGGAGGTAAGGAATGAATTGAGGCACTTGGTTTGCTCTTATAGGAAAAACTTTTAATTATTTTTTATAACTAATCTTATGGATCTCATGGGATAGTGGTTAAGAAGCATGTTATTTTTAAAAACTATCCATTAGAACATGAGGGGTAAGTCCTCACTGACATGCACATAATTCACCCCTATCAAACTAGTGTGCACTTATCCATATTGGACAAGGGATTATGAAGTTGAATTGGTGGTGAAGAGTCTACTGATTAGGGATGTTTAGGAATAGATTAAGAAAGTTGAGAATATGTTAATATAATTTGCATTACCTAGAAGGATCTCATATAGATAAGTGGTTATAATAATGTTGAGTTATCCAAGTAAGGTAAAAATGTCAAGGAATGGTATTTACAATCATTTATTGATTTAATTTTAGTGTGTACATTCCCCCCTTATTTAAATGATTCATAAATAAATAGGATAAAGGAAATGTGATACTTGAATGTGTAAACACACTTTGTCTTTGTCTTTAATATGTGCATGCCCCCTTGTTGAGGCATGTGGAGAAGTGATAAATTGAGATTTATCAAGTCTTAATTTTAAGAATCAATGTATATGCTTGAGTTGGAAAGATTCATGATCCAACATTCATAGAGTATTATTGATGCCTAAATATGTACCATAGGTGTCCAGAGTATTTAATAAACAGTTAGAATTTAGTGAATTAGTTGTAGGTTGTGATAATCCTATTATCTGTGGTGGAATAGAGGCAAAGCAAGTGGACTATTTCATAATATTTATATTAGTTGGTGGTTGGGAGTCTTTATGGATAAATAGTGGATCTATGTAACATATGAAGTATATATGCTAAGTGTAGTGAATTAATATCAATAACTAATCTATGAATTACCTAATATGTATATTTATAATGACATGCTAAACTATAGTGATCAGGTTGAAAAAGAAGAAAAAGGAAGGGAAGGGCAGAAAGAAAGATGTTATTGGTCATGTTCTAGACATTATGACAAAGTTCAAATCTAATCTAAACATGCATTTAAATAATGTATGAATTGAAACATCTTAAGCCCAAATCATAACATACATTAGGAAAAATTCTAAGGAAGGTATGGGATAATTCAAATAGGAATGAAGATCACTTTAAAGAATCACTTCTACAAGAAAACAACATTAGCCCAATGTAAAAGAAGTGTAGAAAATGAAATATGCCTAACAACTTTCAACTAATCTAGCATTCGCACAAATTAGCAACTCTAAATTCAAGATACACATCCAAAATCCATAGGAACCATTCAAATCTAAAAGTCAAACCAAACAACTAAGAGAAAAACCATATAGCACTTCACACAAGTAAATACTAGACAATATTTATAGAATTCCTCGATTATATTAATTGTTCAAAGTTTACAAAGTAATTTGGTTCTCAAAAATCCCTTCTTTTTTGACAATTAATAATGCTCCTTTTATAAGACATAAGGTAGCATGTCAGTCAGTCTCATCAAATTACATTTGTACAAGTGTATAATATATGTGTCCTTTAATTCTATTCTAGAAAAAATGATTTTTCTAATGAATTGACTTATAAATAATGTGATTTTATAAAATGCACATGTCTATATAGAAAGAATATCTGATTTCAAAATATTATACAATGTTGGTTACAAAAATAACATTCTTATTTCATCTAACTTTGGGACCTACTAGTTGATTATGGGTTGGATCATCTTCATATAGGCATCAATTCAACTCTTTGTACTTGATTATGGAAAATACAAGGTCAAGTTGGGGCTCATGGTTTCACAGTACTCAAATGGTGGAAGCATTTGGGATTAAGTGAGCATTATGCCTTAGATTATGTAATGGTATTTTCTTTTCACAAGTCTACTAAATCTTTAGTTTTTATTTTTTTATGCTTATGTGGCATCATCCTAGCACCTACATGGTATCCCTATGGAATTTTTGTGGTAAAAATACTCATTAATGTTCAAATAGTGACCATTGCCTTTTAAAATCTTCCCTTCATCTCACACCATCCAATTTATTTTCATAGATCAATGTGGTTCATTGATCTCAGTTCTACAAGCTAAACACCATTGGCTATTTCTACTATATTTTACATGATTATGACATATTTTATTACCATGTTTTATTTAAGTTGAGTTGAAAATTCCTCCTTGATCTTGCACTATTTTATTGATTTATGTGATCAAATGCATGTCATTGATCTTGGAAGATGTTTGGGCTTTAATCTATATTATGCTTTGAGGTTGCCACTTGCTAGTCCCATGGGTCTTCTAAGCCTCATTGAAAGGTCTTATTCAATCTTGCTCTATTGGTTCCAACTCATCTCAGTAAATGCATCCCATTAGATATTTATCCTAGAGGTGAACTACCATTGGCTATTCAATATATTTTTAAATAAATGGTGACACTTGTCACCATCTCACTTATCCTGAAGCCTTTTGTTGAAGTTTGACTAGCAATGCTCAATTAGATTTAAGCTAAGCATTCCAAGAATATATTAATATTTGGAATAATTTTTTATTTGTATTAATAAATATGAATAAACTTTAGCTAAGGTCTCTTAAGCTAAGCATGATAAAAGGAACTATGGTTAATTAAATTTGAAGCCTAATTCCTTAGTCTAAGCTTAAAGCATAATAAAATAAGGACCGTTTGAATAATAAAGTCATAACATAATATTTTATCCTAAGGTTTTATAAAATTAAAACCTTAGGGTAAAAAATTAGGTTAAGTCTATGATATAGATAAAAGGGACCCATTTGTCTTAATATTCATCATGTAAACAAACACATTATTGAAATCAAGCTCAAGGATATATAAAACTTAAGATAAATTATTAAAGACTAAATTATTTATTTATGTTAATAAACATGAACATGGAACTTATGATAAAGATTTTATGCTGAGTTTAGAGCATAATAAAAGAGGCCCCTACCAATCATAAAAAGTCTTAGCATAAGTTTTTAACCTAACGTCTCATTATATAAATAGATACAATGGTAATTTAGGGTAAAGCCTTAAGATAAGCTATAATGTATTAAAATCAACCACATGCTCATGGAATATAAAGGGAACAAGCATAAAATTTTATTCTAAGGTTTGGTTGTGTTAAAAAAACATAACCCAAGCTTTAGGGTAAAAATTAGGCTCGGTCTATGGCATGGATAATTGGCCCTATGCAAGTTAGAATTTAATTCAAAAGGGGACCTAGGTTAAATCCTTATATTATGGCTTTAACATGACTAAAAATAGATAAAATTAATCCTTGATAGGCTATAGGATAAAAATATTAATTTGATGTTGAAACACAAAGATCCAAGTGTGTTCACCCCAAAAATGAGATTCCATTGAACCTGTAAAACACAAGCAACACTTTTAGCAACCTAGGATAAGATAAAAGCATTTCCCCTATAATAAAGCATTTCCCACATAAATTTGAATCCTCTTTTAACAAAGACCTACGCTAAACATTCTAAGACCAAGGTTTTAAATTTTTATTATATGGATTCAATTAATTAGTCAAATACCAAGGATTATTCAAGGTTAAGATTCAAATCTTTAAGATCAGATCTTATCTATTCTAAATGGACTCTGTGAATATTATCATTAGAAACATCCTTTTAAGTTACCATTATTTTAAATCCCACTAATGGATTTTAGGTCGAGTCCTCTTTGATAAGACACTCATTTGATGTAAACAGGTATAAATTAGGACCTTCATATGATTTCATGACTCTATGAATCCTATCATTAGAAACATCCTTTTAGGTTGCCATTATTGTAAATCCCACTAATGGATTTTAGGTCAAGTCCTCTTTGAGAAAACACTCATATGATGTATATAGGTACAAATTAGGACCTTCATATGATTTTAGGGTCCTTATAATGTTAAAGTAGGTTTAAAAGAATATTCTAATGGCATCCTTATGTTTAACTTACAAGCTTAGACTATGTTCAGACACTCATATGATGTATATAGGTACAAATTAGGACCTTCATATGATTTTAGGGACCTTATAATGTTAAAGTAGGTTCAAAATAATATTTTAATGGCATCCTTATGTTTAACTTACAAGCTTAGACTATGTTCAAACATTTTTATTTATGTCTTTACATCACCAGTGAGTTCTATATCCTTTGCAAAGTTAATTTTTCCTCATGTTATTAGATAATTTTGCATGGATCAATGTGGTTTATTTATCTCTAAAAGGTGCTCAGGTTTTAATATGTATTAATCCCTGATGTTGTGCCACTTGGGAGTCCCATAGGCCTTTTAAACTTTATCTGAAAATTCTACATTGATCTCACTCCATCGACCTATGTACACTAAAATTAATACCATTGATCTCTAAAAGGTTCTTGGGATTTAATTTGGGACTGTTTCTTGAATTTTTATCATTGATTTTGCTCCATCGATTAGATGTGTATATTGCAACTCATACCATCAATTATTTGAACTTGCTTGGGATTTAAGCTAGGACTGTTACTTGACTTTTTAATGTCGATCTTGCTCAATTCAATTTGGATCCTCTACTTAAACTATGTCATTGATCTTGCATAAAAGAATGAAAGTTAAGCTTTAAAAATAAATATAAAGGATTAGGATAAATAGATTTAGCTAATCTCTACACATATATAGGGGACCTCATGAATTAAAAGGGACCAAGGCATAAACACTTAAGCATATATGTATAAGTCACTTGAATTGATTTGTACAATTTTATTCAGTTTTCTTGGCATTGAAGAAATATTTTAGACAAAATGTCCAAAACAATCCTTCTAAAGATTCACTTGACTAGGCATTTTTTAAGGACAAAAGTCATAAAGGGCATTTTTCATGGGGGAAAGGGGCACTTTCAAAAGTCTGAAGGATAATCAAGGAAGGCAAAGGACCATTTCAAAAATCCTGAAAGATCATTTCAAGGAATCTAAAGGGAAATTTTGTTGGGTAGAATTCCCTAAAGAATAAGTCTATGGGGGAATTATTTTGGATAAAATATCTGAAACAATTGTCCCTAAATAGATAGACTAATTTCATAAGTCTCAAAATAATTCTTGAACAAAACCTTGAAAGTACTTGGAAAAAGTATCTAAAATATAAACCCGACAGTTGGAAACATAATACAAGGGAATTTATGCTTAGATTACACCACATGAATAATAAAAAGGTCTAAAAGGGGTCTCAATACATAAAAGGGACTAAGCTTGGTTTTTAGACTAAGGTTTGGTCATGTTCAAAAACATGACTAAGCCTTAGGAAATAAAAATAAACTAAGCCCACAACATTAAAATTGTTATTACTTAAATTTAAATAAAAAGTTCCCACCAAATTTAAATTTGAATTAAAAGGTCCAGTTAAAGTATTAGGCTAGGGTTTCAAAATATTAATTAATTATAAACCAAAGCTATTAAAATATCAATTAAACATTAAATCACAAAAACCCTAAGCATGTTCATTCCTAGATGGGCTCCATTAAGTTTGCAACCTAAAACACAAACATCCAATGTCAACACTAGATAAGGTTAAACCAAAAACTATGAACAAATAAGTCAGCTAGACCATGGTGTGGATGATCTTTAAAAAAAATAATGTGAAATCATGCTAATGATGCTCTTATCAAGTGAATCTTTAATTTCTAGGCACAAATTTGCACAATTTGACACATGGGTCCCCATTTTTTAGAAATGGGGGTATGTTGACCTCAACAACCCTATTCTAGTAAAACCCAATGAGGTTGTTACAATAATAATTATTACCTTTAGAACCTATATTTTTATTTATATCCTAATGGAAACTTTAAAATCTAGGTTGATGCTTGTAAATTTGGCATAAGAGTTATTTTATCTCAAGATGGCAAAGTGGTTGCTTATGAGTCTCAAAAACTCAAGACATGTGAACAAAATTACCTAACCCATGATATTGAACTTGTAGTTATGTTTCATGCACTCAAGGAAACACTTTATGCTTGGGAAGCATTAAAAAATAAAGTCTAGTCCCCATAGTCTTTCCCACTTAAGCATTTAGGATGAGTTGAATGTGAGACAAAGAAGGTGGTTTGAAGTTATAAGAAAATTTGATATTGATATTGACTATGTGAAAGATAAATAAAATAATTTGGTTGATGCTCTTAGTAAAAGGACTTATATTTTTGAAATTTCTATTTTGAAGTAAAATTTTAAAAATCATGTTCTAACTAAACATAAAATTTACCTAAAATGTACGAAAATTTATGTTGATTTATCTAATATAACAACATCAAAAAATAGTTTTTGATTTTTATTTAGACATAAATGAACTATTAAGGTACCAAGGCATAATATTTGTTCCTAATTCTAGGAATCTAAGGGAATAAGTGTTAAGAAGGTATATATATCACCTCATTTCATTCATCTAGGTGTCACAATAATGACACATGAATTCAAAAATATTTATTTTTAGCCTGGGTTGAGAAGGATGTAGCTAATTTCATAACTAAGTATTTGGAATTCAGAATGTAAAGGCTAAAAATTTCCATCTGGGTGGTCTACTATATCCTCATTTTATTCTAGAAATAAAGTGGCTTATTATTTCACTGGATTTCATAATTGGATTATCTAAATATTGAAGTAGGCATGATACAATTATTGCCATAATTGATAAATTAACAAAATTTACATATTTATTATTGGTAATGTGATTGATGATGCCCACTTTCTAGGTAATACATTTGTGAAGTAAATTTTTTGCCTTCACGATGTTCCAAAAGTAATTATCTCTTATAAATATTGGATGTTCACTTGCAACTTTTGGTAGACCTTGATGGTTACATTTAGTATAAAACTAAAATTTATTTTATGGTATCCTCCTAAAATGGATGACCAAATTAATGGTTGAACTACATAGTGGAGGATATGTGGATAATGTATGTAATTTACTAGCAGTCTAAATGGGAAGACTACATTTACTTGGTTGACTTTGTTTATAATAATAATTATCATTTTGATTATTAATATAGAACCTTTTGAATCCTTGTATGGGAAAAAATATAGGACTCCCCTTAGCTAGGATAACATGTAAAATTAAGTGTTTTTAAGATCAAAGACTTTGTAAGAGTATGACGAATAAATGGATGTTATTCATCAAAGGCTAAAGGATACCTCTAACAAGTTTAAAAACTATACTAATTTAAAAGGTGACCAAGAGAATTTGAGGTGATAGATAAAGTTTTATTAATATTAAGACCTCAGATAATATCTATAAAGTTTGGTAAATCATATAAATTAGATTCATACTTTGTTAGTCCATTTGACATTATGGAAAAGATCAACCATATTGATTATTATCTAGATCTTACTCCTATTCTATAGTTCATGATTTTTTCCTTGTATCACTTCTAAGAAAACATGTTTAAAATCCCTCTCACCTTGTAGATTAGAATAATCACCAAGTGGTGAATGAGGATAAGATTCAGCTAGAATGCATTAATATATTGTCCCATTATAACATTAATATGTGAAATAGATATTTACAAGTGTTGGTCCAATGGGATCAGCTGAGCAAGATCGGTACCACCTGGGAAGATGAAAATATTTTTTGATCACACTATCCTCACTTATTTAATTATGATCTTAGATGTTTCTTACTTTATTGGGGTGGATGTCATATCTTACCCAGGCCTATGGACACTTCCATATGTAGTTTGATATTTTATGTTACATTATGAGAATTTATTATGTTATTATAGTGATTATTATTAATTATGTACCATATTTTATGTACTTATTTTATTTTTTATTACATTATGTTAGTATTGTTAATGTCATGTTTATGATTGTAAGTGATAGTTGAGAAATAACCTAGGTTTGGGCTTAGAGCACTTCGATCGAGTGAATTCTTCAATTCATACAAGTAAATGAAGAAGAGGAAAAAATAATGAGATCCAATCTATTTACTTATGTGTATTTTTATGTCTTGTGTTCTGAATGTCTTAGTGGTATGCTTGTCAGTTTTTAGTCCATTTTGAAGCCATTATTGGCACTTCACCAGTTGTGTTTCTTAGTCATTATTGACTATAGTTTTGACTACCTTTGTTACTCCTAAAACAATTGAGTTTTTTTGTATTATGAAACTTTAGTTAATTTGAATTACTTACACTTATAATTTGTAAGTCATAAAACTTAACCCATGGTCATGTGAATAATTTTCTAATGATGTTACTTGAATCTATCAGGATCCTATTTAAAAGGACATTGACTTAAGTACCATTGACATTTTGAAATGATTTGATTGCATGGCATGGTCATGGGAGAAAAGTTAATTTTGTGTACTTTGGACGAACATTATGATTTTTAAAAATGTTAAATGTAGGTAAAATAACCTAATCAATATTTAGGGGTTCATTAGATGTTTGGTTGCATGAGGAATAAAAGGTCCAATCTTGATTACTAGGGAGAAACTACCACTCAGTTACCATATTGGTGGCTTATTGTGATATTATGTGGGGTTAACGTGGAGTGACTAGGAGTTATCTTATGGGTGTTAGAAGACATATAGCCTTCAAAATTAGTTTGTTTATTATTTGTTTAGTTGGAATAATTATAAATATGGAAGGGGAAAGGTTTAAAAACTATGTTTATGAACTATGTATGGGGTTATAAGTTAACCATTTTGAGGTTTCAATTGGGATATTGAATCATAAGAAAGAAAAATCTTAGAAAATGGAAGAGAAAACCAAAACTATTGATGGTTTTTATCTAAAGAAAGTAAGCTGAATTTACACCATTTTTACAAAATGCATGGCTATAAAATTAAGAAAAACCCCTATAAGGGTGAATGGGATGTGTAAGAGGATTGTCCTCTTGTCGATATCCTTGCCATTCCATCCATTGATGGTGCATGTTTATATTGTTTAATGTTACTTATTTTAGTGTTTTAAAATTGAATATAAGTGGATTATTGTGGGAATCAAAGTGGGTTTAAATACCAAAACTATCTCACCCTTTTGGTGGCATAAACATAGATTTTATTTTTGAACAATGTAGTTTAAAGTTAGTTTATATATTAAAATGTCTCTAGGTGTTTTTTTTTCACCATATTTATAGAATGGTTGTGTGATGTTACTTACACAACTATGTGGCATTTGTGTTGAGTTCTTTTTGTGTTTTTGCTTGTCTTTATCTTGTTGGTGAAAATCAATAACTCATTATTTGTTAATCACCTTGATCATTTATATTAATGAGGTGGAGCCTTCACTCGGTGTCCTATTCTAGCTATGAACTAATGGTTAGGATGGTTACATATCCCATCAATGGATGGTCTCATTTAAATTATTAATGTATCCTAGTGCATGGTTTTAATTTTGACTATAGCTACATATATTTTTTGGGTTTGAGAAGGTTTATGTTGATTCCAATGACACTGAGGCATTTGAATCCTTTCAATTACAACTAGATATATTTTATTTGGATTTAAGAAATATTAGAAATATAATGTTGTTTTAGCTTCTTCTTACTGTTGTAATGTATTTGGAAAGTAATATGTTAAGATTTATTTGTATATAGTAAATATTACATGTATATGTTTTAGATCTATTTGGATAAATATAAATGTGGTTTATATTATTATTATTGTAATCTTATTATTATTGTATTATAAATTAAAATTAAGCTAGTTGTAGCTTACCTTCATTCTAAATGAAATATCTTGTTATGCATGGTAATTATTGAGCTTGAAATTGGAATAAAATTCAAGAAGTAAATCTTTTTCAAGAGAGCAAACAAGTTTTGTGTAAAATCTTCTATTATTGACTGTTGTAAGTTTCTCCTTTTTGTAAAGTAAATTTATATTTGTTGGATGGTTCATGAAACTTGTACAGTTGGTTGGTATAATTCTATACATAGCTAGATTTTTAATTTAATGATAGACAATTAGTAGAATTGAATTATTTCTTGATGTTAAAACTAGTTATTTACTTTCATATTTTTCTATTGATTTTAAACATGATAAGGAAATGGAACTTTAGTTAGTATGAGGTTTGTTTATCTAGCATATGTAAATTAGTGACCATACTTATCCTCATAATCTATTATTTGGTATAAAATAATGAGGAGTAAATAATAAGTTCTCATTATTAATTTTTTATTAATATTACCTTTGTTAAACATTATGAAATACATATTTGAATTGTATATTATCTTACCTTAAGACAACTTATTATGCATACAAAATACTCAGTAAGCATGGATTTTTTTACAAAAGGACTTGTTGGATCCATTATTTCTATTTTGGAGGTCCTACTATTTTATCTACTTGACGAACATTTATTATTTAAAATTTGATGTATGTATTAGTGGTATGTTTTCTTATTCAGGTTTCCTTTTGAATTTTTCAATAGCAATAAAATTATTAAGATTGAATATTTAAGGCCATTGTATTGTATATATTCAAATTGTTTGTGGTGTATGCTTCATTTTTGGGTTTCCTTGATTAATAAATGAGATAATGTGTTTACATTTGAGTGTCTTAGTGACTATCAAATTTTTTAAGACTATATTTAATATTGTAACCTATTTCTGTGCTTTGATTCTATCATTATGGATAATAATGAAAATATTAACATGTTTGTGTAAGATATTGGGTCATATTCTTACCTATTATCAGTTCTATATTATTTTGTTAAATATTACACACTTATACTTTGGTAATGGTAATAGGTGTGCATGCTATAATGTGAAAATGAGTTGTGGTGACTGCATCTCTAATTCATTTCAACTTAATGTTAATTTATATTAGAATGTAAATTGGGAATGGTTATTTTAAAAAGATATGGTATTGATATGAAAGAGGGTAATGTGTTTTTGCACTACTAAATGTGAAACACACTCGGTATGTTGTTATATAAATCATTTCACTGAGTGCATTTAGGTAAACAATAACCTTATTAACCTTTATTACATAAATAATAAGGAATGTTTGTGTTACATGAGTTTAAATGGAAAAATATGTTGATTTTTAAATGCCCAATAGAAGGAAAACTTTAGATGGATGTTTAGTGTCATAATGGGAAACTCTTGTATAGTGGACATACTAAATTCCATTATTCACTTAGTGACTCTAGGAAATTAAAATTCAACATTATGTTAAGAAATAATTACATTATTGATTATCTTTTCCATTCTAAGGAAATCTATAAAATTTTGCTTCCTCTTGAGTTTGAACCTTTGGTTAATTAAAACTGCAAAAAGTAAAAATTTCGTAGAGGACACTTCAGACCTAATTTTAATGGTGTAGTGTAAAATTTTTTGTGGATAATATTTATGCCATGAGCATGGGAATTTATTTTCTCCTAGATTAATATATAATGAATAATGCAAAGGTGTGTGCAATTTTTTAGGTAGGAAGATTTTCTACATTGATTCAAAGGATTGGACATGACTAGAATGTTTCCAAGATCATTATTGCTAGCTAGAAAGAGAGAGTGGTCAATTTTAATGAAACCTAAATTGAGTTGACGAAATATTTGATTACTTAGGTGACTGGTTTGAATATTGAAGATTTTAAATTCACCAAAACTAGCAAGGATTATAAGGGTGAGAAGGACAAGTTTCTCTTGGAGGATGAGGAGCTCATTGAGTATCAAGGAAGATACCTGAGAGAGGATTTCCCTTAGCCATATGATAAGGTATCCAAGAAAATTATGTTATACATCATGCTTTAAGGTAGGTATATGATTATTCATTTTTATCATTTTTCCATCCTTAATTACTTTAAGCATCATATCCCTATCAATATACCATTCTACATCCTTCACTCCTTGGATATTTTAGTTATGTATGTCAAGAAAGGGAAGAATAAATTACCACTACATTAGGTGGTAATTTTTATGATTTACAAGAATTTTCATAGTTTCAATAGAGGCCCTTCCCACATCCCCTCTTTGGGATTTACTCAACCCAAGGACTATTGCAACCAAAATATAAATCTAAGAAGACCAGCCAAAGATAAATAGGTTATGAAGGAATTAGAGAAGCATTATGAAAAACAAAATGAATAAATATTTGAATGGAGAACCACTAAGACATCCTTGGTGCCGTAATGAGAAAAATTAGAATTTTATAGAAGGTTTTAAACATCTCAAGGATGGTAGAGGGGTTGAGCTAAATATTTCAACCAGTGAATTTGAAAATATAAGGGAAAGAATAGTGAAGATATTAAGATAATTATTAATAAGATAAATTAATAGATCAAGCTAGAAGAGTTTACTAAGGATATTGATTTACATAAATCTTTCTTACGTTGGTTTATGAAGAAACACAATAGGTTAAAAGACTCCATCAACAATCTCAACTAGGAAGGATGTGTACTATTATTTAGAGTGGAGTTGGAAGAGGTTAACACCTAGGTTAAAATATTTAAATATAGAGTTAATATCATAGAGAAAGAAAATGAAATCCTTAAAGAGAATATGGGAATTCTCATGGAGTTTATAAAAGTGGCTTCTCAAAATTATATTACTATTATGGATGGACTCAAGCACCTCAATAAGAGTAAATAGGAAGAGGAAGGTCCTAGTAATGAAGGTAATAATACCAAAGGAGTGATGATAGAAAATGACTCCCAATCTCAAGGACTTTTTCATCTATAAATTTTGTTAAGAGAATGATGCATAACTAGGAAGAATAGTTTGGAGGAAACAAGATTGAGTGACTTTTGACTTTTTATTTTTATTGTTTTAATGTTACTTTCTATAATTTTTTGTTGTCTTATTTTATCTAGTTTAATATGATTTTGGCAAGCTTCTTATGTTTTATCTAGCACTCATGGGCAAACCTGTGTGCTCTTTGTAAAGGGTAGGGTCCCTTTTTAAAACCCTACCTTACCAATAATAAAAAATATGGTTTAATATGGGTTACAAAAATACCTCCTTATTATTAGTATCATTTAATGAATGGTTAGAGTATAACATTTGGTGGGAAATCAAGTTTTATATTGGGGTTTAGATCCATTCTAATATGTCATGAGTTATAGTCCTTGGTTAGCTAAAGTGGAATTAATATATAAATATTGTTGGGTGAATATTTTGTTGGCCAGCTAAATAGTGACCAAAATAGTTCCTATCACCACAACATAGGGAAATGGGTCATCCTAGTGTGTAGGTTTACTACATCAACAGGGGACATATCTCTCCTCTCATCAAGGGGAGGTTCCCTATTAAATATGCAGAGCTATATACAATATAAATAGGTAGAAAGTAAGACACAGGGGTGGGACAAACAATCCATCTCTCTTCTTTAAGAGATGATGCACATAGACAAATGAGAAAATCCTGGCTATAAACGTTGAAGGCACTTCTCTTATTTCAAAAGTGTCCTTACAGGAAACAGTAGGAGTTTCTTTCAGATAGTGAAATAACCAGTGATAAAAAGGGGTGTAGTAATAGTAGGATGAAATAGAGCACAAAGTCTCCACCTCAACTGCCCAAAGAGTATATCACAAAGGATAATGGGGGCACAAAGTCACCCCAGAATCCTAAACACAAAAAGAAAAGGAAAACATAGATTGAAATTAATTGTGAAAGCACAAAGTCTTCCCACAGTTGGTTTTAGGACACTTTCCTATTACCTTCACTAATTCTACATACCAAATTAAATGAATAAGGACACCTTCAGATGACACAAGTTAGAATAACACAAAGTCTGTGAAAAACTTTCTTTCTCATTTAGATAAAAATGGAAATGAAATTACAACCTGAGCTCAAAGTCTCAATTTTTCTCTTTCAAAATGGGTAGAGTTTCACTCTTGTAAAATGAAAAGTCTCCTTTAAAAATGAGAGAATTAACAAACTTATAGCCACTATGCAAGGATTGGCACCTTTTTCCATGGGATGACCCATGATGTAGTAAATGTCTTCAATGCGTCTCCAGTTTGGTCTGGAGATACCATGCTGAGAATAGTGTGCTACCATAACTATGGCATGTCCCTTCATCTAACATGTCTCCTCCTTAATATGGACCATCTGGTCCTTTGAATATTTGTCTTTACTTCATGGAAGAAAACATGCCACATCCTTGGTTTGGTGTGCTCAAAAGTCTACTCAATCCACTATTTCACCTACTAAAAATAACTCTTTCAAAGATATTTCTGATCCTTTGGTCTCACTCCCCTCTTCACTACTTAAGCACTTCTTTGCTCTTTATATCCCTTCTTGCCTAAGTCTTTGGGGGGTCCTTTTTGTGTCTTTGACAAGTGGCAAGTTCTACTATTATGAAACTCATTAGAAACTTATGAAAAATGGGGTCCATGACACATTTTGCCTGAACAACTCCAAAAGGGGAACATGGATGCAAACACTTGTCACATTCTGCTGAGTCATAACAATGACACATGATGTATTCTACTCTGCTCTATAATGGACACATGGCAACTTTTGGGATTCTTTCTCTTGGCAGGCTTTATCCTTTATGTCATTTAGACAATTTGTCTGAAGGAAATCTTCCTTGCCTTTGCATCTTTCTTGCTGGGCTTTTGCTTTATCTTTCGGGTGAATTCCTTTAGACAATTTGTCTAAAGGATTTCACTTTGTCATTTGCCTTGTTCACTTTTCTGAAGGAGTTCACTTTGTCTGCTTTTTCTCACTGCCCTTCAGCAAGGGCACTTGGCTTGGTTCATAGCCCTCTGTAAGGGCACTTGTTCCTTTGGCTTTGGGGCAGCCCCTTGAACCTGTTGATTGAACCGACCAATTGAACTAACTTTGGTTCAACGTTTCAATGGTTAATCTTACATTTGAAGCCATATTTTTGTCTAAGTATTTTGATCTCTTTGAAATGATTGAACCCATTGAACCTGTTGAACCAATTTGGTTCAAGGTTCAAGGTTCAACGGTTCAATGGTTAATTCCTTTGTTTTTTGCCAAGTCCTTTGATCGCTTGAACAAAACAGGTTGAACCAACCACTCGTTGAACCTATTGAACCATTGAACCCATTGAACCCATTGGACCAAAATGGTTCAAGGTTCAACGGTTCATTCCTTGCTTAGAAGCTTGCTGATGAACAATTTTAGTTGAACCAAGGCGTTGAACCAATCCTAAAAATGATTAAGCATTAGAAACTTGTTCTTTTGATTGAACTTTCCTGTAGAAGCCTTTAAACCTATTAAACTTGATAACTCCAAGCATGTTGAGTCTGTAGAAACATATATGTAGTGTTCGTAGATTTGAATCCCTTGAAAGAGTCTGTAGAAATGTGCCTACGGAGTCTGTAGATTCAAGCCTATAGAGTCCATAGATTTAAGCCTGTAGAGTCCAAAGATTTCTAGAAAGCTTGAAAAAAAAGGAATTTGAAAGCTTAGAAATTTTTTTTGAAAAGGGAATAGAGGATTTTGGTCTCTAGGACCAAAATAGTTTAAATGTTGTCCCAAAAATGAGTGATATTTTTAGGGGACAACATTTGGCTCTAGTTGGGGAACTTCCTTTAGATGAGAACTTAGAACAGCTAAGGGGAGTAGAAACCAAAATCTCTAGTGCCTTGAAGTGTGCCATTGGGCTATGGAGTTGAGCTACCCAAAAATAAAGGTGATAAAAATGAAAACAAAAATCACAAAATAGAACAAAGAATTTACAAATATACAAATGTACTGGTGAATTTATTTGGTACTTCAAGAATTGAAGTACCTTAGATGCTACCCCTTGAGAGGTAGTGAACATGGCATTCTATCTTGATAAACTAGCAAGAAGCCATTTTCTCCCTAGAATTAGTGATGGGTGAATGGAACTCTCCACCAGGAAACCAATTTCCTGTGTCCTCCCTTTGGTTTTCTCCTCTTTCCCCACAATAAGACTTTACTTTTAATCTGAAAGTCACAAATCTTTGCTCTCTTGGCAAAGGGTTCCTTTTCTTGATTTTGATGTGTAGTAGCATGGTCCATTACCATAATTGGTTGCTATCCTGGTTCAGTCTAGCACATGATTTGATTATTCTGATTCAACACTTGCCAATGATTGGCGCTATTAGGCATACTTGGTGTTGTTTTATCTGAACCAATTCTTAGATCGTCACCTATAGGATTTTCATTTGTTGAAACATGAATGTCTTTAGTAGACAAAAAATAATTACCCCTACCTAAAGACTCAAACAAAATTTGAGCTTCAGGCCTTGATGTCTGAGTGACAACGTATTTTGCCTCCTTCTCAGGAAGCAACCTCTACATTACACCTTTCACAGGGATTCTCGCTTGAGACAAGTCCATGCTTAATTTCCCTCCAACATCCTTGTAGAAGTTTTGCCCAAGAAGGATGACATATGATGCTGGGATGTCGGCCACTAGGATAGTCATCTTGATTTGCTTGTCTGGAAAGGTAGCAAATGAAAATTGGGCATCTTTAATTTGCCCTAATAGTGACACTTGTTTTTTCTCCATGGAGAAACATCTCCAAAATGTCTTGGTCAGTGTGAGACCTAGAGATTCTACCACTTTAGCAGGCATGACATTGTCTAAAGCCCCATAATCAATGATGTAATTATTTAGTTGATGTCCATTTATCAGCAATGAGACATAAAAGGTTCAGTCCTACCAAGAACAGTAGGGGGAGTGGTGACAAGGTTTTTCCTAGTGGGTTCATTCTTGGTAGCATCATGCATCATTTTGGGAAATTCTCGCTCAATAGGGATCTTCTAGTTTTTATCACATTGAACCAGTCTGTCTAATTGCTCGAGATGGGACTATAGAAACTCAAATTTAGACATTTGAATTTTGGTTCTCTTTATATGGTCAATGATATCAAATGTCTGGAATGAGATAGGAAAAGAGGATGGGAGTTCATCCTTTTGATTTTTTAAAGGGGGAGGACTGGACTGTGAAATTGAAGTAGAAGGCATAGGGGCATTTGGGGTATTTACCTTATTTGAAATCACTGGGTCCTTTGGCTGAAAAGGAAGAGTGGATCCCCGCTTAGCAATTGAAACTACTGGTTGAGGTCACTCCTCTACTTTCTCCTTATCAGCTTGTTGAGCTGATTGATTCTTAGACCAGGTGAATAAAACATATGACCCTTCAGTTGCATTGCCTTCACTCCTGGGCTTATCCTGATAGTTTAGGAAACCAATATGGGAGTCACCAACTAATTCTTCTTCTTCCTCAATGAAGAGATTAAAATCATCTTTAGGATTTAACTCGAGCTGGAATGAGAAATCTACTTCAGCCTCTAGATATCTGACTACCGAGTTGTTTGGAGGTGCTTTAAGGGTAAGATTCCTTTGTGGAGGGGGAAGGCAATTTTGCTGTCCCTGATCTTGGTACAAATTTTGAATGTCCTCCTGGGCATATCTCTATATGTAGGAGCAGATGACATTCCTTGCACCATTTGCTTTCTAAGATCTAGCATTTCATTTGCTAGCTTTTGTACCATTGGGTCAATGGTGACTACAGGTGAATACTCAAAAGATGAAGAGGATTTACCTTTATTAGGGTCTCTCCTTATCTTTCCTACCAAGATAAGGTCATCTTCTACCTTAATAGCCAAGTCCTGAGTAGCAGTAAGGTCTATGTGTCTAACCCATCTCAACAGAAAACTCACTTCAGGTAGCTATGAGTTGATGAAAAAACACATGAGATTTTGAGGTGTAGGCTGGGCGATCATGGGAATCTTGTGCCTCAACTTGTTGAACCTAGAAATGAAGTCCCTCATAGGTTCATGGGGTTCCTTCTTCATCTAAATGAGCTAGGCTAGTAAGGCATGTGCATCTTCTATAGGCTTGAACCTGGCTTCAAATTTGTCTTTTAGAGTGTCCCAGTCAGTCACTGATCTAGCTTGTAAATGATAGAACTAGTCTACAACAACACCTTATAGGGTCTCCACAAAAAGCCTAACTACCATGTCTTCAAATCCACCCCTATCACACTATAGGATATACTGAAGGCTACAATGTGTTCATCAGGTTGAACCTTCCCATCACCAAAGAATTTGGGGAAATTCTTTCTTAAACTATGTGGAAGGTCATGCAGAGGTGGAGTCAAATTCAGGGGACTGAAAGAATTACCCTAGGGGCCTCTAACTACCATGATTTAATTATGACAAATAGGGATAAAAAATCTAGGTGGAGTGGCTAGATTGAAGAACAAAAAATGGGAAAGGACTGGCTCAGCTTCAGATTGAGGCTTCAAACTATGCACTCTTTCCCAGTAGCACTAGTTTTGTAGACCAGATAAAGTAATGGAAATAGAGATGGAGGATGGTAATGCTAATGATAGTGGGTAAGACACAGAATGGAGTCTCTAGACTCTATAATGGATAAGGGTTATAATGATTATGGGTAAGAACAGGTGATATTTCAATCTAAAACTTGAGGTTTCAAATTGCATAAAATTACTATCCCCAGCGGAGTCGCCAAAAACTGTTGCGTGAAGTTGGGGGAAAAATAGTAATGGGAAAGAACTGGAACTGCTCATTCTTTCCCTAGCGGAGTCACCAAAAATTGTTAGGTGAATATTTTGTTGGCTAGCTAACTGGTGACCAAAACAGTTCCTATCACCATAGCATAGGGAGATGGGTCATCCTGGTGTGTAGGTTTACTACATCAATAGGGGACAAATCTCTCCTCTCATCAAGGGGAGGTTCCCTATTAAATATGTAGAGCTATATACAATATAAATAATTATAAATTAAGACATAGGGATGGGACAAACCATCCATCTCTCTTCTTTCAAAGATGATGCACACAGACAAAGGAGAAAATCCTGGCTATAAACGCTGAAGGCACTTCTCTTCTTTTAGAAGTGTCCTTACAGGAAACAGTAGGAGTTTCTTTCAGATAGTGAAATAACTAGTGATAAAAAGGGGTGTAGTAATAATAGATGAAATAGAGCACAAAGTCTCCACCTCAACTTCCCAAAGAGTATATCACAAAGGATAATAGGGGGACAAAGTCACCCCAAAATCCTCAACACAAAAGGAAAAGGAAAACACAGAATGAAATCAGTTTTGAAAGCACAAAGTCTTCCCACAGTTGGTTTCAGGACACTTCCCTATTACCTTCACTAATTTTGTGTACCAAATTAAATGAATAAGGACACCTTTAGATGACACAAGTCAGAACAACACAAAGTCTGTGAAAAACCTACTTTCTCATTTAGATAACAATGGAAATGAAATAACAACCTGAGCTCAAAGTCTCAGTTTTTCTCTTTCAAAATGGGCAGAGTTTCACTCTTGTAAAATTAAAAGTCTCCTCTACAAATGAGAAAATTAACAAACTTATAGCCACTACGCAAATATTTGTGCCTTTTTCCATGGGATAACCCATGATGTAGTCAATGTCTTCATTGTGTCTCTAGTTTGGTCTGGAGATACCATGATGAGAATAGTGCACTGCCATAACTATGGCATGTCCCTTCATCTGACATGTCTCCTCCTTAATATGGATCATCTGGTCCATTGCATATTTGTCTTTACTTCATGGAAGAAAATAGGCTACGTCCTTGGTTTGGTGTGCTCAGAAGTCTACTCGATCCACTATTTCACCTACTAGAAATAACTCTTTCGAAGATATTTATGATCCTTTGGTCTCACTCCTCTCTTCACTGCTTAAGCACTTCTTTGCTCTTTATAGCCCTTCTTGCCTAAGTTTTTGGGGGGTCCTTTCTGTGTCTTTGACAAGTAGCAAGTTTTGCTATTATGAAACTCATTAGAAACTTATAGAAAATGGGGTCCATGACACGTTTTGCTTGAGCAACTCCAAAGGGGAACACAGATGCAAACACTTGTCACATTCCACTAAGTCATAACAGGACACGTGGTGGCTTTTAGGATTCTTTCTCTCAACGGACTTTATCCTTTATGTCATTCAGACAATTTGTCTGAAGGAAATCTTCCTTGCCTTTACATCTTTCCCATCGGGCTTTTGCTTTGTCTTTCAGGCAAATTCCTTCAGACAATTTGTTCGAAGGATTTTCCTTTGTCTTTTGCCTTGTTCACTTTTCTAAAGGAGTTCACTTTGTCTACTTTTGCTCACTACCCTCTGTAAGGGCACTTGGCTTGGTTCACAGCCCTCCATAAGGACACTTGTTCCTTTGGCTTTGGGGTAGCCCCTTGAACCTACAGATTAAACTGACCAATTGAACCAACTTTGGTTTAATAGTTCAATGGTTCAATCTTGCATTTGAAGCCATCTTTTTGTCTAAGTCTTTTGATCTCTTTGAACTAATTGAATCCATTAAACCCATTGAACCAATTTGGTTCAAGGTTCAACAATTCAATGGTTAATTCCTTTGTTTTTCACTAAGTCCTTTGATCGCTCGAACAAAATGCATTGAACCAACCACTCGTTGAACTTGTTGAACCATTGAACCTGTTGAACCTGTTGGATCAAAATGGTTCAAGGTTCAACGGTTCATTCCTTGCTTAGAAGCTTGTTGATGAACATTTTTAGTTGAACCAAGGCATTAAACCAATCCTAAAACTGACTAAGCATTGGAAACTTGTTCTTTTGATTGAACCTGCTAACTTCAAGCATGTTGAGTCCATAGAAACATATCTATAGAGTCTGTAGATTTGAGTCCCTTGAAAGAGTCCGTAGAAATGCGCTTGTGGAGTCTGTAGATTCAAGCCTATAGTGTCCGTAGATTCAAGCTTGTAGAGTCTATAGACTTTTGGAAAGCTTGAAAAAAAAAGAATTTGAAAGATCAGAACAAATTCTTGAAAGGGGAAGAGAGGATTTTGGTCTGTAGGACCAAAATAGTTCAAATGTTGTCAAAAAAATGAGTGATATTTTTAGGGGACAACAAATATCATATTATGGTAATATCTATAATTTGACTACATATCCTAATAAATAATATTATGGAAGGATTTTAAAATGCTTGTACCTTCATATTATAGTAAGTTGAGAATAGGAACTAGCTTATGCTTTAGGGATACTAAAATTAGGTAATGTTCATCTTGGACATGTCACACTACCATGGATTTAAATTTTTTTTGAATTAATTATTGTATCTTAACTTATGATTACTCTTATAAAAACCTAAAACCACTAAATTGGTCATCTAATGCCAATATGCATGTGAGGTCTAGTTCTGAAGTGGTTGCATGAAGTCTCTATTATATTACCCTAAAATATAGAAGGTCTTATAAAGGGGAAGTGTCATGTCTTATTTTTATTGATTGAAATTATGGATGATACTTCTACTCAATTAGTGAGATCATTCATAATTACCATAGATGGATAAAATAATTCTTGTACTCTATTCTATGGAATGTTTTTGAATTCATTTGGGCCAAGTACAAGAATTATTATTAGAAAAAGACATCATAAAGTTAAAATTAAAAAAAAAAAAACTTGGTTGAATTTTTAGGGTTTATCAAATGATTATGTAAGGCATGTATATAAGTCTTTGAAGCTTGAGGTAAGGTCCTATCAGCCTTTCCTTATGTAGGTACAACTAGATTTTATCACTAACTTGAAAGGTTTGTGGTGTCTAATACTTATCATGGTGGTTATTGTACTTAGCATTGGCCTATTTTATTATTATTTTTAGTTGTTGATGAATGTGTTGAATGTTACCAATGAATTGAATAACTTTTTTTATCTTCCTTTTAGGTTAGAGTTGTTTTTATTGATTGTGAGACATAATAAACTACATCAATGGGTGTCATAGGTTAGAAACCAAACCAGTAATGAAAAGGGTTTTTTCAAATTATTTTTAAGATAAAATAGTTATTATTATTTATATTAAGATAAGATAAGCTACATCAATGGGTGTTAGAGGCTGGAAACCCAAATAGTCTTGAAAAGGGTTGTGTATGGTAGAGTTATGTAAATCTCTATTGTAGTTGTGTAAATATCTATTATAGTTGTGTAAAGCTCTATTTTAGTTTTATTGAATGAAAGGTAGGATTTCATCCCAAGTTTCTTGATTCTTTCAATTTTACACTCTAAGAGGGTGCAGTATCATATTGTTTATTCTACACCCTTAACCTATAGTGTCTCTAAGGATATGGTGTCCAACTTGTGGCTTACATACCTACATATTATCTTATTGTATTTCTTGATGTTCTTAGTATGGTTGACCTATGGAATAACCATGGCTAATTAGAGTATATATATGAGGTAATGGTTAGTATTTTATCATAATATTATGAATTTTATTCTTATTACATTATTTTGAGGTTCCCCCTTGAAGTGGCTCAGTCATAATATCAAATTATTCTACTCTTTCACCATTTTTTTTGTTATGGATCTACTTATTTTGTTTTTAATTCTATAATATATTATTCTATTATTTTGAATCATCTAAGTAATTTCATTAAAATTGGTATCAGAGCTTCAATTTGGGCAAGTTTCTATGGAGTGGTATTTTTAGATCTAGCATCCTAATCACTAAAAGCTCAAAAAACATAACTTGTGATCCAAGAAGAATTGAATTTTTTTGTCACTACAAGTTTGTTCATAGATTTTTTATTAAAAAAGAAAAAAAAAAATTGTAAAAATAGTCTATACATTTTTAACCTTATAAAAATTAATAGTCATTGGATTCATCTCTATGAGATATCTATAATGGTGTATTCCACCAATACACTTTTTTGGGCTAAAAAAATTCACCCTTATACACATTAGTGATCATTAGATTCGTCTCAATGAGGTGATCGCAATAGTCCCATCTATAGTTAACCTTTTTTATGGCTAAAACCCTCCTAATATTTTTGCATGGCTAGTCCTAGCACTCATAGATACATGAAAGGGAAAGAAACTCCTAAAAATCCTCACAAAGATGACATGGAATTTGTAACTTTTGATCCATGTATTTCAGAGGTGGTTCAATAACTTAAGTCAGAGTTGCATGGCATGGTATATAAATATGATCTTGATGTAGTTAAAGAGAAATCATAGGATTGAGAGTGGACCTGAATGTCTTATGGCATCAATTATAACAAATAACTAGTCAATTAACTAAATTTTTAGATTAACTATTGAAAACTAATCCTCTACCACACTAGTTTGATTCTCCTACTCCAAATAATCACAATGTCAATCCTAGTCTAAAGCTGATCTGGTCAAAAGTGGACCTACACAAATTTTATGGTAATGATCCACTCACATGGATCACTTAAATTGAAAATTTATTTAATTTATATTAGACTCCATGATCATAAAAGGTGATCATGGCCTCTTTGTATCTAGAATCTGAGTGGTTCATTTGATATCGATGTTTATTTTTTCAAAAGAAGAATATGGGTCTCTTAGTTTCCTAATATTTATTTTTTGAAGAGTTTTAGCTTTAATATCATAATAATCTCTTAGAAAACTAATTTAGATAACTATCCAAACTATGTCAAGTAAGGACTATAAAGGATTATATTCATCAATTTCATAATCTCTCATTATGTGTATCAAACATCACTGAGGAAAATCTAACTAAGCTATTTTTAGGTGGCTTCAAGGATAAATTCCAATTGGAGATTCACATGTTTAGTCCCAATTTGGTATCTAAAGACATCCTAAGTACACACATGGTAGAGGAGAAAGAGGTTCTCAAATGAATAACTTTCAATAATGTCTATGAATTCACTTTCTTAGGACCATCATTTCCTCATCCTACTTGATTGACCCTTCAAAAAATTGAGAAGTGTATAGAAGGTTTGTGTTTTGGCTATGATGGAAAATGGATTAAAAGACATCATTGTGTTGAAAATATGTTATTTTATATTGAATTCACTAATAAGGATGATGAATATGATGAATCCTCAGGTGTAGGTTTAAATGAACTCAAGGACAAATCTAAATATTCTCAACCTATTGTATCATATCATGCAATTTCCAATATTAGTACTTCTCAAAATCTTAAGGTGGTGGGTTTCCTCAAGAAATAGGTGACTATTTTAATTTATTTTAGGAGTACACACAAATTTATTAATAGTATTTTGGATACTCATTTGAACTATTTCATTTACGTATCTCTAGAATTTTAGGTCATGATTGTAAATGGTGGTATTGTCAATTGTTCTAAAAATTCCATAGTATTAAGCTTGTTATTGGAGACTACTTGTTAGATTATCCTATGTTTGTTATTATCATAGGAGGGACTGAAATTATTTTTGGAGTGTAATGGATCACCACGTTGGGCACTATTGAGATGAATTTATAAGAATTATTCATATGCTTCCATTCAAAAGGCATGACATTTGAACTGCATGGATTATGTGTTAAATCTCAACATCTAGTTAATTCTCATTAGATGGTAAAGATTATTAGAAAAGGTGATGAAGGATTTTTGACATGCTTGCTTTCCAAAAAAATTCAACCAATAGAGGATTCTACCCATCTTGATTTACAAATGGTGTTGGATAACCATTATGTTATTTTTGGTAACATGACAAAATGACTCCCACCAAGTTGAGTGCATGATCATTTCATCAGAATGATTCATGTAAATATACCACGCAACATCAGACCCTATAAGTATCCTTATTGCTAGAAGAGTGAAATTGAAAAGACAATACAGGAGATGTTGGATGTAGGAATCATCCAAAATATCCAAATAAAATTTTCCTCCCCAATGGTCATGGTGTGAAATAAGGATGACACTTGGAAGATGTGCCCAAACTATAAATAAATCAACAAGTACACCATCAAAGATAAGTTTCCTATTCCATTAATTGAATATATTTTAGATAAATTTCATATTGTAGTTTATTTTACCAAGTTAGATCTTTACTTTAGGTATCATCATATTTGAATTTGACTAGAAGATATACCTTAAATAGATTTTAGAACTCATTAAGGCCATTATGAGTTTATGGTCATGCCTTTTGGCCTAAAAAATGAACCATCTACATTTTAGATTTTTATGAATACTATTTTTAGGACATTTTTGAGAAAGTTTGTGTTGGTATTTTTTGATGACATCCTCATTTATAGAGCAAATTGGGAAGGTTATTTAAAGCATGTGAAGCAGGAACTATTAGTTTTGAAACAATACCAACTTTATTCAAAACCTTAAAAAATTGATTTGGAGTTTGAGAGGTAGAGTACATGGGTCATATTATTTTACATGGGGTGAAATTTAATCCTAAAAAATATAAGTGATGATGGATTGGTAGGTTTATAAGACACTCAAGAACGTATAGGGTTTTTTGGGGATAATTGGTTACTATCACAGGTTTGTCAAAAATTATGGTAGCATCATAGCCCCATTCACATATTTGTTGAATAAATACTTCTTCCATTATAATGATACAACTACCAAGTCATTTGAATAGTTTAAAATGGATATGTACACCACTCCAATTTCGGCTACTCCTAATTTTCCTAAAACTTTTGTTGTGGAATGTGATGCATTAGGATATGGCATGGGGGTTTTACTCATAAAATAAGGCAAACCAATTACATTTGAGATTGAACAGCTTAATGGAAAAACTAGGCTCAATCCAATCTATGAGAAAGATACTATGGCTATTTTTCATTCAGTCAAGCAATGAAAACCTTATCTGATGCATTATCACTTTCAGGTAAAGATTGATCATGAAAGCCTCAAATATTTTTTGTAATAATGATTTTCTTATGAAGAACAACAAAAATGGGTGACTAAAATTTTAGGCTATGATTTTTAAATAGTATATAAGAAATTAAAATAGAATTTGGTAGTAGATGCATTATTCTAGAGGGATGAATGAAATGAGGCATTATTAAGCATAGTGATTATTTGGCAGGCAAATTAGCTAGATGAAACAACATGAAAATAGAAGAATGATAGTGTTACCCATAATTTGATTCAAAATATTCAATAAGGATATGGGGGATATAAAAAATTACATGGAAGGGGAATGCATTATGGTATAAAGATATATTATACCTCTATAATCATTCTCTCCTCAAACATAAAATCCTTTAGGAACTTTATGCCTATCCACTGGGAGGTCACTCAAGTTTTTTTAAAACATATCATATAATCATGCAAGATTTCTTCTAGGGAGGACTTAAGGGGGATGTCCATAATTATGTGGTTGAATTAATAGTATGTCAATAGAATAAAGGTGAAACCATTAAAACCCCAAGTCTTTTGTAGCCTTTATCCATCCCTAGCTAGCATTAGGAGGAAGTTTCCATGGATTTTTTTATTGGGTTACCATAGTCTAGGGATAAAAATGTTATCATGGTAGTTGTGGGTCAACTCACCAAGTATGCACATTTTTTTCCTTATCATAATAATTTTTTTCTAGTAAAGTATCTTTTTATTTTCTCAATATAGTTCAAAAATTACATGGTACTCCAAAAATCATTGTCAGTGATTGAGATCCTACATTTAATTGTAATTTTTAGACCAAATTATTTGCATGTTTGGGCACCCAATTGGCTCATATTTTGTCATATCATCCTCAATATTATTGAAAAATAGAGGCATTAAAAAAATGTCTAGAAGGGTATATTCATTATTTTGTTTCTAAAAAATAGGATAAATGGGTTCATTGGTTTCCACTTGACGAATAATGGTATAACACTTCTTCCAAAATGTCTCCCTTTATGACATTATATGGGTATCACCCCCCATCCATAAACTTTAGCCTTTATACTGCATCCCAAGGTTTGAGCTATTGAGGAACACATTCAACATGAGGTATTAGTTAGTTTGAGAGAAAATTTAATAATGACACAAAATAGAATGAAGCAATAAGAATACCAAAACCATAGTGGGTGTAATTTTGAATTAGGTGATTGGGTATTTGTTTATTTTAATCTCTATAATCAAATGTCTATAAATCAATATAAAAAGGATAAAAATATGTCCCCTAAGTATTATGGCCCTTATCAAATCTTGAAAAAATTTGGTAATGTAGCCTACAAGTTAGAATTACCCCTGTCCACTCACATACATATAGTATTCCATGTATCTTGGTTGAATAAGGTAATTGGAAAAATAATTTCCACTTAGACTAAGTTACTTGAATTGGATAAAGTTTGAGTCATTATAGAGCCTAAATATATGCTTCACATGCATACTAAACAACTACAGATGAGAGAAATAAAAGAGTATTTAAATAAATGGAAGAATATTCATTATAAATATGTAACAGGGGAGGATGAAGTTTTTCTATAACATCCTAGTTTTATTCAATGTTGAGGACAACATTGTTCTGAAGGGGAGGAGCATGTTACACCATTAACCTACAGTGTGTCTATGGATATGTGTGGTCAAATTATGACATACATACCTTCATATTATATTATTATATTTCTAGATGTTCTTATTATGGTCAACTTATAGAATAAACATGGCTAAATAGAGTATATATAAGAGGTATTAGTTAGTCTTTTATCATAATATTGAGAATTATGTTATTATTACATTGTTGTGTAAGTTTCCCCCTCGAAGTGGCTCAGTCATAATATTCAAGTATTATGCTCTTTTACCAATTATTTTTATGGATCTAATTATTCTATTCTTATTTTTTTAATATATTATTCTATTATTGTGAATTATCTAAGTAATTTCATTATAATTACTAATTATTTATGTCTATTGGTCTACAAATGAAATCTAGAAGAATTCATTAACTTTATGTCTAGCATAGACCTAAGTATTTTCTATAAGTTTATTAAAAACCTTGTATCTTTGTCATAATAATAGTTTATGGGATTCAAAAGTGGATCTAAACATGTTGAAAGTATATTTGAGTCATTTTTAGAGTTGAGATTGCTCTCTTACAAGGTATTATAATTAAAATATTTGAGAATATATCAACTACTACATAAACACAATCATTATTGTGCTAGGTATCAGGGTATCTTGAGACTAATTCCATGGAAATATATTCACATGGTCTCATTAGAACAACCAAAGGTGTGTAAAAACCATGATATTCATTGACTAGTTTATAAATTGTGAATGTGGTACATGACTTGATGTATTTTAAAATTTATAACCTGAGGTATGGCCAACATAATTACTTATATAAAATTTCAAGGGTATGTTAAACTAAAAAATGTCCTAAAATCTTTCTAAAATTATCCTCCCATATCAATTTTGTCTCTCTACTTCATGTGGAATGCATAAGTGTCTAAACTAATATAGGATTCCACCATGTACGTATAAATCTATAATTGGACCACTACAAAGTAAATTTTGATAGGTATTCAAAAATCCATGTCAAATGGATAAATATTTTTCCATTTTTTGACTTCATTTACACATGCATCAAGTATATAAATAATATATTGAACTAGTGGATGGCTTCGATAATCTACAACTAGATTGGCACTTCCCTTTTTAAGTTTGATGTTTAGATTGAAATGATTAAGATAAGAAGGCTATTTATAATACTTCTCTTTTTGAATAAAATTTTGAGTCTATAAGAACTAAAGAGTCTTGTGATATATATATGGATCACAATTTCCTTGATCAATAAAAAATACATCAAATGCTTACATTCCTAAGGAATATTATAAAGCTCATGATCATATATTAGATATTTTCTTATTGGTGTGATGAAATTCTCTCCATGGTAAGCAACTAGATGACCATATTGAGTGAGAACTGATTCAAGTACATAGTTTGATGCATCAATCTCAATCTCAAATGGTTAGTGAGATATATTAATTTAAATACCAGTGTAGAACATAGTATGCATTTCATTTCCTTGAATGCTTTCTATTATGCAGCTAACCAGATGAACTCTTCTTTAGATCCACTTTTGGTAAATTGATTCAGAGGCCAAGTCACATGATATAAATAAATTATAAATATATTTTATAAATTTTATAATCCCCTTAATCTATGGATCTATGTTATATTATTTATTTGTCTGCAATCCTAAATGACTTGATCTTGGTTAGGTCCATATGTACTCCATATGTGTCTAATATGTACCTAGATACCATATCTCCCACTTGAAAATAAAATTTTTTCCATGTTTGCATACCACTTATCCTCTTATAAAGTTTTAATCACCTACACTATATGGCACAAATGTTCATCCCACTTTTTTTTAGGATTAGGACATCATCAAGATAGACTACATCAAATGAGGTAGTGAACATCATGAGAATGTCATTCATCATCCAAATGAATATAGTTAGAATTGATTAAGATAAAGGGAATGATAAACCATTCAAAGAAACCTTATTTATCTTTGAATTTTTTTTTCCAAATATCCATAAGTTCAAAAGAATCTAATGAAACCTAGACATAATATTGGTTTTGGTGAAGTATTCTATGTTACATAGTTTATCTAGCAAGTCTTCAATCATTAGAAGAAGATATTTGTTCTTTAGTTGGATCTTGTTGACAACTATATAATATATGCATAGCCTCTATGTGTCATCCTTATTTTATGCAAGCATAATTGTGTTGTTATTATATGATGAGTTGGGCCTAATATGTCATTTATCCATAATTTCATGTATATGATGCTTGATATCTTCATTCTCTATAAATTACATGAAATATAAATATGTATATGATATGATTATTCTCCAAATAAAATAGGTAGTGTGTTTCATTGTATAGTGTCTGGGCACATCATTTGGTGACTAAAATATATCCTTGTATTCTTATCACTTTTAGTTTACCTCTAAGGTCTATGATCCTATTAGAGGAACTAAAATATGAATTAGTGTAATAAGGATGTTCTTATTTTCAAATCTCACCATCAAAAAATTTACTATAAATAATGAGCTTATTGAAATTTTTGGTGCTAATAAGTGATATCTTAGGAACTAATTCTAGTATGTGGTATCTCTTATCATCAATATCTATGATGACACTTCTAATATTTTCCTCATAGATTGCATGTTGATGATAAATATATGGTTGTCCAAGTAAAATAACACATTCCTATAATGGAGTGACATTTCAAATGAATGTATACTAGAAAGGCTTGATTTTTTTCACTAATTTAAACTATTAAGTGACATGTTTCTCAGATCCCATACTAAACTATCCAATAGTGTATGGTTATGGATAAGGTATTAGTGGCATGTTTAATCTATGAACTATTTCAAGATAAATAAAGTTTTTTAAAATCCATTGTCAATAAATAAGTGTGTTGTTTTAGCATTGATTCATTTTGAGAATGGAATAATTTTCTACTTCCTCAATTCCCATAGGAGTATTAGAGATGTTTTTGATACACTTGCTTATCCCTATTAATTTAAGATGTGAAATTAGAGTCTTCATAGAATGACACTCCTCATTATAATGCATATTAGATTTATGATTTTAATACCACTTACTAGTCTTGGATTACTTGTTATAATCATTTTACAATTGTTATTTCTTCCATGGAGTACACTTTGAGACATTTATCAATTTATAATTATGCATGGAAGGCTTAAATTATTACTTGTTTTGAGACTTGTAATATTTTATCTTAGACTTATCCTTGGCCTTGGATTCAAACTCGCAATTAAATTGTTAGGCTTATCTGATTGAATATATTTATATAGGAAATCCATCTTTTATTGGATATGCATCCACAAGCCCAACCTATACTTCAAAACAATATTTTGATCTAAATCTTGAACACCCAATTTAGATGCCAAAGTATGAAAGGTATTTGTGTACTCCTATATAGATTGATCCTTGCTTTGGCATAATTGAGAGAACTACATGTACTAGTCATCGTAATTTCCAACAAGGTAATAGGTTTCTTTTAGAACTTTTATGAAACCATTCAATATGTCTATAGATGTGTCCATAACATCTTTAAATTCATTGATTTTCATGTAAAGTACAATAGTTTTCCCACTATTTCAGAAAAGTGAATGTAATATTTTATTATTCAAAGAAATGACTAATTTCATAGTATGAATAGATCAAGTTAAGTCAATTATATAATACATTTTCATATATTTTTCCTTCAAAAATAGGGATGTATAGATTTACTTAGACATTGTATTACATGTGAATACCAAATGTTCAATGTGAATGAGAGGTTCTATAAGGAGTTTGTTTCTTAATAATTAATGATAAATGATCAATAATACTTTCTTGTTCACATTTATGATGTTCTTCTAAATATTATTGTTTTTGAAATACATCCTCTATCATCTTCTAAAACATTCCTAAATTTTTCGTCATTGAGGATATATGTCTCATTAAAGGATGTGTAGAAAGGTATGATGAAGTGTCACAAGTCTTGATCAATAACTCCCTATATTTAAACCTCATATAAGTAGGCATATAAATAGATACAACACTCTAAAAACACCATGATACCATGAAAAATGTTATTAAGTGGGTTTTTATTTAATACCACTAATCTAGGGCTCAGGAGGAGACCAAGTGGATAACCTACTTAAACATAGTTATGAGTATTATACACATAATAAAATTTTGAATGCTAAATGATATAAAATTGTAATTTGAAAATGAAAAATGAGAACAAATCAGATAATTTATAATTGATCTACAAATGTAATAACAAAGTTGTATTCTCTTAAGTTTTGTATGATATCTAAGAGATAAAATCTATGGTATCTATGTACTCCATTAAATTAATTATTCTATACATAATTCACATAATTAAATAAAAATAATGGAAGTGTACATTAATATATAATAGAGGGAGATGAATCATCAATTGAACCATTACAAGAGCTGGTATAAACCTCTTCATAACTATTGACTATTTTGACCACAAGTTAAAATAGGTCAACCCCCTATAGTCAAAAACTTTATATAGGTTTATATTATGATGTTATATGGTTTTTGATGTTTTATTTTATGTCATTTAATATGTTTCTAGCCTTGGTTATAGTCCAATTTGGTCTTTGTATCATTTTGTGTCACTTAGGGGTCATATATGGATCATAAATGAAAGTTGTATAGTTTTATTAGGTATAAAAGTGTTATATAATCTCTTCAAAAATTAAATATGTAATATTTATTTTTAGGAATGTCATTCCTAACTAGAACTTGTAGATTCCTAACTAAAAATCAAGAAAAGAAGTGAAAAAAAGGAGTTTTGGTAGTTATACAGCCTATAGAGGAGAGTGGCACATGAGAAAAGCTCATGCAGTGACCCTTAATCTTCCTTGAATAAATTTACACACTTGATATACTTTTTAAGAGCCAAAAATGAGACAAACCCATTTATCTTGTCCATCACTCCACTAGGCATATAAAATTGGTCAATAGGTCTTTTGATGGTATGACCAGTAGGAGAGACTCTAGGTCAAATTCTCTTGTTGGTGGATATTAAACATGGTATAATTAATTTTCATGGCAAGATTTACAATATTGGTCACTTGTGATTTATAAACCATGCTTAAGAAGTTGATTGTTTATTTTTACATGTTATTTCCCATACCCTGTAGGTTTTACTTTTGTATGAGCTAGTCTGTATTATCTAATTGGTGAATTTGCTTCCAAACTACATGGGTTTACTTATCTCATGATTACAATATTTATTTTCATTTTTGAAGATTAATTCATGTGATAAATAGGTCAGATTTCAATATGAAATCACCATTACTAAGTTGTAGGCATACCTCACCATGTGCAAAAGTTCTTATTATTGTAATAGTTCCAAAGGAAGGTGTCATTTGGTGTTTCATGTTTTACATGATATTTTTATCTCATTCGTCGAAATTTTTAGTTTAAATGGCTACCTTCATGGAGTTACAATCAACCTCCAACATAGTCAAACCTTATTGTATGACTGCCATGCATAGTTAACTAGGTGAGTTATTTTAAAGGTTTGAGAATGTTCAAGGAAATGTTATGAAGAGTCATATGTTGTTTAACACCTTCTTGGAACATGAAAAAAATTCTAGATCTTTAAATGGAAAATAATGGACTATGATGACCAATTAGTCCTTAGTACAATCATACACCATTAATATGCACTTACATGTGCCTCAAAAGGAGGTTGGTCATGTCAAAGTGAAGCATTCAATCTAGTTTGATGTCCCATGAGTTATAAACGATTAATTTAAAGACCTTATGAAGGTGTGTAGATAATTAGAGAAGCATACATCATATGAAAAATACACAATATACCTTCACCACATTTTTGCTATTGTATGTGCATCTACAGACTCCCACAAAGACCTGAGAATGTTTCACAGAGGAGAGTTGGAGCATGTTTAAGATATTCATGAATTTTTTGGAGTTGTAAAGTACAATGATAGTCATGATTAAGGCCATAGACTAGCAGTCAATTTTGAGAAGTGACTGAAAATGAAGAAATTTGAGTTTAGGGATAAGTTTCCTTAAAACTTCAAATTTTGGTAATGTCAGGGAATAGTGTAGAATGGAACCTAAATGAATTTAGATGTTTCCATATTATATCCCTATCCTAGGGGTATTATATTTCAAAATGATAGTGGGTTTTTGGTCCCAAAAGTGACGTAATCGATGCTTCAAAGTTATGCATTTTTTTACCACAACTTTGTAATGTTTTCTACAAGATTTGAACTCTCAAGTGGCTTGCACCCTAAGATAGCAATGTAAGAGCATATCACCATGACTAGTGATTCCATTGGATTAAAGGGCACACTGATGACTCAAGGGACTTAGAGGAGAGCTAAATTTTAAGGTATAGACCTAAACTACCACCTACAAATGTGTCTTACCCTTAAAATCATACTTATATCCTAACTGTAGGTATTCACAAACTCATAAGGTAAACCTAGGAAGATGGGAACCTGAAGACATGAAAATTTGTCATGGGAAGTTGGTCCAATAACTTATAAGGATCATAGGATGTGAAACATAGGTTCCAAAAAGTTTAAATGTAACCTAAAAGTGCGTTTGAACCTTAAAATGAACACCTACAGTCAATTGGAGGTTGATAATGCATCGAAGTCTAATAGTCTAAAGACTAGTTTAACACATGCATGTTGATATTAAGTCATAGGAAATGTGAAGTGATCTTAAAGACTCTAAGTAATCATATAAACATGTCAATATGTCCAATACTATAGTATGCACCTACAAGTGTCACTTTCTAAGCAAGGAAATATAGACCATAGTCTATCAGTCTATCTAGTCAAAAAAAAGATGAAGACACCTTGAGTTGGCAATGAAACATGAATCTCAGGCATGGTTGTAAATTCCACACAAGTTATTTTGACTATCTCTTTATTCTCATGAAATATAAACAAAGCACACAAAGGTTATTAGGAATAACCTATAGCCTATACTTACAAAACCTACACATGGTCAATGCATTAGAATTTTGCCTTAGGTTTTATGATATTTAGAGGGGTAATTGATGTGATAAAACCATGAAAATTTGTACAAAACATCCTCATAACTTTTTAAAACCCCTCATATGTCCATAAATTTTTTGATACCAAAGGGTAAGTTCCCTTTATTTTATCTCAGATAGAGGGCACTCTTAGGGGACTAAAACCTTCAGGTTTATAAGAATATTGATGAGAACATAGGATAGAGATTGATGAGACATTGTATAAATATGAAGAGAATTGGATTAGACATTAATTAACATGATAAAATTTTCATAGATTCTTTAGACCAAGTAAGATATTCTAAACCAATAGGTATGCAGATAGACTTATTAGGTCTTGACTAGGCATAGTGCCTAAAAGTATCCAAATCTCACCTCTACCACTAAATGAACATTTTAACACATTTTAACACCTGAATTTAGAGTTATAATATGTTTGTTAACCTTTGGAGTGCATAATAGGATATAAACAATCCAAATTTTGGCTAAAATCAATTTAGGCCTATAGAGAATGAAGAAAAGAGCTCTAAAAGACAAGTTTAGAAGCTCATATGTGCAAAAAAACTTAGAATGGGAGATCAAGGATCTAGTACAAGATGTAAAGTGTACCTATAAAGTATTTAATGGAATTTATTAGAATATTGGATTTCAAGATTTTATGAACAATCCTTAAGGGCTAAAACATCTTTAAACCCTCCAAAACCCTTGGTAATGACCCAATGAGAAAAATGAAGAAGGATATACATATACGAGTGATATAATGGATTTGGATAGTACTATGTCTTTTATATGACTCTCCATGGTTCCTTCTCATCAACTTGAGTTGTACACTACTTGTACAGACAAGGTGAAAAATGGATTTTATTGATAGTTTTATGTGTTATGAAGGTATGGAAGAGTTTCAAAAGATGAAAATAATTTTTGGAGACATATTGGTACCTATAATAACTCCTATGTCCATTTAATTCTTTAAATAATCTCACAAGTAACTTTTCTAACACCTTCATCTCAACTAATCCAAAATGGCATAGTAAACAAGGAATGACTCCCAAGTGAGAAGGTGAAAACTCTAAGTGGGAAGCCTTTTAAGGTATACCTGATATATGTAATGGAATTATGGATCTTTATAAGTGTCATGCACTCCTCTGTGTGGATTGTATTTGAAAACTAAAGACAACTTTGGTACCAAGTGTGAGGGGTGAGTGAAAGAGAATGATTGTGATTGTAGGAAGTGAGAACACTTATTCAGAAGAATCCTAATGATTAGGTAAACCATAAATGAAATTTTTATATTTTTAATAATCCTTCCATATTATTTCAATGATCTCATCTATCCCTAGTCTATTGTGGAGTGTTCAAAAAAGGCTAAATTATGAAGACAATTTTTTGAGTTAATAATTGAAGAGTCTTATGCTAAGTTCAAGGAGTTTCATGCTTTGAGGGACATTTTTCATAGTATACCTTGCATGGTATGTCCCATATTCCTTTCTCCTAAAAATTTGACTCATTTTATTAGCTTTACAAGTGGTTTAGTGACTCTTGGACTTTATTCTCTTTTCTCCTCTCTTAAATTCTATAAGTACTAGTTGTTTTCACTCTTGTTGGTTAATACCACACCTGGTATGATAAATACCTACTATTTTGAAGTCATATTTTGCCTTATAATAATATAATAAATCTATTTTTGAGTTCATAAGAATCTTTTATAATTTTTCAAAGTGATGAATGGTTGAGTCTAGTGATTTTATCCTTGCTTTTCCTTATCCTTTCATGTCTTGTGAAAGAAGATATAATTATAACATGTCATATAGAGTTTAGTTAGTGTGTTAAGATCCATTAAAGTGTGAAAGTGTCCTTGGATTTAGTAATATTATCCATGGTCTACTTACCTTGAGTGGTCTCATGCATATCACCTCTATATTGAAACACTTATGTTAGAACATCTTTGGACTTTGAGGCTAGTGTGTAGATCTTGTTCTTAGTGAGAGAAGTATGATAACATAGTGTATATTTTAATTGTGTATCACCCCATTATATTATATTTATTTTATGCATACTCCTATCCTTTTTCCTATAATTAATTAGTAGTATAGGTGATAAGAAATTCAAGATAAATTCAGGGAGCTAGCCCTTAAACCTATAGGTCTACTTCTCCTATAGGTAAACCCACATACCTATAATTATTACAATGTTTTCAAAATATTATATTAGACTTGAAAATCTTCCTCTAGGTTGAAATATTTGGTGATAACATTTAAGGCATGCCCAGTGGGATCCGTTGTCCTCAAGATAACTTTTCTAGGTGAATTTTGGTCTTGACAACATTAACTACAAATTGGTGTGCTACTCAACATTTTAAAACTCCATTCAAGGTAAAATCAAGTTCAATACCATTATTTTATCATATATTTATTCTCATACTTCATGGTCCTTACTAGGTTATCATATAGTAGAGTTATCAATCCTATCAATCCACCTATTCATCTTGAACTTCCTCTTAAAGTTCAATTCCCTCATCCTAATCTACCCTTTGAATACCAAGAAGTTTTTTCTAGTCAAGAGAGTGAATAATTTGAATAAATATAATATATAATAGATAAGAAACATACCTTCCAAACATTTAACACTTATAATCCAATCCATCTTGAAGTATATGATGTCATTCCCCTAATGCTAAAAAGAGTGTACCCATATTCAATGGTGAAGGTCATGTCATACATAGTGAAAACATCAAGGATATCTCCATTTTTTTAGTTTCCACAATGTTATTAAGGAGAATATTTCCATTAGACTTATTTACATGTCCCTTAGATGGAAATTGATTTATTATTATAGTACTTTACCTAGTGGATGCATCACATCATGGGATGACTTTGGAGTGTTTCTAACTTCAAGGTTTTAATATGAAAGTGACCATACTTCTCTTATACATCAGCTCAATGTGATCAAAAGAGCCCCCAAGGAAATAATGCATGACTTTAATGAGAGTATTTGAAAAAATTGGTATAGATTGCCTCCTCCTATGAGACCACCTACTATCTTTGTGTTTCCTACATATTTGATAGCTATTGGTACTAATATTACCATCATGCTATAATCCATGGGTGGTTTCCCTCTTCCCAAAGCATATGAACTTGCCTTTAGAGATAAGAATATACTCATTCAATTTTTAAATCTACCTCCTAAAGTTTTTATTCCTTGATACCTAATATTATTATTTTTAATCCTAACATAACTCAAATTCCTAATGCTAATTCCAAGCCTAAGACTGCTCCTAAGAAGGAAGAAGATGATGTTGATTAGAGGGAAATATTCCTAGCCTTAGAGGCTTAAAATAGGTAAAATAATATAAAACAAGGTGAATATCAAAAAATTTATCCATAAAAATATCAATATGGTTAATAATATGTAAGAGGAAGAGGTCAAGGGTAGCCTAACTTCAATAGGCCTGCCAATGTGTACAATTCCAATTTTACATCCAACACAAGAAAGATGGTATTGGTATATAGGAACTTGGTGCAAGGTTAATATTGTAAATAATTATAATTCATGGATGCAAATGAGGGTGGAGAGTAAGATCTATTTTATCAAGGATGATTCACTCCTCTCCTATCAGTTGAAGATGAAGTCATGATGCAAACAAGTGAAGGTAGACAGCCTCAAGGGGATATCTTCAATAAGTTCCTAATTGAGGACACTTTTATGCTTAATTAATGAAATTATATTATAGATAACACTAGGTCCAATATAGAGGATTTATTACGTTATAATAATGTTCCTAAAAGTTCATCTAATCCTCCTACAAGGTAATAAGGCATGGCTACAAGCATGACAGTCCCAAACACTCCTACACTTCCTCCAAATCAAAATGTTAGAAGGACTACTCAAAGTACTTCAACTCCTCAAGTTACAATAAATTACTTTCCTATAAGTTCCCAAGAAAAAATATTTATGTCTACTCTAAATATTATTGACTCATTTAAGAATACTAATACATCCATTTCCCTTTGGGATGTCCTTCATATGCGTAGCCAAAAATAGATCTTACAAAGACAACTATCCACTATCCCAACTAGTCCTTCACATCCAAGAAATATTAATGGTCATGTATCTCTTAAAAATTATCCTAATAACATTTTATAAAAATTTACCAAAGCTGAGAAAACTCCACCATTTTACCTCACTCTCATAGTGGGTGATAAACTAGTCCAGAATTGCATAGTTGATAGTGGTGCTTCTACATCAGTCATGCCCAAGGTTATAGCTAATAAGTTGGGCCTAAAATATTAACCCCATATAAAATTAGTGATTAAATTATATGGTACACATTCCAAGATAATATTTTTCATAAAAAAAATTATATTTTTCCTCCATGATTATCTTAGTTTTCCCATCCTTCAAGATATTATTATTGTTGACCTTCCTGATCATTATGCAATCTGCCTTTCAAGATATTTTATAGCCAAGATAGGTGGTTACATCTTAGTTTAATAATCCTTCTTGGCCTTTAATAAAAGATATGGAACAAAGGTGACCATAATAACTCATCCTCTTACAAGGTTTCACATTGAGCCCTATGTTGAAACAAGTTCAAACTTGAATTATGTAATTAATGAGGAAAATGATCCTATTATGGATGATGGCACTTCTTCCAATTTTGAAGGATTTTTTTATTTTTTTCTTGATGGGTATGGCACTAACACATATGATTATGACCCTTATTATTTCATGGATTAAATTTATTTAGGAGTGTATTGTTTACATGAGGAAGGATTACCAGTACCCCTACTTGCCAAGGAAGAAGGTGAGGATGATGAGATGTGGAGAATGTTTTATGATGGGTCAAGAAGTAAAATTAGAGTAGGAGATAGTGTTATGTTGGTTTCCACATCTAAAAATTGGTAATATTATTCATATATTTTCAATTTTAGTTGCACTTTCAATGTGGTTGAGTATGAAGGTTTGATTCATGGCTTTTAATATGTAAGGAGAACAAGAATCAAGAATTTGCAAGTATATGGAGATATTGAATTGGTTGTGGATCAAGATAGGAATTTGGTTTCTACTAACAAACCTTTTATAAAGTCATATAAGCATAGGTTATGGTATTTTATTGAAGAATTCAATGCATTTAACATACAATCAATCCCAAGGGAGTAGAATAATAATGTTGATAGACTAGCTGCCTAGGAGCATAATTTGATACACAAACTACCATAAAAGAGGAGGGGAATAAATATCACATAAATATCATTGTAAATACTTCCATACCTAATAATTAATTGTGTTTAAAAGTGTTTTATAGTGATAAACACATTGCATACTTATTTAAAAATGAAGTTGAGTTTTCCTCAAGAAATCAAAAGAGAATTCAAGAATAATTTGATGATCATATTGTGTAGCTAATAACAAACAAGATAACTAAAGGTTTGGTGACCTTAGAAATTAAATTTAATGAATATGATAAAAAAATAATTAAAATTTGATTATGTATACAAAATAGGATAAATATTAAAGGTTCTTGATCTTCAAAGATAAACTCCTCAAACTAGGCAAGGTATGTTCTACATTAGAGAAGCAAGCATTCAATGATTTGTGTAAAAAGTTTCATGACATATTTTCTTGGGAGTATAAGGACATAAAAGGGTTTAATCCTAGCCTATCACACCATAACATTTAATTATAACCTAGTAGGCAAAAACAAAGGCCCGTCAACCCCAAGGATGAACAACTCATGAGAATATAGCTTACCAAACTCATTGAATCTAAAATAATCTTTCTTATCAAGAATTCAACATGGGTAGCTAACCTTTTGCCTATCAAAAATAATAATGGGTATATGATACTTTGTGTGGAATTTATATATCTTAATATAGTGTCACTCAAATATCACTATCCTTTACCTTTAATGGAGTAGAATTTGTAATTTATTTCAAGTTCTCAATGTTTTTCTCTCCTAGATGGATATTATGGCTATAATCAGATTCAATTCAATGAACATAATTAGTTTAAGATATAATTCACTATAAAATGGGGGAATTTTGACTATAGTAATATGTCCTTTTTTTGCCAAATGTTGGTGCCACCTTTTAAAGAGCAATGGACATGGATTTCAAAGGTTTAACCAATAAAATGTTGTTGGTTTATCTAGATGATATAATAGTGTTCTCTAAGGATGATAATGATCATATGAAACATCTAAGACAAGTGTTTGAAATATGTAGGTAGTATGGAGTATCTCTCAACCATAAAAAATGCATCTTTGTTATCCATGAAGGTAAGCTCTTAGGACATATTATTGCCAAAGATGGTTTAGCAATTAATCCTGAAAGGATAGAGGCTATTTTAGGCCTATCATTACCTTTGTATAAGAAAGGAATCCAAAGTGTTTTAGGTAAGATAGTTTTTTTAAGGAGGTTCATACCTAGTTTTGAATCTTTGGTGAAACCTATCATATCCATACTTAAGAAAAACCAAGTATCCTCTTGGATTAAAGAAGGTAATAATAGTTTTGAATCCATTAAGAAAGAAATTTCATAAGTTCCCACTTGTGTAAACCCTAATTTTTCTAAAGAATTCATGTTTTATTCATTTTATAACCTTGATACGATCTTAACTATACTAATGTAAAAAAATGAAGAATATGTGGAACAACAAATTATGCTATTTAGTCAAGGTTTGGAAGATTATGAAGTAAATTACAAATTTGTGGAGAAATAAGTGCTTGATATTGTAATAATACTAAATAAGTTTAGGCATATGGTCTCAAATAATAATATTCATATTATGGTCTCTCATCATAGTACCAAATATTTTCTTTTGAGCAAAGACATTAGTGAGAAGAGGTCAGGGTAGATTACTAAGGTAATAGAATATGATGTTGATATCAAGGTGATAAATTTGATAAGAGGTAAAGGGATTTGTGATAATATAGCTTCATATCTCCATGGTTAAAAATAAGAGGCTTTAGTCAATCATGATTGCTCCTAAAAATCTAGTTTATTGCCCCTAAAAAGTTGGACATAATATGTTATCATATTTCTTCAAAGTGGTGAGTATCCTAATGGTACGAGTATATCTCAAAGGAAATAATTTAGATTGCAAGATATTCATTATTATCTTATATATGGTGTGCTTTTTAGAAGAGACACTAATGGTGTGTTATTGAGATGCATTGCGAACTTGAAAAGTTCTATGATGGAATAATAGGAGGTCATTTCTCCCCAAGAACCACATCGACCAATATTATAAGGGCAAGATATTATTGGACTAGCCTCTTCAAGGAATGCTATGCTTGGGTGAGAAGGTGTGTATAATGTGCTTTCTTTTTAGGGAAATAGAATCTTACAGTTCTCCCTTTAAGGCCTATCCAAGTAGATAAACCTTTCATATAATGGGGTCTTGATTTCATTAGCACGATAAACCCCCCATCAAGTGTTGGGCACAAATGGATACTCAAAAAAATTGAATACTTCACAAGGTGGGTTGAGGCAGTGGAATTGAAGGAAGATGATGATAATGTTATCTTATATTTCTATGAAAGTATCATAAAAAGGTTTAGTACTCCTTATACTATCATTTTAGATAATACACTTGCTTTTATACGTGTTAAGATAGTTGATCAATAAAATATAAATGGCATATACTTGAGAAATACATCCAACTATTACCCTCAAAGTAATGGGTTGGTTGAATCCACTAACAAGAATCTGATCAGAATCATCAAGAAAACTTTGGAGGATAATCAAAGGGCTTGGCACACTAAATTGAAGATAACCCTATGGGCTGATAGAATAACTCCAAAAATTCAATAGGTATTTCTCCTTTTTTTATTATATATTGAAGGGAGGCTAGGTTGTCTATATCTCAAGAGCTTCTTACCTTGGAGTTGGCACATCAACTAGAGTTACTTGAGAACACTGTAATGAAGGTAAGGTTGATAGAATTAATGGAGTTACAAGAGACTATAGATAAGGCTCACCAAGCTATCAAACTTAAAAAAATACTAATTAAGAGGTCTTTTGACAAGAATATAGCTCCAAAAACATTCCAAGAAGGTGACATAGTTTTGAAATGGGATGAAGATAGAGCAAAACTAGGAAGACATACCAACTTTGACACCTTATGGAGTAGACCATATGTCATAATAAAGTGAAAAAAAATATATTTGTAATTAGAAAGGATTATTGGAGAGGATCTACCTATCTCTATGAATGGATACATTTAAATCTGTACTATTGAGGAAATGAAGGTTAGTCTTGTAAATATTAGGTTAGGTGTGTGCTTGTGTTCCATAAGTGTTCTAGTTGAACATATATTTATTTATCTAGTGTGTTTTTTTTTTGTATATTTTATTTGTGTTTAGTATGGTTTAAAATTAAAAATTAGTTTTAAACTTGTGGATATATGACTCCATGGCCCAATGGGCAAGATTAGGCTACTGGTCTTGGCATAGCAAGCATACCACCCTTGGAAAATTACCAAGAATGTTGACTATTTTGACCAAAAGCCAAAATAGGTCAAACCCATATAGTAAAAAACCTGATATAGTGGTCTATTATAATGTTATAGGGTGTGTCATGGTTTAGTTGATGTCATTTAATATGTTTCTACCCTTGGTCATAGTCCAAGTTGATCCTTGTATTATTTTGTGTCACTTTGGGTCATAAATGAAGGTGGTACAATTTTATTGGGAAAAAAAATTATAAACTCTATTATAACATCAAATATTTCATATTATTTATCAATAATGTCAGTCCTAATTGAAACTTATAGGTTCCTAACTTAAAATCAAGAAAAGAAGTGAAAAAGAAGAGTTTTGGGAGTTGTACAACCTATAGAGGAGAGTGGCATAAGGCAAAAGCTCATGAAGTGACCCTTAAGCTTCCTTGAATAAGTTTCCACACTTTATATACTTTTTAAGTTCCAAAAATGGGCCAAAAACATTTCTCTTCACCAATGCTCCACTAGGCATATGAAATTGGTCAACAAGTCTTTTGATGGTATGACCAGTAGGAGAGCCTCTAGGTCAAATTCTCTTGGTGGTGGATATTACACTTGGTTTAATTAATTTACATTGTAATATTTCCAAGATTTGTCACTTTTTATTTATAAACCATTCTTAATAAGTTGACTATTTATTTTTACATGTTATTTCCCACACCCTACAGGTTTTATTGTTATATGAGCTAGTCTATACAATCTAGTTCATTAATTTGATTTTTTAGTATGTGTAATTAATTATCTCATGCTTCCCATATTTTTTTTCATGTTTTAATATGAATTGATGAGATAAATAGGTCATATTACAAGATGAGATCACCATTGCTAAGTTACATGCATACCTCACCATGTGCAGAAGTTATTATTATCATAATAGTTCTAGAGGAATATTTCATGTTTTTTTTCTTATATTTCATGATATTTTTATCTCACTCCTTGAAAATTTCAGTTTTAATGGATACCTTCATGGAGTTATAGTTAACCTCCAACATAGTCAGACTTTCTTGCATGACTATCATACACAATCAACTAGGTGATTTGTTTTGAAGGTTTGAGAATGTTCATGGAAATTTTATTAAGAGTATTATGTTATTTAACATATTATTTGATCATGAAAAAACAATATATATCTTTCAAATGGAAAATAATAGACTGTGATGACCAATCAGTCCTTAGCACAGTCATACACCATTGATATGCACTTATAAGTACCTCAAAAGGATGTTGATCATGTTGAAGTGAAGCATTTAATATGTTTTGAGGTCCTATGAGGTATAAAGATTCATTTTAATACCTTATGAAGGTCTAGATATATTTATAAAAGCTTACATCATATGCATAGTCCACATTCTACCTTCATTACCTTGTTTACTACTATGAATGCATCTACAAAATCCCACAAAGACCTGAGGATGTTTCATGGAGGAGAGTTGGAGCATGTTTTAGATATTCATGAAGTTTTTAGAGTTGGAAAATATAATGAAAGTAATGATTGAAGATATATATTAGCAATAAATTTTGAGAAGTGACTTCAAATGAAGAAATCTAAGTTCAAGGACAAGTTCCCTTAAAACTCCAAAATAGAGACCTGTGTGCTTTTGGTAATGTCATGGAATTTTGTAGCATGGAACCAAAATGATTTTGGATGTTTACATATTTTATCCATATCCTAATTTATTATATTTCAAAAGTAAAGTGGGTTTTTGGTCCCACAAGTGATGTAATGGAGGCTTCAAAGTCATGCATTTGTTCACCATAACTTTTTAGTGTTTTCTACAGGATTTGAACTCAAAAGTGGCTTGTACCCTATGATAGAAATGTAATTGCATATCACCATGACTAGTGATTACATTAGATTAAGGGGAAAACTAATGACTCAAGGAACTTGGAGGTGATCTAAATTTCAAGTTATATACCTACACTACCTCTTGTAAGTGTGTCTTACCCTCAAAAGCATACTTACATCCTAACTATAGATATTCACAAACTCATAAGGTAAACCTAAGAAGATGGGAACCTAAAGACATGAAAATTTGTCATGGGAAGTTAGTACAAGACCATATAAGTATGATAGGATGTGAAACATAGGTTTTAATAAGTTGAAATGTAACCTATAAGTGCCTTTAGCCCTTAAAATGAATGCCTACAATCAACTATAGGTTGATAGTGCATCAAAGTCTAACACTATAAAGACTAGCTTAACATACGTATGTTGAGAATAAGTCCTAGGAATCTTGAAATTATCTTGAATACTATAAGGAATAATAATTTTTTTTATAAGAGTTCCAATGTTGTAGTATGCACCTATAGGTGCCATTTTCTAAGTAAGGAAATACAGACCATAGTCTATCAGTCTACCTAGTCAAGAAAAGGTGAAGGCACCTTGAGCTGGAAATGAAACATGAGTTTTAGTCATGTTTATAAATTACTCTCAAGTTATTTTTAATATATCATGATTCTCATGACATGGAAACAAATCATATAAATGTTTTTAGGAACAACCTATAGCCTATACTTGCAAAACCTGCGCATAGTCAATGCCTTAGAAGTTTGCCTTGGGTTTTATGAGATTTGGAGGGGTATTTGATTTGATCAAGCCATGAAAATTTGTATATAAAATACCCACAAATTTAATAAACCCCTCATATTTACACCTTTGATGATACCATAAGATAAGTGCCTTCTATTTTGTCTCAAATAAAGGGCACTCCCAAGGGACTAAAACCTATAGGTTTAGAAGAATATTGATGAGAACATGGGATATAGGTTGATGAGACATTGTAAAAATATGTATATATTTGGATTAGACATGAATAATAATTATATAAGTTTCAAAAAATCTTTAGACCAAGTAGGGTGGTATAAACTAATAGTTATGTAGGCAGACCTATTAGGTTTTGACTAGGCCTAGTGCCTAAAATGATCCAAATATCACCCATAGAACTAATTAGACCTACTAACACATTGGAAAAATTTCATGTGGAGTTATAATGTGTGTTTGAACCTTTTTAATATAGAGTAGGTCATAGACAATTTATATTTTGCCTCAAATCAATTCAGGCCTACACAGAATGAAGAAAGGAACTCAAGAGGGAAAGTATAGAAGCTCATATGTGTATGGACACTCATAATGGGATATAAATGAGATAATAAAAGTTGTATAGGGTCCATAAAAATTATTTAGTGGAATTTTTTAGAAGATTGGACATCAAGATTATATGAATAATCCTTAAGGGCCAAAACATCTTCAAACCCTCCAAAACCCTTGGTAATGACCAGATGAGAAAAATGAAGAAGGAGAGTAATATAGGAGGGATATAATGGATTGTGATATGAATATATCTTTTATATTAATCTCAAGGGTTCCTTATCATCAATTTGAGTTGTACCCTACTTGTATGGATGGGGTGAAAAAAGGATTTTCTTGATAGTTTTATGTGTTGTGAAGGTATGGAAGAGTTTAAAAAGATTAAAATAATTTATAGAGAGATATTTGGACATATAATAACTCATTATTTATATATTCTCATAGGTACCTCTCCTAACACCTTCATCTCAGCCAATCTAAACTAACATAGTGAGCAACGAATGACTACCAAGTGAGAAGGTGAAAAATTTAAGTGGGAGAACTTTTAAGGTCTACCTTATGTATCTAATGGAATGAGGTATATTTAAAAGTTTAATAAACTCCTATTTATGGATTAGATTTGAAAACTTAAGACATATTTAGTTCCAAGTGTGAGGGGTGAGTGAAAGAAGAGTTATTATAACTATAGGCAGTGAGAATAATTGGTTAAAAGAATCTTGATGACTAGGGACACCTCTAATTCATGTTGGAGATTTTTTACAACCCTTCACTCTAATTTAAATAATCTCATCTATCCCTATTATATTTTGGATCATTTAAAGAAGGCTAAATGATGAAGGCAATTTTTTGAGCAAGCAATTGAAGAGTCCTACACCAAGTTTAGGGAGTTTCATGATTTGAGGGTCATTTATCCAAGCAGACCTTGCATGGTTTATCCGATATTAATTTATCCTAAAAATTTGACTCATTTTCTTAGCTTTAAAATTGGTTTAGTGACTCTTGTACTTCATTCTCTTCTCTCCTCTCTCAAACTATATAATTACTAGCCATTTTGGCTCTTGTTGGTTAGTACCACACCTAGTATGGTGAATCCCTATTGGTTTGATCTCATGTTTTAACTTTTAATGATATAATAAACTTTTTTTTTGAGTTTATAAACATATTTTTTAAGTTTTAAAAGTGATGAATGTTTGATTTTAATGATTCTATCCTTGTTTTTCCTTATCCTTTCATGTCTTGTGCAAGAAATTCTCATTCTAATAGGTCATATAGAGTGTAGTTAGTATGTTAGGATCCCTATAAGTGTGAAATTGTCCTTGGATTTAAAAATAATATCCTTATTCTACTTATATTCAGTGGTCTCATGCATATCACTTCTATATTGAATCATTTATGTTAGAACATCTTAGGACTTTGAGGCTAGTGTGTAGATCTTATTCTTAGTGAGAGAAGTATGATAGCATAGTGGATATTTTCATGATGCATCACCCCATTAGATTAGATTTATTTTATGCATACTCCTATCCATTTTCCCATCATTAGTAAGTAGTATAGATGATAATCACTTCAAGATAAATTTAGGGAGCTAGCCCTTAAACCTAGAGGTCTACTTCTCCTATAGGTAAACCCACATACCTAGAAGTATTCCAATGTTGCCTAAATCTTAAAGTAGGCTTGAAAAACCTCCTCTAGGTTGAAATATTTTGTGAGAACAATAAATAATGAGTGTGATGATGTCATCAACCACATTACTTATTGATTGTATCCTACAATATTGATACTATAGAATTTGTATTATAATGATGAAGAAAAACTATATCTTTTTAAAAGGCACATAGGTTCCACCATAAATCTAGAAGTTTCTATTCAAATTTGGCTAAGAAAATCCTATGAAATATGTTAAGATATATTAACCCAAGTCCTATTGGATTAAATAGATAAAAACAAAGTTGAGTACACACATAAGATGCATCTATGGGTGTAGGTGAAATAGTCTAAGGCATCAAAAAACAGTATAGTGGAAAATGGCACTAATAATAAGGCTTGTATATTATTAGGCATCACAAGGGTTTATAGTTTTCCATTAAATACCTATTCAAGGTTTAAGCTCCTATTTCCTAATTTGAGTGGTTACAAAGTAGACAATAAGTATTTTCAAAGACAATGAAAAAGTAAAATTTTAGATTAATCTAAGTACCTCTCTTCCATAGTTTTTTGTCAAGTTCTAATTACCTAAGTGAAATATCAATCTACCTTTTTACATTCAAATTTGTATGATTATTTCCCTATTTTATATAATATAAAAATTCATATTTTTAATTTATTTAGATCATATTAATTTAAAAATAAGTAAATCACATAGCTACATCATTATGATTTGGTATATAGATACTATAGATATATTATTATTTGAAATAATTATTTATTATAACATGAAAAAAAATGAGTATTGAGATTGATCATTTAGTAAAATAATATGTATTAGGTGTTTTGTGTTTATTACTTGTGATAACTTATGATGTATTTACTTTAGCTATTATAGGGATTGAATTTTTTAATATACCCAATGAGTGTGCAAGTGATAGGGATGATAAATAAATTGACACTTTAAATATAATAAGTATTCACTAACCATTGCTACCTATATTTTTGGATTATTCCTATTAACCTTGTATATGTATAAATTTGTGTTCTAGAGTATTTACTTGTAAATTGTCTAGTGTTGGACTTTAAAAAAAATCCAACCCCTTCCAACTTTACCATTATTTATATAAATTTTTAGAAACTTGAATAATTTTAATTTAGTGATTAAGGATTATTTATTGTGATGTGTGAGAAATATATTCACCTTCTTAAGTGTGTAAGTATTTTACCTTTCACAATGGTGGGGTAAGATATTTTTATATGAGGTATCAAATTAACCCTTTAATACATTGGATAAAGTGTGAATTAATGAGTATGAGAGAAAATTTATTATATTTATAATATAAGGGTATGGTGCCCATGTGATGTGAAAGAGTAATTCATTAAATATATAGGGAGAATTAATGGTGTGCATGTTTTGTGGCGAAAGTCTTGCGAAGGGAAGGAGACAAGTTTCAATATTATTCTGGGTGATAATTTTTGGGTTATTTATACAATTAGTATGAGTTAATGCCTTTTGAGGATTTATTCATTTATTCATTTTACTTTTAAATATTTTGGTTTCTCAAGAATTAGCTTTAATGGGCTTAGATTTGGACTAGAAGGAGAACTTTAAAATGGATAAAGCTTTGGTTAAGTGGAGGACCTAATGCATTATTATCATAATGTAATTTTCTCATGGATTGTGTTACTATTTATGATTGATTTCATGCTTCTTTTATTTTATTTAAAAATTAAGTTATGCTCTGGTTATAAATCACTTTTTAGCTTACGACTTTCTTTTTTGTATCTAGACAAATTTGGGCTTTGGAATATATTTATTTTACCCTTTTTATTAGTGTTTTATAATATTTTTTCCACTTTTAAGTGGTTTTTTTTTTAAAAAAATTAATTTAATTTAAATGGTGAGGTTATTATACTTACATTGGGCTAACCTCTTATGTATGTTTTGGAGTGCTAAAGGCTTGGGCTCAAGGGATATTTATTGATTGTGGAATAATCTTTGGGCTTGGAACAAGGCTTGTTATACAAGTTAGTATAACCATATTCATCCATTATCCACTTACCTATGTCCCCCTCTCCCCCCCCCCACTATATTAAATTGTGCTCTTTATATGGAATAAAAATCAAGGATCTTGTTATAGAATGCTAATTGAGGATCTTTTTATGGAATAAAAAATGAGGATCTTGGCATGCTTACTTATTTTTACCCTAATATTCCTTCCACTCCATTAGTGTTAAATATTAATGGATTTAATTTTTTATTAAAAATAAATCTTATGTTTTTGATACGTGAAAAAGAAAGGATACAAACCCTTATAATTAATTTTAGGGGCATTTGGTTGATTTTTCCTACACCATCTTCCCAAGTTTCTAATTTATCATTGTGTCTCCATGTTTCCACCTTAACCCATTTAAACATTTTATGATTTTTTATATTTATTTTATAAGTATACCTAAATATTTCCACTTGATGTTATAAATATGGTTGGTAGGTGATTAGTTCCTCCCTTGTTCATTTGAAGACTATATAAAATATTTATTTTGATGGAAATTTAAGAGGATTTTGTAAGTTGTTGGGATTTTTAAAAAAAAAAATATATGTGGCTTTTTATACCTAGTACAAGTAGTGTGACTCTTAAAAATGTGGAGAAAAATGTTATAACTTTTATTATTTTAAAATTTGTGATGTTTTCATATTTTGTGTCTCTTTGTTGAAAAAAAGTATTTGTTACAACTAATTATTTTAATATTAAAATTTATAATACATTTTTTTTAAACATTTAATGTAATTTCTATTTCACACTCAATTATTTTAGCATTGTTTAACTTACTATTTAGTCATAAATCATAACACAGTATAAACTAATGAGTTGGTGAAATACATGTATATCAAACATTAAATCATTAAATCAAGAACTAATCCTAAATCAGTTTGCTTGAGACATAGACACTATGATATAAATAAGAGAAATAATCTAAACCTCAACTATACAATACAAAAAATACAATAACCCCTATAAAACACTATAATATTGGCATAAATTAAAATATACAATAAGTTTCATTTCCATATAGTGAATAAAAACACTACCTCTATTATACAATGCAACATAAAATTTACATTAGAATACAATGTTGTCATTAGCCACTATTAAGTAGTCCAATAAGTTAATGCATCAAGTGTTTAATATTTTCATGAGTAATAAACTCTCAAATATAAATGAGTATATAATTTTTGTTAGTTATAATAATTTTTAATGAAGAAGAGCATCATCTAAGCACTTTACCTCCAATCACATAACAATGATCCCTTGCACACCTCCCTATTAGGAGTGGCCCTTCCCTTCATGAATGGGAAGATAATGGTGATGAATACATCAAGAATTAATGAATAATAGTGTGATATAACAATTAATATTACAATCATTAGTCATATAGACCATGGATACTCTTTTATATAATATGAAATCAAACATACATGTAAACTAGAAATTATAGTGGACAGAAAATGTATACAACTATAAAATTACATTGGTCAAATTATTTTTATATATTTCAGACTTAAAAATAAGTTAGGTCATATTAAAAATCATAAATAATCTTTGTTTAAACATATAGTTAACATATACTTCTCGTTAACCGGTGATGAGTGACTTATAAAGAGGTTCCCTGCATGTCACTCATCATCAATTAATGAGATAGATGATTATTTTTCACTAATCTCAAAACCAAATCATTCATGATGAAATAACATAAAAAATATAATGAGATATTTTAATATGGTGTTGTATTATAATCATTTTCATATAATACAAGAATCATAAACCTTGGTAAGATAGTCAACTATTCTTCAAAACTCATCAATAATTCATCAAGTAGAGCCATACACCCTAAAGTGTAAATATAAACTTCAAAGATCAATTAATTCAAACATATAAACACCTAATAACCATAATTTAGACCATCATGCACTCATACAATGAAAACAAAGACTCAACAATGATGCAATCTAGTCATGTATCTAAACTTCATCAAAACTACCTACAATATTGTCATGCATTAGGTCTCTTTAAAGGTGAAGTAAAAAATATTAACACATTTCATGTTTATAATTTTAATATAATATTCTTTCAAATATAATGAATAATATTTAACATGTCTCAAATTATAGACTTCTCACTATATACTAATAAGAGAATCATGATCATCACTAAAATCCCTAAAACTGCATGTCTCACATAATGACATTAAATGAAAAGATGATTATGTGGTAAAATAACTTCAAATAAATTACACAACCTATATTCAAATTATGTTATTACCTTCACTTTTGTATCCTATATGTTTCCAATATCACATTTTTAGCCTCTGATTTCACTTTCTAATATTACTCCATATTAAATTGAATGATCCTCCTTCAAACCTTTATCATACTAATTCATTATACATCCTTTATTATATTAGTATTCCATGAATATAAATTATGTTTGAGTATAACTCCATTAAAATTACTTCCTTATAAATTACTATATCCATCCACTTATCATGACATATAAGATGAATATATCTTTACTTATGAGTAGAGATTGAACTATAAATAAACTTTGTTTTAATTCAAATATGTCTGTAAAACACAGCTACAACCTTCATAAAAAACATGTTACTCTAAACTATGATGAGGTTTAACATTTAAAACCTTAAAAGAGGACTGTTCATAGCCTTATTTTTCCTTTATCAAGTTTTTACCCAAATGAGGTTATATACAATCGAGTCATCTACAATATAATGTTTACCAATTCTAGGCCTATAGGTGGTCATCCTAACTACTTACAGTTCTAGAGTTGGAAAAATCATTATTATATTGAAATTACTAATGATATATTTTCCTATTGTAAATTTAAAACCTATTTTACAAAGATTAATGAAATGATTTATTAAATAACAAATTAAACTAATCTTAAAATACTATGGTATGAGGATAACCTTTATGTTTTTGGGAGTGGAATTCATATCTCACCCCCAAGTCCATATATGGTGAAATATTTTTTATAAAATCTATAATTATCCAAAATATCTAGGTAGCTAAGTAATATATTAACACAACCAACCAATAATTTTCCATACAATCTTCATTTCATTTAAATAATTTAACATACTCTAAATGAGTAGTTCATATACTAAATTTGTCGTAACAAAGTTAGGCCATCAAGTCAAAATTTATAAATAAAATGCCAAACTAATACTATTTCCCATATCCATAAATTTTTGAGTGTTTCATAAAAAAGGGTTTCACACTAATAATAACTAAGTCTATGGAGACTTAGGCAGAAGGGTAGTAACCAAAACTACATCCTTACTCAATCACATATAAATTAAATAAAACCCATTTCCTTGCAATATTTTAAAGTAATTTGTAGATATGTAGATTTAAATTCATACAAATAAATTTAAATCAACAAGTATAGATAAACAAACCATCATATATTTTATTTAACCCATGAAAATTACATACACAATTACTTGCCTAGATATGAGAAATGGTAGTCGATTCTTAATTAAATATGTCATCCCTATTACTTTCTTCCTTCTTTATCCTCTGCAACACCACACTCCATCCATTTTTTATCCCATTATTTTTATCCTCATTTTATCTAAATTCATTATTTCTTGTTGTCTCTATTCTTCTGCATATCTTACAGTTACCTAGTTCTTTTCTAAACAAAAATAAAATACAACTAAATGCATGCATTTATTACAAGTAAAGTCCATTTTTGAGTTCCATAATATTATTAAACCTTCACCATTTTAGGGTTTTAAAAACATCATTAATTATTCAAAACTTGAGTTGTGATGTATATCAAAACTTAATTTTATCCTTCAACTTTGCATTTAGTTCTTTGAGCCATGGGAACCCTAATTCATTTCTTAATGATGTTGAGATTTTGAACTAATCATGGTATGAATGTTATAATCATCTCAACATATATGCTAAAAAATTAATAATCAACCTTTGAATTTATTTAACTGATGATTTCATAATGTCCACAAAGTCTTCTATTGCACCCCCCCTTCCATGGTGATTTTAAATGTTTTATATAACTCTAAACATCATAGAAGTGGTTTATTCCTCTTTTCCACTCACGACATGGTTTTTATTACATAAACCAGACTATTATGCGTTAAGACCCGAACCCTTAAAAATAATACCATACAATAAATACAAAAATGTAACTTATCTAGTATTCAACAAATGTGATAATACACTCAACAATAAAAACAAGTATTCAAGCAACACAAGGATATGACCTAAAAGTAAAATTGAATAAAATCATTCAATAAGAAATAAAATTTACACAACATCTAAAGTAGTAAACACTTAAGACAAATATCTTGAGATTAATATAGTTATCACACATCAAAATAGTAAACACCATAAATATGAATACCATTTAAGCAACTACGTGAGTGTGTAACTATTCTAATCACTCTTTATACCCCTAGCTGGCATGATATGTCCCCCTATCCCCTATGATTCTCTCGCTCATGATTACATCCACCTTAGTTAAAGAAAGAGGTTAATTATTATGTTATCATCATAAACAACTGAAAATATACACATAAACTAATAAATTAAATGAACTATTATATTACACCAAAATGCATAAATAATCATATTAGCATATAATTTACATAACCAAAAAAATGTTGTAAAATGAGATTTAAAATATTAAAATCACCATAAAAGTAATCACAATAGTGATAAAATATTATTCTATTATCTCTAATGGTAAAAATAAATTGTCATAGTCATATTAATTTCCACTAGGGTAGAGTAAGACGTAACATCCTTCCCCTCTTGGAAAAGTCATCATCATGATGATGTTATTAAAATAAACATATAATAATTGTTACAATTTCAACATAATATGTGAATCAAATAAATGAATAAATAACTTATAAAATTCTTCATAATCCTCCCAATTGGCATTATCTTCAAAATATTGGTCTAATTGGACCTTCTATTAAGCCAGTTATATATAATGCAAGCTAAGATGCATGTTTCAAGTATTGTAAAGGGATTTATTGTTACCAATATCAGATTTAGTACCTATAAATAATTTTAATCAAGTACATGAGAAGGATTAGTCACATATTTATTCAAATAAAACATATGGAATACATTATGAATTTGAGAAAGTGTTGGTGGTAAAGCATGTATGAAATAGGGTTAATCACTTCTAGAACCTAAAAAATTACTACATATATGGATACTAACTTGACTAAATTTACAAATTTAATTAATACTTTTCTTGGTTTAACATGCACAAAAAATTTATCTCCAATTGAGAATTACCTTGTTGTTCTTTTTAGATCAACATAGATTTTATGACTATCATTGGCTTTAGCCAACCTTTTTCAATTCTGTTTCACTTGTTCTTTCATTTTAGCAAGCATTTCATGTCCAAAAACTATTTTATGATCTTATATATCCAATTTTATGGGTGTTATATATTTTATTCCTTATAAGGCATCAAATGGTGTCATTTTCAAAGTTGAGTGGAAAAAATTATTATAAGATAATTAAACTAATGGAAGATATTCATACCATTTGTATTATTGGTTTATGAAATGCATCCTTAATAGATACTATAAAACTTGGTTTACTCTTTTTGTTTTCCCATTTATTTTAAGATGATAGGTTGTACTAAAATTGAGTTGTGTTCCCAAGGTTACAATAAGAGTTTTCCAAATTCTATAGGTCATATTTGTATCTCTATTAGAAATGATTTTCTCATAAATTGCATATAACATGTTAATTTATTGAACAAACCTTCATGCCAAAATTGATGCATCATCTATCAAATTACATGATATTAAAAAATCCACCTTGGTTAGTTTATCAACAACTACCAAAACTATATCATGCTTGTTAATAAACATTGGTAGCCCTTGGATGATGTCCATATTAATGACTTTCCACTTACATTCTAGAGGGTCTTGAAGGTACAACATTTTTTTATTAATAATATGTTTTTATTTTACACATCAACATACTAAACATCTTGATACAATATTACTTGCATCTTTCTAGATTTCTTTCCAAAAATATAATGGCCTAAATCCTATAATTGGCTTAGTCACTCCTGGATGACCTAATTATGGATTATTATAAATTTAATTAAGTATTGTGACCCTCATATCTTATATTTTTGGTACATACATTCTCCTTTTAAACCTTATGATCTCATATTTCTCAAAATATAATCCTCCATATCTATGATCTTGAGGGTTTTCTACTAGACTTTTTTTAACTTGCACATACAAATCATCTCCTAGAGATAATTTTTGAAACTACTCTTGAAACATATTTATAATATTATTCAAATATAATATGTACCTTCTACAAATAAGATAATTTGTAACTCTATTCTCTCTTTCCTTTTATATAACTTATATCAAAGTCATAGTTTGATAAATACTCAAGTCATCATCTTTGTACAGCATTCAGATTAGGTTGTGAGAAGATGTACTTGAGTCCCAAATTTTTAATCTTGAGGTCAAAAGGTTTTCCCAATAGATAATTATTGACATAAAACCATAATGTAATATATTATTAATGGAATTTTGATCATTAAATTAATCAATAATGGCAACAATTATTATAATAATTTCACTAACTTATCACATCCTCAAGTATAGGATGGAGACTAAAAGATAAAAATAAAATATGTAAATAAATCATATTATCCTTATTCTACCCATATGAGAAACATATGGACATAACAACATATAGATGGTGTGATAGAGACAATTAAGCTAGGACAACTAAGTTAGTAAAATAAAAAAATTTCATTTTATTATTAATTCACATATGGTGAATTAAGTACCTATGTTATTCATAACATTCCCCCCTAATTCAGCATAGATTAAAGTGAATAGGAGATAAATTCTTTGAATGCCTCAAATTCATCCTATGTAAGTGCCTTAGTGAAAATGTATGTACGTTGTTGATCTATTGAGTAATATTGGAGCTAGATTTTATTATTTTAAACATATTCATAAATGAAATATACTTCCACCTCAATGTGTTTGGTGCATTCATGAAATACAAGATTTTGAAAAAGCTTCACTACTCCTTCATTATTTGCATGGAGGATTATTGGATGATTCAATGATATTCTAAATCCTTCAATTCTATGTTTGAGCCAAATCACTTCACAAATAGTTCCTCCTGTTGTGTAATATTTTGATTCTATAGCAGAGATTGAAACATAAGTTTGTTTATTTTTCCCCCATGATATCATTCTGGATTATAAAAATAATACAAACCCTAAAGTGTATTTTCCATCATCAATGTTCCCATCATGATCTGAATATAAATATCATGTCAAGAATAAGTTATTATTCTTCTTGTATTCTAGGCCATAATCCATGGTTCCTTTGATGTATCTCAATATCCACTTTACTTCTTTCCAGTGACAAACTTTGGGATCTTACATAAACCATGAGATATAATTGATAGCCCATAATCCATGGTTCCTTTGATGTACCTCAATATCCACTTTACTATTTTCTAGTGGTAAACTTTGGGCTCTTGAATGAACCATGAGATATTATTGATATCATAGATGATGTCTAGCCTAAAGTATGTCAAGTAAATTAGAGTCCCTATCAGCTATCGATATAGAGTTGCATTTACTTGGGGTGATGGATATATTTGAGACAATTTAATTCATTTTTACATAAGTGTGGCAATTGGCTTGAAATACATAATGTGAAAATTCTTGAGTGTTATCTTAGAATATTTTAGTTAAGACACAAAGATGTGATTTTCTCTTTGCCAAAACTCCAAACCAATTTAGTAATGTAGAATCCCAATATTTTTAATGTCAAATGATAAATTTAGATATTTCTTTATTGACTCAACTATTTTCACTAAATTCCCAGTGATGACTAGATCATAAGAATATACAATAACTATCACCATATCCCAAACTTATTATTTGAGGTATATATTATATAAATATGGACTCATTTTGAATCTATGGTTCAAGAGTGCTTATCAAATTTGATATACCATGCCTAGGGAACCTATTTAAGACCATATAATGATTTGGCAAGTCTAAAATTTGTATCTTCTTCTTTTTTATGAAAAAACCTTTTGGTTGAGTCATGTATAATTATTCATGTATGTATCAATTAAGAAAGTCACTTTTTACATCCATTTGATGGACTTTCCAACCAAACTATGAAAATAGAGAAAAAATCATCCTAATAATTTTGCTCTTAGCTATGGAAGAAAAAGTCTTATCATAGTAAATGCCTTATTTCTAAGAATACCTTTTATAATCAACCTTTCCTTGTGATTTTTAAGATTGACATCTTCATTTTACTTTATCTTGAAGATCAGTTTGCATCTAATTGGAGGGTCGGTCTATGATTTTCCATGTCTTATTCTTCATCACTAACTTATATTATCCATACATGGAATTTTTCCAAGATTTTAACTATAGGGATTCCTAGACTATAAATGGATTAGTAGATTAAACAATTGTACTCATTAAAGCCAAATTGACTTCTTCTTAAGAGATACTATGAGTCCTTGGTCTAATGGTAGATGTGTCTATAACACCATCAAATTTAGCATCTCATAGTGTAATTATATACCATTTAGGCATATAATTAGTGGATCCTATGAGTGGTGGTGCCTCACCATTATTCTCATTATCATCATTATCTTCATCTAAGGGATAACCATCTTTTGATTTTTCTATGGGATTGATTTGTTCACTAGGTGAGCTTGTGAAAGGAGTCTCTACTTCTATCTTCTAAAAAAAATCAACTTCCTTACTAGTGTATATTTTCTTGGTATTTAGATCAATTATTTTATAACTAATTGTTTATTCAATGTTTCATAATAAGACATAATTTTATGATTTCATATTAATTTTACTTCCCTGCTTCTTACAAACATGCACACTTGCTTTACACCCAAAAACTCTAAGATGTAAAATATATGTATTTCACCCTGACCATGTTTCATGTATTATTACCCCATCTAGATATGCAATGGGAAATTTTTTGGGTAGATATACTATAGTTTTGATTTAATTTTTCCAATATGGATTTGTTAAGCTTAAATCATTTAACATACACCAAACATTTCCTTGATAGTATGATTTATTCATTCAACAACATCATTTTGTTTTGGTGTGTGCGGAGGTGCCATTTGATGATGAATTCCATTTTATTATAGATATTATTTGAACTTATTATTTGTGTATCACCCCCAAATCTGATTGGAGGGTTTTGATTTTTTGACCAATTTTTATTTCTATAGAAATTTTGAATTTATTGAAAGTTTCAAAGGCATGACTCTTGGTTTTGACACAATATACCCATATTTTCCTTAATAAATAATCAAAAAATAGAATGAATTATTTAAACCCATCATTACTAGGTGTCATTGGTCCACATAGATTGATACACACCAAATCAATTTTTTGATGAGCTTGATAAGTACTATTTTGAAATGGAACTTTATGTTGTTTTCTAGATAAATAATTTTGGCATTTATTTGTACCCTTTTTGAAAGGTGGGAACCCTCTTAGCATGTTAAAATGGTAGAGTGTGTCAAGATATCCAAAACTAATGTGACCAATTTTTTTTCCACAATTATGTTAAGTCTGTGTCTTTTAAAACAAGTTCTTAATTGTTTTTCTAGATAAAGTCAAGTTGAAACATTTAGCTCACATTAGATTCTCATGAAATTTTTTTGTATTTTTTGGATTTATCTTAAATTAAACACATTTTTCATCCATATTTATAGTCAAAATCAATATTTATATTTTTTTTCCAATAGTTGACTGACTGATAACAGATTCTTGGCTAAACTAGGTACATATAATAAATCTATGATTCTACAAGCTTGTGTTCTAAGAGGCAAAGAAATGTTGTCAATCCCTTGAACATGATATGAGATATATGTTATCAGACTAAATTACACCTTTTATGAGGTTGTTGAAGCCTCATCACTTAGGTGATACAATGGAAACACCTCTAGGCTATGTGTTTCCTACTCAATGAGGTAAATCTCTAGATAGGGCTAGCTCCCTTGATGCTTCAACTTGAAACTACAAACTAAGAATATTGATTTCAATGGAAAAGGAGTAAAAATAAATTGAAAAAATAAGGAGGTGATGTACTAAATTAATACCCTCCACTTTCATATACTAGATTAATAACATGAACAAGGATTGAGACTTATGCACTAACTTAACAAGAGTCTTTAAGCATTAATATTTCAATATGAAGGTAAAAATAAAGATAATAACCAAGAGGGGATGATCATGAGGTATCATAGGAGACACTAATGGATCAATATCCACACTTATCCAATGAAATACCTTATACACACTCCATATGACCTTCTAAGAGGGATACAACCTGTAAATAGGTAAGGAGATAGGACAAATAAAAGAGAGCTAGTATACTACTACTAACATTTATCAACTAATCATGAAATATAAAATATTTGTAGCATGAAGAAGGTATTAAATCAGATTATATTTATATCAAAGGCAAGTACAAGTGTTTACATAATCAGGGATTCACCATACCAAGGTTGAGGATCTATATCAATGACTTTCAAGGTAGTACATATAGAATAGAATGAGGAGAGAGAAGATAGAAATTGGAGAAGTATATGACAAGTGTCCTCTCAAGATGAAGAAATTTAAAAATAATAAAACCTAAAATTAGTTATTTTTATGAATTATATCCAACATGTTTTATCTTTGTCTAATCTTCCTATTCATCAAGGTGGCATACAGTGACTCTTGAGCTCCAAATGACTCATTTTTATCCATCTAAAAATACCTATTCTTGGTTTGAGAGTTATAAAATTCATATTTAAACACATGTCAATCTATCTTCCTTGACACATTGTTATTCCATTATTGACTTCTTAATGTTTTTCTCATCTTGACAAGAGTGATTCTTAGAAATTATACTCCACATTTATTTATACCATTAGATACCAATAAATTCTTGACCAAGACTTGTTTGAGTCCATGAAAAGAAAAGTAATGAGGACAAATTTGTCTCTCATAATAGGTGTGATTTAAGACTCCAAGGACTATAATCAATCACATTTGGATCTTGAAAAGAGAGACTTTATCTTTATTACCCTCTTAAAGCTCTCTTGGATATTTTATAGGTTAGGCATAGGTTCAATAGTCCATATTTCATCATTTCTACTATATGATCTCTTCAAAATTGTGCATAATTCTCATGAATGATTATCAAAAGCTTTGATTAGTTTCTCAAAAATGTATTTAAGAGCCTATAGGACAACTTGAATTCTTTCACATAATGATGTGACTTTGAAATGTATATAACTTGCCTTCTATCATGCAAACAAGAGATAATCCAACATCTTAGCTTGCTTCAGGGACCTAAAACCTATTATATCACCATGGAGCCTTATGAAATGATATGTATAAGACAATAAAATATTTTATTAGTCCTATAAGGTCATTTCAAATGGTCAATAATCTTTAATAACTCATACCCCTACAAATAGGCCTAAAACTACCACTTCTAGACCATTTTATATACCTCTTCCTCTTCACATGTGCTACCAAATGGCTAAATCAGGTTCCCTCAAGACCTTTAAAGGTCACTCCAAAATTTTTAAGGACAAACCATTGAATTTTAGGTCATTTTAAAATCAAACACAATCATTAGATCTTTAGAAGGGTTTAAGATGTCTTTATTTCTTAACAATTTTTCATAAAGTTGAGGGCCTAAAATTATGAATCAATGTTCCGTTTTAAAAGTAGGGGGGCCTGTGAACACCTACAAGTTCCATTTTAAGCCATGTAAAAACTCCTCTAATTTCTAAGTAGAATATTATTTTTGGAGGTACGATCATTGAGAGTGGGGTGAATCAGCGATGCTATATAATCCAATTCAAATTTCCAAACCTTAAACATTCAACATACATCAATTTTGATCAAACAACATAAACATGAAAGTACATACATCTAAAGCATACATAAGATGATACAACACATGAACATAAAATATATGTGGGAAACCCTCTTGGGGGATAAAACCCACTAAACCCTGTAAGATGGATGACAATCATATAAAGACAAGATTCAACATTTAGACTAGCACCAACTGATCAAGGAGCACCCACCACTAAATCCAATTAGAAAGGAGGATACAAACCCCTAGGGAACCAAGCACCCACTCATATACCTTGTTTTGATATCTACCTTTGATCTGATGTCTTCTACAATTGATGATGGACTTCTCTTACTTACACTATTTCCCCTTTACACACTCACAAACTTGCACACACAAGCAATGTATCCAAAACATCCTTTTGAATCAATCTTCACTTATAATCATATACATAATCAACAAACCTAAAATAAGTATATCATAACATCATCAACATGATCTTTAGGTCATTCACACACTCTTCAACTTACTCAACTCTTCAATCCATCCACTAAGCACACTCACTCAATCTGCCTCTTCTAGACTTATTAGGCCCAATTACATATGTTTTCACATTTATCAACTTAATCAGATAAACATGATTGACCCTATTTTATCTCTAGTCATCTTTACTAACATATACCTTCTCTTCTAAATTTTCCTTCACTCAATGTCACATCTGCTCTTCTCTTCACACATCAAGTCTTGAAACCATTACCTTAGTCTCTACTATTTATAGAGTCTTCTTGAATATCACCATATAGGTTAGTAATAATAATTTTCTTAACCATTAATACATCTTAAATATCTCAATAACATCCACACAAGTCAGCCAAATCAACTATGGGTCACATTTAAGTAGTTATGCCTTTCAATTAAGCCTTATTAGCCCTTATAAATCTTATGAAGACCTATTCACCCAATTAGCACTTTATCAATAAAATTAAGAACATAAGATCACTTTAAAGTGTATGGGTTCACTCAATATGATATTTAAGATATCTTTAAGTGATTTCTCCTACCAAAACACTCTTTTACTAAAGCACAAATTTCTCAAACAACATTTTTTGCTCACAACCACCATAAATGAACACACAACCACCTTTTAAGCCTTTGATCATACTAAATATGATTGATCAAATATTAATAATCCATATAGATTGTCTTCATATATTATAAAACATTATCCTATATTTATCTCATATTTAAACATAGAAATACCATTAAGAACAACTCAATTACCATTCTCAGGTTACTTGCATAACATGAACGAACACATAGTCAACTTTGGAGCTTAATAACTTTGAATATACAAAAATTTAGACCTTAAAATTAATATTTATAAATGTTCATTAAATTCATTTACAAATTTTATATTTAATGTAACATCAAATTATATATAAATCAAAATTTATAGATAAAAAACTAAGCACTGATATTTCGTTCATTAAATTCAAATATTTAAATCCAAATGATCATAGTTAAACCTCAGTCACTTACAACACATCTCATTCTCTTCACTCAACTCACTCAAATTGCACCATTGATCTTATTTAGAAGTATCTCAAAATTTAACTCATAGTACTCCACTATCTAAATGTTAAACTTTGAACATGTTGACCTTATCTCATGTTTTTTAGCAATCTTGGCCACATACGCACCATCAATTCCTACTGAGTAGCCTAGTATTTATATTGCAAAACTCACCATTAGATCTTACTCAGAGCCACCATTATTTTACCACTTGGTATCTCTATGTGACTTACACATATTTAACTCTTTGAATTTGACTTATACCATTGATCTTCTGATAGTACGAATGCCCATGAACTATTGATCTTATGTCCAAGCTACATGAATGTGGAACATGTCACTAATGCATTCATTATTTGAAATATTGAATTTTACATGCAACATTAAATCAAGATCTACTAACTAGTTTACCTTAGACTTTAACATAGTTAAACTTGATGGTCTCTGGCCCATTACAGTCTATAAGTGTAACTTTGAAGATTAATATCTCAAGCTAGAAAGCACTTTAGGAATCCAAATATTTAGGGTAAGTTTTTGGAAATATATATAATAAATCCATGAAATCATTTGACTTAGATTGAATTTTTTATTACCTTTAATAAATGCACAAACTTATTGGTTCATTTATGTCTGCATGACGGTATATTATAGTCTAGCTTTTATTAAGCTAGAAGATGTTTGTTTCTCATTGCAAATGATCAAGTGACATATCAAAGCTTCACCAAAACATATATGGATGCCTTATAACTTATTATTTGTCCTTATAGGTCTGTTTATCATTCCAAATGATCAAATAACACACTAGAGCTTCACCAAGACATCTGTGGATGCCTTATAACTTCCTTTTTGTCCTTACAAACCTACAAATGTGCCATATCTCTTCAAACCATCAATATAATAACTTTGTCATTAATTGATTATTAAAACCTTCTCTCTTTGAAATCAATGACAACCTAACATCAATTACCATGCTCAAGAATCTCCTTTTTTGTCATTGATGGCAAAACACCCTCAAAATGACTTCACATGAGTAATGACTTCATTTCAACTCCAAAGACTTCATTATGATCTTTCTCCCCCTTTGACATTAATGATAAAGGGTCTCTTCCTCAACATGCCAAAAATCATTTCTCAACATCATGTATGCATTCAAATACTATTTAAGATGCTCAAGATACTTACATACATTCAAGCATATGAACAATTTTCCCCCCTTTGTCATGCATTAATCTGAACATGGACTTGTTTGATCTTTGGACCTCATGAACTACTCACAGAGCTTAGAAATATCCCCCTAAAATTATGATCCATATCATGTCATATATTTTTATACCATACTTATATAAACATCTCACACATTCTCCATGACTATAGTCTTCTTTGATCATACATAGCTTCTGAGCTTAGGCATTCTTTGAGCACCTTCAAACCATCTCCACATTTGCCTTCATACCTTATTACTTTAGGCTAGCTCCATAATTACTAGTAGATGAAAAATCCAATATTAAAATAGGAAATATGAATAAAAATAACTAACAAACTCATTCAGGAACAACCATACCTTTGTCATTTGTAAAAAATGACCAAAGACACTCTTATCTTTAATAACCTTGCCTAGGGGCCTAGTAGCCCTACCTGAACATTGAAAAATCCATATCTATGTATGAAAATTCAAGAATTGAAATTTCATATATGAATTACACTCATGTTCCCCCTCATTCATGTCAAAAATCATCTTCTAACTCTACTTCTGCACCATAGCTCCTTCACAAACCTACTAGTTAATTACCCCTCCATTTACATAAATACTCATCCATGGAAGACACCACACACTTTTAGATGACTTTTAAACTCTTTTTTAAAACCCATTTATAAATTTAAACTAATTAAGTATCTTTATACCTCAACTCTTTAGGAAAATCACTTTTCAACAAAAACTAAAATATTAGGTGTGTAAAACAAAAATGGTCAATATACTATATTCTAATCAAATCCATTACTATAAACTTCTTCCACACCTTTAGGTCACCAATTCAAACTTATAGAAAAAAATTTGAGGTCAAATGCTTTTGGGAGACCATACATCCTATACCATGGTTTTTGACCTGCATACCATCAAGCATAAACTAGGAGACTTGAGAGCAAACAAAAATGTCTAATTTCACATAAAATACCTTCAAAGCTTGAAATCACTTAGATCTCATCTAAATATAAGTCATAATACATTTTATGCCATTAATACACCTTGATAACTTCTAATTATTCAAATGACATCTTAAAAACTCCATACCTATCCTACAGACCTTGCACAAATATATGTTACCACTTGCTTGTCAAGTGTCTCCTTGAAGACTAGGCAGAGACACCCTGACCCACAATGTCCTAAAACCATGTGAAACAAGGATTTAACCATAACACCTCATATTAATTTTCCTTCTTGGTCATCTAATACTGATAGTTCCTCTTCTTCTTTGTAGGCTTAAGAAAATCAACATACTCATCCACTACTATATTCTCCTTTTCTTCTAAGATTAGATTGCCAATATATGGAGACAACATAGATTCATAACATACCTTTTCATCTAAATAAATCAACTCATCAATGGGCATTGACAACTGATGTTACTTTCATGAAACTTGTTCAATAATAGTAGGATGTTCTCTTCGATCTATACATACCTCAAAACTAGCCTCAATTAGTACTTTGGTTTTTTCTTTGAGATTGAATTGAACTAATTTTTTATTCTCCTTTTCTATCTAGATAGATGACACATTATCTTGTAATTCTTGAACATTCTTCATATTTTATTCCTTTGATTATTTAGTAGGTAGTTCACCTTGATCTTTCAGCTCAACTAAATTAGTTTTCATGGTTTCCACTTCCTTATGTTTCCATACCAAGGATTTACCTTTATTGAGCACACTAAGATGTCCATGCACCTTATTCTTATGACTTGAGAGCTTGATTGTATAATATCTTGTAATATAACCAAATTGATGACAACAAAAACAAATAACATCATTCATTCTTTCTTCTTGATTATGAATCTCAACAAACATATCAGCTTGTCTCTTAGGTTCATTATGCTCAAGCTTAACTATCTTTTATATCCATACTTAAGTTAATATTTTACCATGAATTCTAGGTTAGAATATATCAATATGTCCCATGTCATGACAATTATAGTAGACTATATTATCCATACCTCTAGCTGACTAACTCCTCTTTCTTCTACAGTTTCTCGCCTTATAACAAAACATGTGACAAGCATGACAATAACCATCAAAGGATCTTTCATACGTTGAAGCATTTGGTTTTCTAATTGGTTTCTTCATTTTGCCTTTGAATTTATTTGACTTTTTGTATTTCATGTTAGCATCCACTTTACCTTATTCTAATCTCTTTGGTTCTTATTCAATATTTCCTACTTTGACAACAAATTGCTCATGCTCATCCTTCAATTAATCTAGCTTGATCTTCAATTGAATGCTCTCATCCTCTTTAGATTTCATATTTAAATTTGCATCCTCTAACTAAATTCTAAGATATTGGATGGTCTCCTTATCCTTCTTAACTTCTTTAGTCATGTCATCTTTCAAACTACATGATTTCTCTTAAATAATCTTTATAGAATCAATCTTGAATTTTAACTCATCATGCTCACCTTGATTTGAAATCAACTTGGAATTTGTCTCTCTTAACTGAGTCTTGAGATGTCTGTATTCTTCCTCTTTTGAACTTAGATTAATATTTGTAACTCTTAATTGATCCTCAAGAATGTTGATCTTCTTTATATCATCTTTTGATCTTGAGATTGCCTTCAAGGATTCTATCTCCTTATTGAGCTTGATGCAATCATCCATAATAGCCTTAAAGTTTGAGGCTGTGATCTTTTTCTAAGCTTCTTCTTGATCATACTCTCTCATCTTGCCACTATAATTATCAATAAGTGCCTTGAGCTTATTGCATTTTTCTTCACTTGATTTTAGACATGCATAAGTAACCTCTACTTGTGCTTTCAACCCTTGATTCTCTTTCTTCAATTACTTAGCCATATTACACCTTGGATTACCTTCAAGTGGTTAAACATTCATATAAGGTCCTAATATGATATAAAATATTGGATGTATAATCATTAAGAGGGGGGTGGGTGAATTAGTGATGCTAAATAATCCAATTCAAATTTCCAAACCTTAAACATTTAGTATACATCAATCTTGATCAAGCAACATAAACATGAAATAACATACATCCAAAGCATACATAATAACATACAACACATGAACACACCATATATATGCGAAACCCTCTTGGGGGATAAAACCCACTAAACCCTGTAATATGGACTACAGTCTTATAAAGACAAAATTTAACATTTATTTCAGCACCAATTGATCAAGGAACACCCACCCCTTAATTTAGTCAATCACCCACTTGACCTTAATCTATCTCCAACTATTAAGGTGGCTATAAATCCCTAGGAAACCAAACACCCACTCATCTACCTTGATCTGATCCCCACCTTTGATCTAATGTCTTCTACATCTAATCATGGACTTTTCTTACTTGCACTCTTTCCCCTTTACACTCTCACAAACTTTCACACACAAGTAATGTATCCAAAACACCCTTTTGAATCACTCTTCACTTCTACACATATACATAATAAAAAAAACTACCACAACTCTATCACAACATGATTTATAGGTCATGCACACATTCTTCAACCTACTCAGCTCTTTAATCTATCTACTAAGCACAATCATTTAATCTACCTTTTCTAAGATTATTAGGTCCAATGACCTATGTGTTCAAATTCATCAACTTAATCAGATAAACATGACTAATCCTCTTTTCTCTTTGATGGTCCTTACTAACCTATACCTTCTCTTTCAAAGGTTCCTTGGCTCAATCTCACATATGCTCTTCTCTTCACACATCAAGTTTTGAAACCATTGCCTTGGTCTCTACTATTTATAGTATTCTTGAATATCCCCATCTAGGTTTTCCATGATACTTGTCTTAACCATTAAGACATCTTACATATCTCAATACCATCCACATAGGTCAGCCAAATCAACTATGGGTCACACTTAAGTAGCTATGCCTTTTGATTAGGCCTTATTAGCCCTTATAGGTCTCACAGAGACCTATTCACCCAATTATAACTTTATCAAGAAAAATAAGAACATAAAATAAATTTAAAGTACATGGGTCTACTCCATATGATATCTAATATATATTTAAGTGAGTTATCCCACCAAAACACTCTATTTCTAAAGCAAAAAAAGCTCAAACAACATTATGTGCACATAGCCACCATGAATGAACACATAGTCACCTTATAATCCTTTGATCATACTGAATATGATTGATCAAACCTTAATAATCCACATAGATGGTCTTCATGTAGTCTAAAACACTCTATGATAGTTATCTCATCTTGAAACATAGAAATACCATCAAGAACAACTCAATTACCCTTCACAGGTTACTTGTAGAGCATGAACAAATACAAAGTCAAATTTGGAGCTTAATAAATTTGATTGTAAAAATATTTAGACCTTAAAATGAATATTTAAATATGTGTCTTGAAGTCTTATACAAATTTTCTTTTTAATACAACATTTAATTCTACATAGATCGAAAGTTATGGCTCAAAAACCAAGCACTGGTCTTTCCTTCATCATTTTCAGCTATTTAAATCCAAATAGTCATAATTAAACCTCAGTCACTTAGAACACATCTCATGCTCTTCACTCAGCTCACTCAACTTTCACCATTGATATTATTCGTAAGTATCTTGAAATTTAAGTCACAGTGATCCACTATCCAAACATTAAACCTTAAACATGTTGACCTCATCTCATATTTTCTACCAATCTTGACCACATACACACCATTGATATTTGTTGAGTAGCTTGATATTTATCTTTCAATGATCACCATTAGATTTTTCTTAGAGCTCTGAAAATTGTGCCACTTATAATCTATTTGTGTTTTCTACACATTTGACTCTTTGACTTTGACTCACAGCATTGATCTTTTGATAATGCAAATACTCGTGAACCATTGATCTTCTATCGAGGATCAATGAATGTGACACATGTCACTATTATATTAATTATTTAAAATATTAACTTTTATGTGCACCATTTAATCAATATCTATGATTTAACTTTTACCATTAGATCTACTGTCTAGTTAACCTTAGACTTCAATGTAGTTAAACTTGATGGTCTTTGGCCCATCGTAGTCTACAAGTGCAACTTTGAAGATGTATATCTTGATCTAGAAATCCATTTATGAATCCAAATATACATTGTACCTTCTTGGTACTATATACAACATCTCCACAAAATCCTTTGATCTAGATTGACTTTTTAAGTACCTAAAATAAATACACAAGATTATTGGTTCATTCATGTCTAGTTCTCATTCCAAATGATCAAGTGAAACACCAAAGATTCACCATTACATATATGGATGCATTAAAACTTATTATTTTCTTTATATTCATGTTTCTCATTCCAAATTATCAATTGACACACCAAAGCTTCACCAAGACATCTATGGATGCCTTACAACTTCTTCTATATCCTTATAGACCTGAAAATGTGCCATATCTCTTCAAACCATCAATATAATCAATTTATAATTAATTAATTATTATTACATGCTATTTTTGACTTTAGTGACAACCTAACATCAATGACCATGCTCAATAACTATGCCTTCTTCAGCTCTTCACAAAGTGATAGGAGGGTTTTGAGTGATTTCTTTTCTTAGTGATTATTTATACTGTATAAGTTCCCTTAAAAACAACCAATATAATTAAATTTAAGTATGAATACATCCATAAAATATTTTAGATCCATTCCTTCCCATGCATCTTCTTAGTGGAGTTTTAGGCAAGGTTTAGACCTCTCATGTTGGCAGGCTTGTATGTGAAGATCGAAGAAGGGTTTTTAGGCCTAATTCAACAAAATGCATTTTATTGGATGTAAACTTTTATGATATGTATACCAATATTCATATTACTATTTTAGACACTCTAAAATATTAATTAAGGCCTCATGTTTCTTAAATTTACCTTTTCTACTTGTAGGTACTTGAGTGAGGTTTAAGGTTTTATTAGGCTTCTTGACCTTCTCATTGCATTTTCTCACTTTGAATACTTATAAAGACCTTCATGAAAATTTAGGAACCCTTATATATGTCTCTATAGGTTATTTCATGTGCCTTACTAGTTACACTAATACAACAAGTGTACCTTTATCCATTCCACGTATAATAGGGTTGTAGTTTTTTTGAGGCCTAATACCCCACTAGACCCTGAGGGGACCTTTATTAGATAGTTTATTATTTAATATAGGGTTAAAAACCTATCCATAATTTTATTCAAGGCTATCCATACCTCACATAACTCTTATATTTCAAATTCAATGGGATACCTACGTCTTTTTGCTTAATAATGTGCAGGTAGACCTATAGAATCTTATTTAGGCCTAATTTTTATTAAGGTCTAAGAAAGGATATTTTACTCAATGGTTCTTCCTCCTCTAACCTAAATAGAAATTATCAAATCCTATTCATTTATTTCACATCTCATTTACTCCTCAAACTTCAAAATTCATATAAGAGTTTCCTTTTTTGATTAAGAATGTAGACCTAAAGGTCTGGAGACTTGTAAGTCTACATTCAATTTTATTTAGCTCTCTTGTTATATCTCTCAGGCCTGTTGATAAGGAAATTAAACATAAATATGCTTAATGAAAATTTCATGCCTTTTATAGGCCTAATTTTCTTTTTTAACTCTTGTAATCTTGCAAAATCATGCTTCTTTAATGCTTGCACATTCCACTTATAAGGTACCTAAGAAGGATAATTGGTATACTTTGGTATTGTGAGAACTAAATAGGCTTCAGAGTTGTATAAGAACCTAGTAACCTAGTGAGATATATTATCCATGTCATCATAGTCTCATTTCACCCCATAAATCATCAAATCAATGGAGTTCATTCTTGGACCTTGGAAGGCTCTTAAGACTTGCTTTAGGCAAACTCAAGTGAGTTGTTCATGTTATCTCCAATCTAGACTAGATTGGTGAGTGAGAATGCTTCAGGGGATTGTATCAGGGTTGAATATCATGATTATATTGATAGGGGAGCTCAAATTTTTTTATAACTAGATTGTTACCTACCTCAAAAACTATGTTTATCATGTAGGAGCCTACGTATTAGAACATCACAAGAAGGTCTCTTTACCATTTGAATTTATTAGTGATTTTAGGAGATCTGAGGGGAATAGAAGATACATATATATGTATTTATATATGTACACACACACACACGCACACACACACACACACACACACACACACGCACACGCACACGCACACACACACACACACACACACACACACACACACACACACACACACACACACACACACACACACACACACACACACACACACACACACACACACACACACACACACACACACACACACACACACACAAGATTATTGAAGTTTATCCCCTGAAATACCTTGTCATTAAGTTTTACCATCACTACCTAGTACACCTCAAAATATTTATTCATTTTCATGATTTGTATGACCTTGAATTTTCTATTGCTTCACCATTGCTCATACTTACTGTGAAATATAACATTTCCTTCCCAAACAACTCATTACCATATGAAAGAACATAAAATATCCTTTTCCACCATCACCTCCACTAGAAATATCATATTATTATTGTTTAAAATCATTCACAATATATGATACATAGTAAGCATCTATGGGTTTTAAGTGAGGTGAAACTACCAATTTACACTCTTTCATATTACAAAACCCCTATTTACCATAACTAAAAATTATGTCATCCCTTCTGGTGTAAATTACACCTTTATGTCAATTACTAGTAATTAATTTGTTTTAAATTGAATGATATTGATAATCTTTATATGAAGCCTCAATTTTTATGTAAAATGCCTAGGGACATCTAGACAATGAACATCCAAAATGCACATTTTAATCCTCATGTGTACAACATAATTAGTGTGCATAAATTTTAACCTAATTTTTTCATGCTTTCCTTTCTTGATTCTTATTCTTCAAAATTTTCAATGTTTCCCATATATTGATGGTTGTGATGGTAAAAATAAGAATGAAAGGCAAAACCAAGGAATATATAGAGTTTATTGTGCTGGCCACATTGGTGAATTATTATGATTTAAAGGATTCTTTTGTTTAACCTTAGTTCCTATTTATTTATTTTTAATTAATTTTTGGTAAAATTTTGGTGTAAATTTCTAAGATTTTTTGGGGGAGTTTATTGGAAGTATCTATCTTTTATATTAGTATATAAAATTGACCCATTGGTTTTATTTGTTTGTATTTATTTGATTATTTATTTGTTAAATTTGGTTACATGATCCATATAAATCTTTTAGTTTTTACCTAATCAAATTAAAAAAATGATAAGAACAAAAAATAACATCCCTTCCACTCATCAAGATAAGTGGTTAGCAAAGGTGGTGACTATTTTCATGTAATTGGGGTATCTCCATCATTGGAATTTTTTTTAAAATAAAATATTCTTACCCTCACCTACCCCTGTCTCATCTCTAGAGCTCCCCCCCCACTAAACCATATTTATTACAATAGTTAAAATTTGATTTTTGGGAGCCATTTGGATTTTTGGGGGGAATGACGGTGGTAGGTGAAAATCCCAATAAGGGGGAAAAATGATAAAACAAAAAAAGGGGTATGAAATAAGCACAATATTAGGCATAAAAGAGCTTGGAGAAAATAATAGAGCAACAATAGATACAAGAAGAATAACATAACATCAATAGACTATAGTAGATATAGAGGAAGGAGAAGGGGTAAAATAGACAATACAGAGGAATATTATTTGTTGACAATAATTAGAGCATCAATCATTAGTAATCAAGGAGGATAAAATAGATTTTTTTTACAAGAATTTATAATATTTATATCTATAGGTTTTTTGTTGATATAACCAGTTGATGTAATTAGTTTATATAATCATTTAATATGTGCATTTTGTGTGTTTTATACTATCTCTACCCTTGCATATTTTATTATATTTTAATCTTGATTTTAGTGAATTTTTTTTGCTCATATTGGTAACTTCATGATTAGTCTAAAGCTTCACATTTGAGTGTTTGAACAACCCTTATCCACCTAGACCTACACTTTATATTTTTTTTACAAATAACTAGTATCAAATCCCTTAGGTTTTAATCCTATTTAGACATGGTAACAAGTAGTTATGATTCATGGTAACATATCCCTACATTTTATCGAAAGAATTATGATGTGTGGAATATCAAGATGAAAATCACACTTAAATCTTAATAGCTATAGGAGTTGGTTGAAGGTGGATATAATGAGGTTGCAGACCTAGAAACCTTCCATGGATTAAACCAAGAACAAAGAAATGTTTTAAATGAGAATAGGATAAAGTATTCCAAGGCACTCATCTACATATAAATGACATTAGTTGATTCAATATTTCATAGGATAGCAATAGCTATCTATTCCAAACAAGCATGGGAAATTTTTTAAAATTTATATTGAGGGAGTGACAAGGTGAAGCTTGTCAAGTTAAATCTCTTAATAAGGGAATTTTAGACCCTAAAAATGAAGGAGAATGAGTCTATCATTGACTTTTTTACACGGGCAATGAATATTGTCAATCAAATGAAGACATGTGGTGATACCCTTGAAGATCATAGGATCATAAAAAAGGTGTTGAGGAACCTTCCAATAAAATTTGATCATATAGTGGTTATAATTAAAGTAATAAAAAGATTTGAATTTAATGACAATAGATGAGTTAATAGGCTCCTTGCAAACCTATGAACAAAGGATGAATATTCAGCCACCTCCTCTCATGAGCAAGTATTAAATACCAATGTGAATGTGAAATGAAGGAGGAGATGATCAAAAAAATAAAGGAAGAGGAAAAAATTTCAAAAATCAAGAAGGTGGAAGGCATATCCATCAAGAGTCACATGGAAGAAGAAGAGGAAGGAACAACAACACTTCTAGAGGAGGATCTACACAAAGGTATGAAAATTCTAACATCCAATGCTATTATTAAAAAAGGTATAAAAACTATACTAGTGAGTGTAGAAATAAGGATGATGATATAAATATTCAAAATTCAAACCTCTCCAAAACATAAGAGGCTGAATCTAATATAAATGAGAAAGGTGGAAACTTATTTATAGCATGTAACATTGTTGAGCAAAGTGGTATAGAGACATGGTAGTTAGATAGTGGTTGTAGCAACCACATGAGTGGGAAACAAATAAATGTTCAATCACATTGATGAGTCAATAAAATTAGAGGTAGATATGAGAAATAATGAGAAGGTTCCCATCATTGGTAAATTTAGTATATATATGCACTAAGTAAGGTGACAAAAGGCAGATTCAAGATGTTTGCTATGTTCTCGAGTTGAAACATAACCTAATTAGCATTAGAAAACTTTTCTAAAATGGATACAAGATTATATTTGAAAATGGTGAATGTATAATATTTGATAGGAGTGGCTAAAATAGGCATATTTTATTAGTCAACATGATAAGTAACTGGATGTTTCCATTGAGAATGTAAAGTGAGATCACAACAACATTTAAAATTATAGTAGATGAGTATACTCTTTGGTATCTAAGATATGGTAATTTGAGATTTGGAGGGTTTAACCTTCTTTACAAGAAGTATATGGTGAGAGAGATACCCCTTATAGAAAAACCAAACAAAGTGTTTGAAGAATGCATATTGGGGAAGTAACATAGGAGTGCATTTAGCATGGGTAAAACATGGAGAGCCAAAGCTCTTTTATAAGATAACCCATTTAGACTTGTGTGGTCTAATGAAGACCCACTCCCTATCCAATAATGTCTACTTCATGTCATTCATAGATGATTTCAGCCAGAAGATATGGGTGTATTTTTTGAAGAATAAATAGGATGAATTTGATACCTTCAAGTAATTCAAGTCAATCGTGGAGAAGTAAAGTGGCCTCTACATCAAGATTTTGATGATGAATAGAGTGTGAGAGTATATCTCTAATGAATTCATGAATTTTTGTAAGGATCATGGCATCAATAAAATTTTTACATACATGTATACACCATAACAAAATTGTGTGGTTGAAAGGAATAATATGACTATACAAGAGATGTCAAGGAGCATGCTAAAGGAAAAGGGTTTGCCTAATGATTTTTGGGTTGAGACTATACTAAAAACCATATAATTATTAAATATTTATCTAATAAAGAGTATCAAGGATATGATCCCTCAAGAAGTATGGAGCATCTAGAAGCCAAGTGTTGAACACCTTAGAGTGTTTAAATGTTTTGCATATACACACATGTCAAAAAAAAGGAATAAATGAAATAACAAAGGTGAGAAGTACATTTTCATAGTGTATAGTGATCAATCAAAGGCTTACTAGTTGTATAATCCCATCACCAAATAACTCATAATCAACCAAGATGTTTAATTCATTTAGCATGAAGCTTGGGAAGAGAGACAAGAAGAAGAACATGTACAAATAATGGCTAGTGGACCCTTTATTGAATATGAACTAGAAGGTGTTACATCCATTCATGCATCAAATTAGATCCCTATTTCATAAAGGGATGATTCATCTAGTGACAACATCCGTCAAGGAGGTCAAGGAGTTACTCATGAGTCAACATCATCCTCTTCCAACTCAAGTCAATACCTAAAAAGAACAAGAAGCTTACAAGAAGTTTAAAAGAAATCAAGGTATGAGTAAAATGAAGATGAAAATATGAATTATGCTCTCCTTTTCTCATCTAATCCTATCTAATTTGAAGAATAAATCAAGGATAAAAAGTGGTATGAGGTAATAAATGAAGAAATGCATGCAAAATATAGAGAAATCAAACTTGGGAGTTAGTTGACCTACCAAAAATAAAAGAGGTCATAGGAGTTAAGTGGGTGTATAAGACAAAAACCACTCTCAAAGTCAAGATAGAGAGGCATAAGGTAATACTAGTGGTGAAGGGCTACAAGCAAATGCATGGACATGTCTATAATATGATGTTTACACATGTAGTAAGGCTAGAAATGGTAAGGAAAATCATAGCCATTACTTCTAAACATAAGTGGAAGGTGCATCAAATGGATGCCAAGTCAACCTTCTTTAATGGAAGTTAGAAGAAGAGGTTTATGTGGGATAGAAACATAGATATGAGATTTTTAGTCATGACAACAAGGTATATAGGCTGAAAAATATGTTGTATGGTCTCAAACAAGCCCAAAGATCATGATACATCCATATAGAATCTTACTTATTAAGCAACAATTTTTACAAAAGTGCTAGTGAGCCCACACTCTACATCAAAGCAAACAAAGGTGATGTTTTGGTTTTAGTTTTATATGTGGATGTTCTAATATTCACAAAAAATGCAAATCAATCAATATAAGAGTTTAAAATAGCCATGAAGGAGTTTGAAATGATTGATTTAGGCTTATCAAAGTATTTTATTGGGATAGAAGTCAAGTAAATGGATAGTGACATATTCATATGCAAATCTAAGTATGCAAAGGATATTTTGGAGAGGTTTAAGATGATGGAAAAAATTCCAATATATACACCAATTGTTACAAGCTTAAAGTTTTTTAAAGATGATTATAACAATAATGTAGAATCCACATGGTATAAGATCTTAGTGAAAAGCTTAATGTATTTGATTGCAACTAGGCTGAACATCATGTATGTAATTATATTCATATCTACATTCATGGAGATGCCAAAGGAGACACATTGATAGGTGGGCAAGAGGATATTGAGGTACTTGAATGGAACAAGAGATTATGGAGTTCTATATGTAGTAGTAGATGAGTTTCAGCTAGTGGGTTACATGATAGTGATTGTGTTGGTAGCCTTAATGATTAAAAAACACTTAGGGGTATGTATTTCATCTTAGGTTAGGATCCATATCTTGGTCTTCAAAGAAACAACACATAGTATCAATTTCTACATCTAAAATTAAGTACATAATAATCAATGCACAAACTTGCCAAACTATATGGTTAAGAAAGATACTTTCAGATTTGCATGAGGAAAAGCAAGGAGATTTTATAATATATAGTGACAATATATAATACATAACATTTTTAAAAAACTCCATCTTTCATGTTAGGAACAAACACATTGCAATCAAATATCACTTCAGTCGATAGTTAGTTAAGAAACATGTTATAGAGCTTAGTCTTTGCAAATCAGATCAACTAGTTGATATTTTTACTAAGATGTTGTCAAAAGACACTTTCATGTACTTAAGAGGAAGGTTAAGAGTCATTAATTCAAAAAAATTGGGCCTAAAAGGTTTTATGTTAGCTCTTGACTCCTACAGCTAAGCTAAGGACTCCTATAGTCCAAATCTAAACTACTATAGTTTAGCTCTAGACTCTTACAATTGATTTTTGGACTCCTACAGGCTAGCTCTAGACTCCTAAAATTTAGTTCTAGACTCCTATAGTGTAATTCCAAACTCCTACAGGCTAGCTTCAAACTCTTATGATGGGTGTCATCAATACCCTTCATTTAATATTGTAAATTCAAGGATAGTGTCAAAAGGCTATATGTAATAGGAGAAAGAGACCTTTGGGAAATGGTTCCTTCTATCATACTCCACACTTATAGGAATAAAAAATAACACTTGCTAGAATTGAAAATATTACTTGTGGGAATTAAAAATTACACTTGTAGAAATCAAAACACACTTGCATGAAATTAAAGCACACTTGCAGAAAATAAATTGTTGAATTGATAGTAAATGACAAACAAATCAAAGACCTATGGGTTCACACAAACTGTACAAAAAAATCTATTTACAACAATAAGGAAATACAATAAAAATTTATAGCAGAATGATACAAAATAAATAAATAAAATAAAAATCCATTGTTCCATCTTCCTTGGAATGAGTGGCTAGCTCATTCCTTAGAAGAGGATTTATTCAGAACATAGATTTCATAATAAACTACTCAAAATAATGGAAATAAAAGTGTATTGATTGATTGATTCAGGTGTGGAAGGTTTTATTTATAATTCATCCTTCCAACCAACACTTTATTTGGGAGTAATATGAGATATTTTATCCTATCTCAATCTCCACAAAATATGGAGAGAGATATTTATTAGAATAAAAAACATATATTCGAATACAATCTATTATGGAAAATCTATACATAAAAAAATCTATATAGAAAAAAAATAAATGGAAAGCATTCTTCATGATAGATAGAACAATGGAATAATCGTAGAAATAATTATAAACTAAGTTTGTAGTAGTTTTATTGAAGTATAAAACAATTCTATTGAAATCTATAGCAACCTACTAAAATCCATAGCAGGCCTGGTGAAATCCATAACAAGCCTAGTGAAATCTGTAGCAAGCCTTCTAAAATCTATAGCTGGTCTATAGTTGATCTGATGTAATTTATAGCTTGTTCATAGAAATATTATAGTAATTTGTGGCTACTATAACAAGTCTATTGTAATCTATAGCTATTTTAGCAAGCCTATTGTAATCTGTAGCTACTATAGTAAGCATTTAGGATTTTATAATGTAATTTGTAGCTGCTATAGAAAGCCTGTAGGAGTCTATAGTAGGATTGTAACTTGAATAGAATGTTGGATCCATTTGAAACTACTCCAACATTATCTTGAATGATTACTTCTTCATACTTTGGATCAGTTTTAGTTTAACATGAATTGTGTATGCATTCATTGACATCTTTTTACCAATAATCATTAGTAATAACTAATAAATAGATAGTAAAGAATTCTAAAGACATAACCATGATACATACTATTTTATTCTAAATGAACCATAAGTTTAGAAACTACATTTAGATCCACTTCATATGCAATACAAATAATGTTATTTTATGAATATAATGAACCATTCTATGGGCTCATCATCCTACATGATATCTCTGGACTCCAACATGCTAGTTTCAAAATCCAACAATAGAGATACAAACTCTAATAGAATAGCTATGAACTCTTACAGTCAAGCTATGAACTCCAATAGGGTAGCTATAGACTCTACCAATCCAGCTACAAACTTTAGTAATGAAGCTCCCGACTTGAATAAAAGAAATATAGAAGTGTATGGATAGGTAAAGAGAAGTTATAAGGATGTTTTGAAGGCTAAGAAAATTTTATTTGACCATGGTAGGAAGTTAAAGAATAATGGGGAGTGTTAAAATAAAATATTTTTGCCCTCACCTACCCCTATCTCATTCTAGAGCCCCCCCCTCACCAAACCATATTTAGGATCTATTTGAAGTTTTGGGGGTACTGTCAGTGGTAGTTGAGAAGCCTAGCAAGGGGAAAAAAATGTATAATATTAAATAGAAAAAAATAAATGGGCATAAAATAATCATGTCATCATGTAGAAAAGAGTATGAAAAAAATAGTAGAGCATTCGTAGATACAAGAAGAAGAACACAAAAGTAGTAGACTGTAGTAGATAGAAAATAAAGAGAAGGGGAAAACTAGACAAGGATTGGGAATATTATTTGATGACAACATTCAAATCATAAACCATTAGCAAGCATTGAGGTTAAAATAGAGTTTTTTTTACAAGGATTTATAGTAGATGTAGTTTTAGATTTTTTGTTGATACAATCAGTTTATATAATCATTTAATATATGTATTTTAGACTATTTTTTCCCTCCCCTGTTTTATTATATTTTAATCTTGTTGTTAGTGAAATTTATTCTATCCATATTAGTGACTTCTTAGTGTGGAGCTTCACATTTAAGTGTTTGAACTTCCCTTATCCACCTAGGCTGCACATTCTTTATCTTTTGCCAACAAAATTTTAGTTTTTAAAAATGCAATTTTTGAGCAAGCATTATGATGCATGACTTCTAATTCCATAAACCCTTTTCACATTCTAATCCATAATATAATAGAGTGACACAACTACTATGCACTACAATGCTTTCTTCTTTAGAATTTGATATAACTATGAAGGATGGTTTTAGTGTACTTCTCTACTCTCAAGAAAATAACATAAAGTTGTGTATGCCATCAATCATGTGACCAACATGTGCATTCATTGAATTTACGTGACCTTAAATTTGTGCAAAAAAGTGTAATTTGAAGGTACACATCACCATCACCATCACCTTCACCCTCTCCATTGAAGGGATCCCTTTTGCTCAAGACTAACAAACCTCACCCACAAGACCTATCCCTATCCTCGTTTCTTATTATAATACCAATACACCATAAATTTCAATAATTATACACTTATATCTATGTGAGGATTGGAATCCTAGTTTTGTGTGATTCAAAACCTTCAAACTTGTCACCCACTTTATTAGAGTATGGTTAGTAGAGGTGTCTATTTGATAATTAGTATGTGTGTTAATTGTTAATTGTTGCTTGTTAGCCAACCATCATAGGTACAGTAGGAAACCAATGTCACTACTATTTAGAACATGTGGACACTATATTCCTAAGGGAATATGGAAACTACTATCCTAAATTATATAATAATGAATCAATAATTTAACTTCTTATTTTCTCTTCAATATTTTCTAGATCAATTTTTAATTCTAGTTTGAGATACCATGAAAGGAATTATATATCCACCAATCCTATAAAATTATAAGTGAAATAAGAATGATAAAAGAATATATAATATAAAATACAAATAAATATCTATGTGTAGTTTTTAGCTGGGAAGCTGACTTGGTTGCTGGTGGTTTGGAAGATCTCAGCCATGAGAAATGAAAGGAAAAAGGAATATATATATATATATATATATATATATATATATATATATATATCACATGTGGAAAACTACAATAAGTGAACAATCCAATCCATAGATAAAGAGAGAAGCCTATATTTATTTCTTTATTTATTGGATTTCATCTTTTATTATGCTATGGGGGCTTATTAATTTAAATTAGGCATTGAAAAAATTGTAAAGTTATTATGTGCTGATTTTTTATTCTTTTGGTCACTCACTTATTATTAAAACATTAATAACTTGATCTAAAACAAGACATGGTTCTTAGGGAGTCTATCAAACTCTTTGAATTTATGATCAAGTTTAGGTTTTTTTATTTCAATATTATTGGTGTTTCTAATTTATTTGAAAATTTTAAAATAAGCGATTGTTAAAAGTTAAGGGGAAGTTTTAATTATACTTCGTGTAAGTTTTTTATGGAATTAATGTTAACATATCGATAATCTTTTTATCTACACCAATTGAACGGGTTACGAAGGATATCAAGGTTATAATGACCATATAAATCAACTTGAGATCATCTTTTATTATACATGCAAGGAGTTTCATGACCATGAAGGCACTATAGGAAAAGCTAAATTCTATGTACAAGTCCTTAAGTATGTTGATAATGATGCTTCTTAGAAACAAATTAAACACTTGTAGGATAATAATAGAAAGTATATCCACTTATATTGATCTATTCAAGGAGATCATAGACTAGTTACATGATTATGTGGGAGATAAAATCTTCAATTTTGATTTGGTGTTGTTAATCCTAAATAGATTCTCTCTGAACTGTGAGGTGTTTATCACTAGTATTATTGCCAAAGAGAATGATATTACCTTTGAAAATTTGTATGAGATCTTCATATATGAAGAGATGTAGAAGAAGGTAATCTAGAAGGATTTGGGTCACTACATCCTACCATAGTTCACTATAGTTGCTCAACCAAATTTCAGTTCATGTCAATAGCTTTTGCTTAATGGGTAACATCTACATGTCAATTCACAATATCTAACTCTTCTTCAATGTTAGCATAAAACTTATGTAGTGTTAGTAATATAACATAATTTATCAATAATTATGAGATGAAATCATTACATTCATCAATTATGAAGTGATTTCTACCAACTCTTACAATAGTTCAACTGTTACTTCATCTATTGCCATTGTATATTAATGTACACTTCTATTCTTTGTATTTAGCTACATAAATTAATTAGAAAAGAATGAAGTTAGGGAATACATAGACACCATAAATCTGATCTCTCAGATATTATTCACACTTAGCATAATACTAAAGAGGTAAAAGACTTTGATTATTTTATTGAAAGAAGGAACTGAGCATATATACATCACAAAATTAGCTAGGACATAACTATCCTCAACCATAATAGGCTACCAAACTACCTAACTAAAATAACTAAGCAATTTTTTCATTACACTAACATTCTCCCCTTTATTACATTGTTTTTAAAAATGTACCCCTGAAACATATCAAATTTCACCTTACCAAGAGACTCAGTGAGTATATCTACTATTTAAAAATCTTTTGAGCATTGAATATGGTGTTTCAAGACTTTTTCTCAAATTAAATGACATTGGACCTAAATGTGTTTGGTCATTTAATGAAATATTGGATTATTAACAAGCTTCAACACACCCTAATTGTCTTACAAAAAGATTAGTGGCTGATCTTTAGGAATTACCATGTCAAACATATTACAACATAACCAAATTACTTCACACAAAGATATTTATGCAACATGATGTTCTGCCTCTGTGGATGAGAGAGTAACTACAAATTGCTTCTTACTAATCCATTAATTCAATCCTAATCCAAGATGAAATATGTATCTCATAAATTATTTCCTATCATCAATATCTCTAACATAGTTTGAGTCTGTATAACCATGTAAGAACAAATGTGATTTCTTCTTGTATTCTAGACCATAATATATTATACCTATAAAATATATCAGAATGTGCTTTGTTGCAACCCAATTAAATTTCATTATATCCTTCATGAATCTTGAAAGACAACTAATAGTAAAACATATATCTGGTCTGGTATATGTCAAGTAAATGAGACTCCCAACAAGTTGCTTGTAGTGAGTTTCATCTACTTGAGGTGAATTTCAAAATTGAGATAGCTTCAAACCTTTTCCATCAGAGTTGACAATGGTTTACATTATATCATCCTATATTTCTCAAGTAGCATCTTGGCATATTTCATTTGTGAGATAAAAATGTTATTTTTATATTACCATATCTCCAAGCCAAGATAATAATGAAGTATCCCCAAGTCTGTCATTTTGAAGGATTTATTCAAGTTATTATTTACTTCTTCAATGAGATCATTTGAGCTTCTTATTATCACAAGATCATCCAAATACCAAACAAGAATTACAATCTCTATGCCTACCTTCTTGATATATAAACTTGAATCTGAGGGGATAAAAATGAATTCATACTATAATAAATGATCATCTATCTTAATGTACCATGCCTTTGGTGCTTGCTCAAGTCCATAAAGTGACTTAATGATATGACATACATTTTATGGGTGTTTTTTATCAATGAAGCCTTTTGGTTGGATCATGTACACTTCTTATTTGAGAAAACCATTCAAGAATGAACTTTTGATGTCCATTTGCTGAAGCTTTATCCCTAGTGTTACAAATGTGAAAAAAACTCTGATGGTCTTGATCTTTGTAGTGGGTGTAAAATTCTCCTCATAATCAATTCTTTCTTGTTGAGCATACCTATTTACAACAAGTCATGCTTTGTATTTGTTGATGGATCCATCTGCCCTATAATTTGTTTTAAAAATCCACTTGAAGCCAATGAATTTCTTTCCTATAGGTAGATCACAAGTTCCCACATCCCATTTTTGATGAGGGATTCATATTCAACAACCATGGCCTTATTACACTAATATTGACATAATACCTCTTGAACTATCTCTGGTTCAGTGCTGTCAACTACTGAACTCATCAATGCAAGTTTAACTTCATTTTTCACCTATCTTCTTATCTAAACTCTTGATAAAGTATCTAAAATAAAGTTCAAGTGTGAGTCCCTAATGGTTTTATCTACCCATTTTTGACATAGATGATATTGTTGATATGATGAAGAATTATCTTTGGGATTTCCAAGGTCAACAGATAATTCTCCTTGTAGCTGACCTTCTCTATGATAAGATTCTTCATGCTTATCATCTAACTATGGGAACAATCTATGATAGGTGGTATATTCTGATTCTTTCTATGGTAATGAGTTTAATGATGACTCATCATAAACCATGTCTTGATTTTCATAAATATTTTGTGTCTTAGGATCTATGAGATGATATGCTTTTGAGCTAGTATTGTACCCAAATAAAATGCACTAGAGTGTCTTTAGTTCAATATTCTTCCTCTTTTTATCTCAAACATGCATATATTATGTATAAAAAATACTCTTAAATGGGAGATCAAAGGTTTATGACCATTCCATACCTCTTCTGGTGTATTGTCTAATAAAATCTTCATAGGTTACCTATTGATAAAGAATAAGGCTATCTAAATTATTTATACCCAAAATAACACCTCTAACTTTACAATGGAAATACTTAGTAATCCATATCCATGACTGAATGATTAAATCATTATATAATTCCATTATTCTAGGGTGTATGGGGAGTAATCAAGTGCTATTAGATGCCATGTTACTTCAATAATTCCAATAACTCCTTTGATGTGAATTACTCCTTGATATGAGTAGAGGAGACAAAGAGGCCTCCCTGATTGGGTCATAATAAGATGGTAGAAGACTTTAAAATGAGTAAAGGCTTCACTCTTCTTCTTGATAAATAACACCCATGTATTTTGAGAGAAATCATAAATGAACAATTATATGTACTTGAATCCTTGAAAAGAAACAAGTAAGGGTCTAGATAGATTGGTATGCACCACATCTAGATGATCCTTAGCATGAGAGAAATTAATCTCACATAGAACCCAATGTTTTTTTTCTGTTAAGGTATGCCAAGCATATATGCAAATAATGGGAAAGATGAGGAAGTCCACATACCATGGCCTTAGAGTTGAGTTGGTACAAGGAGCAAGTAGAAAGGTGCCCATATCAATAATGCCAGAGAGCAGTAGATTTTATTGTAGAGGTAGAGATATAAATTGCATGGGATGAAACTACATCTAGTGAACATAAATGACCCTTAATAAAATCTCTATAAAGTATCTTACCTTTCCATGATATTAGACAAGATGTAACATCACCACTAGGATATACCTAGAAATACATGATTTTTTTTAAAATAACACATATACCAAAAATATATTATACCATGAAAATCTAATAGAGATCATATGAAGTACTCAAATCATGATAAAATCAAACAAATCATATTACATCATATATCATAGATCTCTAACATCATGAAAGTACATCATAATACAAATATAGAAAGTACCTATATTAACTTAGCCATAACAGATACTAGCCTACAACCATTACTGTCAATATAAAATAATAAGTAATTTCAATTCTTCATGACAATATTCAATAATAATTATAATATAAAAAAATATACATATAAGTATACATGGCTCCCCTAGAGCATAGTTCTTGAACTAGAGTATTTGTGGTAATCTCAATTATCATCTCGATAAGTAGTACTATTGTGGGGAGGAAGAGCACCATCCTAGCACTTTTAATCACCAGCCATAGACTAAAGAGTCCCCCACTAACCCCATTTAGAAATGGTTCTCCCTTCATGGATGAGTTGATAGTGAAGGTGCAAGAATTTAGAGAGACAAATAAGTACCCATGTGTTGTATGATTTCAAACTAAACATGTAGTGTATCATAGAAAATATGATCTATTGCAAGATATCGTATACAAACATGTAAATCATACTCATGAAATTATAATGTCTCACTAAACATATTTTGGCCAAAGTTTTAAAAATAGTAATATAAAAATGACTTATAGATCAATCAAATTCATACACACCACTTAATCAGACTACCTTCATCTAGCATTGTGATGCTAGTAAGACAATGAAGTCCATCTCACTCCTTACTCCATATCAGCAATACAAATTGGTCAAAATACAATTCAACCACAAGATTCATATAATTTAGATCTTACTATCAACCACATCATATAACATGTTAAACATAGGAGTAACTAATACATACATTTATTCCATCAAATGTATGAATGAATCTTACATTATTTTCCATCCCATACTATAAATAATGTCCATAGTTCATACCATCTAGATAAATTACATAATAAACTATAGATTATAATTATCATAATACATTTCCATACATGTTACACCCTATGATAAACCATATTACAATAGTCCAGTATTTTTAATCATAACCACTAAGTGCCATAAATAGTCAGATAAAGTAATCACAAATTCATGGAGACCTAAGCTTTTATTCAACCAACCAGGTATAAACAAACAATTCTCAATTCATATGAAACATAGAATACTCATTTGTTATATTCTCAGAGTCTTGTTTACATTCCCTTGCAAATATCTATTATACAAAATTCTTAAATATAGTTTATAATCAAAAGTACACACCCTAATGTACCAATATATACTAATAGGCACATTTACACTCATTTTCATAATAAACACTCCATTAATAAAACATAAATACATAACTTTTTATAATGTTATATTCCATGTGATAGGTTTATACCATAATATGCATATAACAAGTGACCCCAAGTATGCCACAAAGCTTATCTCACAATATAGGAATGTTATGTTTACCTATGACACTATTATTTCTAATTAAGAAAGCATATCATAAAGCATATAATTTTTCCAAAAGACATATGACATCATTATATATTTATTAATAAGAAATCTTACAAAAGACTTAAGTTTACAAAGCTTATTTCCACTTTAGAACCACACTTAACATACAAACTATGGTGTTATTAAAAAAAATCCACACCCATGTATATGGTTAAATAGTGATGAAATTTAACTAAAAATATGTTATATTAGCATCACAAAACATACTTTTCCTAATTATGGAAACACCAACAACATATTTCTACTTAACAAATTTTTCTTATAACTATATACATATCAATTTTCAATAATTCAAATATATATCATGTCAATATATTAGAGTATGCACACAATGACTCCAAGATTACAGTGACCAAGAAAATATATCACATATTTAATAATGTATCATAAGTCAATTCAACAAATTAGGAAAGGCTGGAAAACTATCCTAAGAGTGACTCAACAATCTAATATATACTAGAAAATAAATAGTGAGTCCCTTATCACTTGTACAGGTTGGGAATATCAAAATAAAATAATCCTAATAGACTAAAAATGAATATCAGTGACTCAATAATATATAATTACTCAACTAATTATGATAGCCATTAGATTTGAACATTGATGCATTTTATAAAGTTATGGACAAACTCTAAGTGATTTAATATTCATATGTATACCTTTTAAAACTCTAGTGACTCAAGCTAAAAATATACAGTGATTATATAATCCAAACATAATGTAGGTTTTAATTTTCTTCCTTATGAAATATAGCAACTCAATACTTTACCATAGGTTGGGAGTTAATTACAAATCAATTTGAAAAGGACATTACAAAATTTGGGATATAAAATATACAACTATTCATATAATAGAATGGGATGAATAAAAATTATACAGGCTAGGTAAATATATATAAGTGACCTAATATATAATGACTTCCTCTTTAATTTAGGAGTTTAGACTAAACATAAATATACAATGATCTAATAATTTACAATAAGATGTATATTAAACCAAATTGATTTACTAATATTGTCAGATCTAGAAAACATAATTATATAGCACTTAAGTTACATAATCCTAGTAACCCTACTCAGAAATAGGATAGTAAAAATGATGTGCATTGGTTGGGAATAAAATAACCAATGGCTCCATTAAACATATATCTAATATTCACTACATGTCCAAAATCAATAATTCCATTAGGAGATTATAATTACTGCAAGTAAGAATAAGGTGATGCCCTTCTATAAATTCCTAACTTATACTATAAATTTTAGTCTCTTGACCTAACCCAGGTCGATGCCTATTTTACTTGAATTTATTAAATTTATAAAATAAAATCATTTTGCACTTCAAAAGCTATGAATGTGCTTATTAACTAGTTTAGTATCTTTATCTATTATTTGTTTTACCATCATATATCCAAACTAGCATTTCATTGCTAAGTTGTATTTTTCACAAGCTAAGAATAATTAGTATAATGATGCCAAACAACACAAGTTTTTACAAGAATCTCTAATAATACAGTTACTTAGTTCCTTTGCTTGTAGGTTAAAAATATAGTTAAGTGATGCCACAATCTATTAATATGGAAATAATCTCAATAACAAAAATAACATTGGCTAGAATATTAAACTTTTTTAGCATGATTGTGAAGAATTAAATAACACCACCTACTTGGCAATTCATAAATTTCCTTTCATTCATTTAATCTCACTAACATTCCACTCTCTCAATGCCTTTTCTCCTCTTTTGGCTTCTCCTTATCTGCTATCCTTCTCTTTTTCTTTTTTCCAAAAAACAGTTATGATCCTTTTCTTTTCCAAGAGTCTTTTTTTAAGTAGGTGTAGCACTTTTTTCATTTTAAAGATTTTTCTTTTCTTTCTTTGTTTTAGTTATTTTTTAATATGATTGATTTTCTTAAATTTAGTCATTTCTCTTTTTTAATTATTTATTGTTTTTTCTTGTTTTTCCTTTATTTATTTATTTATCTATAAAATATATAAAATCTATAATTTAATTAATATCTACCATGAGTTAGCATTCTACAAATAAATAATTCATTTTTTAATTAATATCCACCTATATTGCTTAGATACATGATGTTACATGTTTCTTTACTATGAGTTAGCTATAGTGTATGCGTTTACATTTCAAGCATATTGATGTGTTGTTTCAGTTTTATTAATTATATTTGCATTAATTATATTTAAATTGATGTGACATAATATAAATCATCCCTTAGAGTGTGTCAAAGGGAGAACATATCATAGAGAGTGATGTAGATGAAAATGTTAGAGGATACATCAATTTATCCTACGTCATATTGATGTGTTGTTTCAGTTATATTTAATTAATATCTCATAAATAAATTTAAATTTAATTAATGCATTATTTAAATTTAATTAATGCAATTCTACCATGTGCTAACTACTGTAATGTGTGTAGGGTTCTTATCAATTCTCTGTTATCCTCTAACATTTTCATCTACATCACCCTCTATGATATGTTCTCCCTTAGACACACTCTAAGGGATGAGTTATCCTACGCCAACATCATAACACACATGTAGTTAGATCATATCAACATGATAAACATATAGCATAAAATATAACTGTAACAACACATCAATATGCTTGAAATGTAAACACATACACTATAGCTAACTCATAGTAAAGAAACATGTAACATCATGTATCTAAGAAATATCCTAATATCCCATAATAGCATATATCTCAAGCTTAGTCAAGAATATAACCAATATCAAATGCGTTGACTAAAAATATCCATAAATAGTCAAATAGTTTACTTAGAGAGGAATCAGGATACAACATCCTTCCCCCTAAAGCTAGTCATCATCTAGGATGACTCTTATTCAATCACATGTTCTAAAATAAAAATATTTTTCAATTGAAAATAACATAGTATAAAAATATCTAATCAAGCAAATAAATATGAAAATATCCTGAAGAAATCATCATAGTCCTCCCAAGTAGAACTATCTTTATAGTATTGGTCTCACTAGACCTTGTATTGAGACATATCTCTATTATGAAAATAAAGTATTTGTGTGTCAATTACCGTGATTGGTTCCACTATGACCACCCTAGGATTTAGAACCTACAAATAATTTTAATTCAACACATGCGTATGATCATCTATATACTTCTTAAGATATGAAAAATGGAAAAAAAAAATGTAAATGAGATAGGGCTAGTGGAAATTCAAGCCTATATGCTACAAGATTGACCACTTATAATAGCTTAAAGGGTCTCACATATCTTGGTGACATTATTTCTCAAACTTCCTAAATGTAATAAATCTCTTCTATGGTTTTACCCATAAAAAAACTTTATCAGCAACTACAAAGTTCCTTTCTATCCTCTTTAGATCTCCATAACTCTTTTATCTATCATTGGCCTTGACCAACTTATACCTAACTATCCTAACTTTCTCTTCCATCTCTATGAGCATCTCAACTCCAAAGACTACCCTATCCTAACTAATGGGTGTTGTGCACCTTCTCCCATAAAGTGCCTCAAATGGTGCCATCTTCAATGCTGATTAGTATGAGTTATTATATGCAAACTCATCCAATAGAAGATAATCTTCCCACTTGTAATACTAATCCATGTAATACATATGAATATGATCCTCTAGCACTTGATTAAATATCTTAATCTACCTATTAGTATCTGGGTGGTAAGCTATACTAAAATTAAGTTTTGTATCCAAAGTTGAATTAAGAGTCACCTAAAACCTCAAAGTTAACTTTATATCATGATTCAAAATGTTCTTCTCTAGAAAACCATTCAACCTATACACTTCCTTTACAAACCTATTTACAAGGGTAGGTGCATCATCAATCATGTTGCCTGGTATAAAGTGAGCCACCTTGGTTAGTTTGTCAACAACTAACAAGATCATAGCATTCCTATTTTGTGACATTAGTAAACCTTTAATGAAGTCCATACTGATCACCTACCATTGCGATTCTGGTATATTATGTGGATATAACAATCCAACTAGATGCACATGCTCAATTTTCACTCATTGACACTCTAGACAATGTGACACATAATCTACTACATCTTTATTAATTCTTTTCTAGAAATATAGTGGTCTAAGCTTTGCCATTAGCTTGGTTACACCTAGTTGTCTTGAATATGGGTTGTTGTGTAATTAATTTAGCACTATGACCCACAACGTCTCTTGATTTGGCATATACATCTATCCATTTTAACACAATAGACCATCATTCTATAATTTGAATCATTTATACCAAGGATTTTGATCATTTTTAGACAATTCTTTTCTAACTTGATCATAAAATTCATCTCCTATAAATAACTCAATCACCCGAACCCTGAAAGTACTCTTGATAGTATATATATATATATATATATATGTATATATGTATATGTATATGTATATATATATATGTATATGTATATATATATATATGTATATGTACCTTTGATATATATATATATATATGTATATGTATATGTATATGTATATGTATATGTATATATATATATATATATATATATATATATATATATATATATATATGCTATGATTGAGAGCATAAACTACTCTATTTTACTTACCTTTGATATAAATGATGATAAAATTGTATTTAGACAAGGACTCAATCCAATGTCTCTGATAAGCATTCAAATTAAGTTCGGTGAAAATGTACTTGAGTCCTAAGTTATCTATCTTGAGATTAAAATGTTTTCCCAACAAGTAATTATGCTACATTTGTAAAGCATGAACAATCATTGTAAGTTAAAAATCATGAGGGGAATAATTCACCTCATATAGCTTTATATTTAATGACTCATATGCCACTACTTCACCATCTTGCATAAAAAATCCTCCTAGTCCATCCCCTGATGCATCTGTGACCACTGAAAATTAACCATTGGGGTCCAAAACTCTCAACACTAGTGCTGATGTAAGCCTTATTTTTAACTCTTGGAAGGTTACTTCTCATTTTTATGACCAAAAACAGTTGTGGTTCTTCCATTGTAATAAATTAATTTAGTTAGCTATCTTGGAAAATTTTAGAATTAACTTGCTATAATACCTTACTAACCCCATGAAGCTTCTTACCTCATGCACATTCTTTGGTGCCAACCATTCCATAATGGCTCTAATATTCATTAGATACACTAGGATACCATATGAAGAGATAATATGTCCCAAATAATGGACCCATTCTTGGAAAAATGCACACTTGGATAACTTTCCATACAACTTGTGCTTCAACAACCATTGCAAAACTAGTTCCAAATATTAAAGGTGCTCCTCTTCATTCTTTGAGTAGATAAAAATGTCTTTCAAAAAAATAAGAAAAAAGTGATCAAGGTAATCTATGAATACATTGTTCATGAGATTCATGAATGCTACTAGATAATTAATTAGTCCAAATGGTAACACTATAAACTCATAGTGCTTGTACCAATTTCCAAACATTATTTTCAGAATGTCCTCATCCTAAATCCTCAACTGATGGTATCCCACTAAAAGATCAATCTTAGAAAACATTGTTTCTCAATCTAAATGGTAACACTATAAACTCATAGTGCACGTACCAAGTTCCAAATGTTGTTTATAGAATCTATTCATCCTAAATCTTCAACTAATGGTATCCTGATCGAAGATCAATCTTAAAAAATACTATTACTCCTCACATTTTATCAAAAAGATCATCTATATGAGGTAGTATATAGCTACTTTTGATGGTTTCCTTGTTTAAAATTTTATAATCATGTAGATTCGAAGGGTACCATCCTTATTTTTTATAAATATAATTGGTGCACCCCATGGTGACACATTTGGCCTGATCAACCCCTTAACCAATAATTCATGTAGTTGAGCTTCAATTCAACCAACTTAGTAGTTATCATCATGTATGGTGTCTTATACTATGGTTCTGAACATGGTATGATGTTGATATAAAAATTGAACTCACATATAGCAGGCAAACTTTATAATTCTTCTGGAAACACATCATGAAAATATTTAAGAAATGGGTAATCTTGGAGAGATGGTTCCTTAGGTTCCTCAATTTCATTTATCTTGACAATAAATGCTTGAAACCCTTTTCCTTAATCCCTCTTAAGTTTCATAGCTAAAATATGTCTTATCTTCAACTCTCTTAGCACCTTGAGTTTATGTTTAATTTCTAAAATCATCAAGACACTCAAACTTGTTTAGGTAGCAATCAAACTTGGCTTTATGTTTTGTAAGACAATTGACTCCTAAAATCACATCATATGATCTTAAAGGTACTACATATAAATACACAACTATTATAAACTTAGGCAACCTAATCTCTACTTCAAATAAAAACTTGTCAACCATGATTTTTGAGTCATTACCATATTATACTAACCATGCATTTGTCATTACACCAGCTCTTCTAGTTAACATACTAAGAATCCTAGGAGATATAAAACATTATTTGGCTCTTGTATCTATAAAAATAGAAATTGGATGGTCAAATAAAGTACCTGAAAGCTCAATAGGTAATGCTTGATATTCAACCTACTGATTCTCGATTGGCACATGACTCCATTAATAAAAATTACCCTATTAAGGATATGACCTTTCCCCTTTAACTTATCCCAAGGATAATCATGAACATAAAGGTCTTCTCTATAAATGAAACATCCTCCAGGTGGTCTTTTTCTATCATTTTTTTGGTTTCCCTTGAAACCATCTTTGGATCCATTTCCCTATTTATTGTTACCTGAACCATTGTTGAAAATGGCATTTTGACTTTTAAAATACTTCTTGGAGTCTCAACTCCTCTAATTCCAATTATTATTTTTAAAGGTTAAATTAGAATTTCCAAACCTTTTCTTGAACTTATCCTTGGCCTATGAAATAAACTTTAAATTATACTCATGTTTGACCACCTTCTTGAACTCCTGGTTCATGTTGGAAGGTCCATGAACATCTACTTCTTCATTGATTTGGGGCCTCAAACCCATGATAAACTTCCTAATCCTCAATATCTCATCTCCCTAATATTGAGGTATGTAATTCAACACTTTAGTGAAATGCTACTAGTACTTGTTCACCAATATATCACCCTACTTTAGATTCTAGAAATTTGTGAGCTTCTAATCAAAAGAAAGATATAAGATCCACCATGATCTAAATAATGCCACAAAGTAAGACCAAGTGGTGTTGGTTTAATTACAATTCATTTCCAACCTCTTTTTGTCCCACCATGTATCTTCCTCAACAACCAACTGTTATGCCCCCAAACTACCTTGGTAACCTCAGAGTAGTTTCAAATTTCAAAATACTTTTCCATGTTAGTTAGCCATGCCTCAACTTCATCTCTTAGAATATTACCCATCAAAATTAGGTGGGTTCACCTTCTTCATCTCTATGGTTAACTCCATAACTACATGAGATTTAACATTTTGAGGATTTTCCTACATATCTAGATGTTCTTTAGGTTCATACAAAATACTACACATAATATTTTTAACTTTTATCAAACACTGATGCTTTACATCTTGTAAGAATCCATTGATACTTGATCACTCTAAATGCATGCCCTAAGGGGTGCATTTAGAAAGGGGTGGGAAGACCTTTGGTGATTTATAGGATTGTTATCACTTATTTCCAAATTATTACCAATCTAACTAGATCCCAAAACCATTCCCTAAGATATTTCTACTGCCTTGATTACTCCTCTAGTCTTTTCCTCTTTCCATTCATACTTTTCTTATCTTAAACTCATTTTGGATAGTTAGCTATACTGGGTCAATTGGGTCAGCATATTATAGTTTAGTGGTATTATTTACTTTCTTAGTTTGTTAACCTTTCGACTGACCTAACTCAAACCTAGTAAATTATCTCCAAAAACACATTGGGTTGACCTTGTACAACTAACATTAATTAAAGTATTTAGGGAAATATCCACGTATATATACAAGATCATTCTGGTCATTATTCATATGTGTAATCAAGATTTATTATTCACTCATGCTTTTTCACAATTTGATCTTCCACCATTTTACTTGAGGAGACTTAGCTTAGGTTTTTTACTTAGAGAATCTAGTTTTTTGAATAAGTCTTAGATGATTTGGACTTTCTTAGTGATCCTTACAAACCAAAATAACCTCTTTAAAAGACCCTTTGGCTAAGGGAGAGATTGATTCTCAATGGGTTTACATTTAAGTAAGTATATTATATCTTTGTTCTCCTCTCTTTTAGTAGATAGAGGTAGCATAAGTGTTGGCTCAAATAATACTATCTTTCATATTTTATGTATTAGGGTGTTACTCATAGTTACTTTAATTGAAGTTCCCTATACATGTTTATTTTATTTTATCTGACCCCCACTTTGTGCCACAAGATTTGGTGTGCACTAGATTAGATTTACTTTCTTGTTATTCGAATAGAGTGAATGTTTAAAACCTTCGGACTCCATTAGGGTTGTTTTGCAATTGTGTTAGAATGTAGGCTTTGGAACCCTTCCTAGCATGATATATTGTGACAAGTGATCCCATAATTGGGTCTAGTGGATCCATATTTTGTTCATGCTCCTTCTTAACAAGTGTATCCCAAATTGGAAGTGTAGGTATGCTCTATCTTCTCTGAGCCAAGACTGATTTAAAGACATGATACGCTTTTGATTGCATACATTCTAGTAAACCTAATGTGAAACTAAACCTTTCAAGATTTCTTTCACTCTTTTTCATTCTTATTTGATTATTTTGATTATATATTTTGACATATTGGATCAATTCTATCGACCCAACTATTTTTCTCTATTCATAGGCTTCCAAGAATAGGCAACTAGATCTGCCTAGTCGACCTAGTATAGGTTTTAAGCCTTTCAAACACATAGTTTAACCTACTAAGTTGACAAAGTCAACCCCTTATAGTTTTAGCACTTCTCAGTAGGTTCCTGTACAACTTGATTGATCCTATCGACCTAGTTTACAAGATTCTCATGTATAATTCAAGGTTTTTCATCAACAATCTTCCTTTATTTCATCTTTGATCCACCAAGGTTATTTTATACCTATGTATTTATTTATTTTGTATCTTTCCTTTCATATTTTATAGTCTTTAAAACTACCTTTGCACAGTCAATTGGATTGACACCACCAACCCAATTTTGTGTTGTGTGCTATCTAAAATAACTAGATTGACACTTCTAACCTAGTTCATTTTTAGAACTTAATTTCATAGTACAGGTTTGACCCTATCGACCATATTCTATATTTTGTGCATATAGTGTCAAATATTCAACTTGTTTCAAGTTATAATTAACCTCATATATGCTATTAATTAGTTCACACCTTTCTTTTCCTATTTCTTGCATGCTTATAATATCTCACATAGTCTAATTAGGGGTTTTTAATTAATCACTCAGTTTCACTATTTTTACTTTATGCACACATGGCCAAATCAAAAAAACATAAATAAACACTTTAACATTTAGTCTACCCTAGGCTAACCTACTTTGATTTCATCACCAAGGGGGAAGTTGACTTGATGCTCTGGATAAGTATAAAACAAGGTTAATGGTATATTCTAGTTAAGTACCTAAAACTTTTATTGCTATGATATGTGAAGTGAAGGGTTAGGCCCCAAGACTAAGTCTGTATCATTACCACTATAGTCCCTTTCAACCCAAAATACCTAAAACCATCCTTATATTGCTATAATAACCTTGTTTATAGCCAACTTCCAATCACACTAAAAATCATATCTTAATAATCTAATTAAGAATCATTGACCAGTTAGTCAGCTCTTTAATTTTCAAATTAATTTATTACCCTTTGCTCAATTGTGTGTACAAAAAATTGCATTAGCCAGTGTTAGGGCAAGGTTTTTGTTTTGTGTGCCTTAATTGGATTGGCTAGTGTTGATTTAATTAACTATTTGTTTCCTTTTAGCTCTTAATTTCCTAGATTAGCTATAAAAATGATCTTATTTTAGCTCATGACTTGTTATCATCATTATTTTTCTCCCTATCTATTATACTGGATTGATCCAATTGACCCTATACTTTTTTAGCCCCTGTTGACTATTCTAGATTGACCTAGTCAACCTTGTATAGTTTGCATCTCTTTTTCCATCTTATTTATGTCTCTTTTCATTGTATTGGATTGATTGAATTGACCCTATACAATTTATATGTCCTATTTTCTATTCTTGATTGACCTAGTTGACCCTGTACTATGTTCTTTTCCTATTTGTCAATTTAATTCCCTATCTTTCCTATTTTGCATTCTATTCATCTCTCTTCAGTCAGAATGAAGTATCCTATTAGAATATTCTTGGATATCTTGAATCCATTTAGATACTATATGGGATGTTCATTTCTCCCTCTCTTTTCTTCCCAAGATCACCATCAATCTTGGGGAACCTCTTCTCCTTCTTAACCTATGAACTATAACATGGTGGAAATAACACCTCAAGATGAAGTTGATGGATTTGATCCTTTCTATACTTATCAATAAACTTCTCAAAATATTTAAACTAATGTGGGAGTTATTGATACAATTTTAATTAATAATCCCACTAGTAATCCTTCTTCCAATCCTCTCCCTAATACCAATTTGGGGAGTGCTCCTACAAACACTAGCCCGCCTCCCGATACAACCCAACTTTTAGCCCAAGTTATTCAACAAATGAACATTATGAAAAATTATAATACCAACTAAATGATACAACTTAAACAACACTTAATCAATGTGGTTAATTAACCTCTAATTATTCATCCTCAAGCTAATCCTAATTATATTCCTCCACCTCTCAGGGATGCCTCATGTAATTTTATTCCTCAACCCATATTGAATAATAATATTTTTCAAACCATTCAAAAAGAGCCTTTAGATCCCTTCATTATCTCCATTGACATTGGTAACATATCTAAAACTACCAAATATGATGGGATTAAATACCCTACCTCATTTCTTAAAGCTTTTAACAACCTTGACAAAGAGTGGATCCAAACTATTACCTTCACCACTACTAAAATATTAGTCAAAAATTTTACTGATGATGTATTGGAATGGTATAATCCACTTACCAAAAATTCAATTTGGTAACTTGAATATTTGGTTAATCCTATGGTCAAAGAGTTTCAACACAAAGATCTTCCTTAAAATTGTCTTAGCCACTTCATTAATGCTAAACAAACTCCAATTGAATCAGCTCATGACTTTATCAAAAGATGGAAATCTTTAACTCATAAATCTAATCATAACATGAATGATGATAACTTATTTAAACTATTTATCATGACTTTAATTCCTACTCTCCAATATAAGGTTTGAACCTTGTCTCCTAAAACAATTATGAAGCTCTTGATCAAGCTAAGCATCATGACTTTCTTATGAAGCAATTCAAACCTATTCCTAAACTACTTAAAGGATCTTTCCAAATATCTAATGCTATAACTAGCAATGCTCTGTAAACCCAACAAAGAGTTTCCAAAACTAATATTCATTCACCTTCTCATACACCTCTCTTGATTCAATAAATGAAACAATTTTTACCACCCTCAAAACCTTTCATCTATCCCAATACTCCTTATAATTGGTTTAATCCCAATCTATTTTCCTAGTTCCATATCAACATTGGGAATTCTCATGAATCTTATAGAGGGTTTAATAAATTTTATATCTCCTATATGCTTTGTGATTTATTCAATAATCAAGCTATGATTAATCTGTGTCATCAAGAATACACTGCTACATCCCAAAAATGACAAAATTTTAAAGTTTTTACCTCTAATAACCAAAAATATTCTTCTAATAAGTAAGAAAATGTCAAGGATGTTTGTGCCATTGATGCCAATTATGACCAATATTATAACAACTCTCAACATGTCAACACTACCAAGGTTAATATTCATCATAAATCAGCTCACAATGATCCTGTTACCAAGCCTAAAAAACCATCTTTAGAATAATAACTTATTAAAGATAACACCACCTCTAATGTTGATTCAAAAGCACTTGAGGAACAACTTCCTCCTTCTGATCCTCAAACCCATTCTTCCAAAACTAATTTACCTTATAAACCTCATTTTGGTTCTTCTAAATCTCATTGGAATTATCTTAAAAAACTCAACTCTGTATCCTACAAGATTCATCTTATGGAGTTGGTTCACACTTTATCCTATCATTTCCAATTCCTTATGAAACAACCTCAAGAAATTTAATATCCTTCCTCTATATATGAAGAACCACCTTCTACTAATTATCAACCTACTAATGTTAATACCATTGAAATATCATGTCTTTTTCCAAACCCTCTATTGAATTCCATTAAGAGGACATGATTAATGATGAAATCCTTTTTCATGACGATGATCCACCACTCTTTATTAAAAGATCCATTAATACCACTTTTATCCAAAAAGTCTTAATTGATGAAGGCTTTGGTATTAATGTGACATCATTATGGATTATATAAAAACTTTATTATAACAAGGATCATCTCAAGAAAAATCATTTTACTGATCATGGTTTTGATAAGACAAATTAAAATCCACTTGGTTATATTTAGATTCCATTAACCTTATCATCTAAGACCATTTGAACTAAGATTATGGTCCTTAATCTCCCTTTATCTTACAATATCCTTCTTGGTCATCCATGGACTCATCGAATGAAAACCATTACTTATTTTGGTAGTCAATGTATTAAATTATTACATAATGGAAAATGGTACAAGCATGAAGTTGATCCCAATCCATAGAGCATTCAGCTTCCTAATCCTAAACCTCAATATCATATTCTTACAAATCCTAAGATTAGTAGTGCTCTTTTACCTAAGTTCATAAACATGAGTCCTAATTTTAAAGTTATTCTTATGGATTCTGATGATGATGAGCCCAATTAATTGCAAGACACTTGCAATACTACCATGTTACCTCCATATATTTCACAATGACTTCCTCCTTCTCTATTACCAAGATACTGTCCCATTCTTCTTATTGATGATATTACCAACTTTCCCCTTCTATGCAATGTTTAGAAGCCTTTTTTACTAGAAGATGCCTTCACTTGAATGATTTTGGAGTGGCTAAATTATTTCAAGTCTTCTCATCTATTTCCTTATACATTCAAAAATATTAGGATTTCACCTTCTGAGACTCCCCCTGATTCTCAAGCTTGTACAATCTCTCCAACATATGATGGCAACTATATCATGACCCAAACTCAATCTAGAGACTTGAATGTCTAGCATTACCAAAAAAATTTAGCCCAAATACTTGCTTGTAATTGGGATGTACATACAATTTCTATAGATTATACCTTCAATTTTGAAGGTCATATGCCTCCTATCAATCCTTCTCTTATTGATACTCCTTAGGTGGTAGAACAAATTATGCATTCTAAATCTCTAAAAGTTATTACACCTTTGGATCCAATCATTTCATCCAATCCTTCTCCAATAATTGAATCCACCAACACTTTGATATCTTCTACTCTATCTATTTCTTCTACTCCCAAAATTACACTTGATGCTGAGGCAATCGATGTCTGTCAGATTCATTTTAAATATGATAGTCATGGAAATCAAATTCTTGATCCTAAAGTAGATATTGAGTATTATGTTTCTCTTCCTACCTTGCCTAGTGATGAAGCTATTCTTGAATTACTTCATGCCTATGAGCCTCAAATTCCTTGATAGCATCATAAACTTTGAAAATTTAAAACTAAAGTCCTTGCTTTAACAACTTTATTACTGGCATTGATCCTAAAACAAATCCAATTTCAGCCTTACCCAATGCACCATATCACTTTCAAGATGGTAATGCCATGCTTATTGAAGAAACCAGTTGCATCAAATATGGTACCCCATCTTGTCCTCAATTGATTAAAATCTCTCAAGAGATTTCACCTACTAAAAATGATAATTTTAGCTTATTATTTGACATATATCATGAAGCTTTTGCTTGGTCCTATGAGGACATGCCTAGAATTGACCCTATCGTTATGGTGTATACTATCATTACTTATCCCGATGCCAAGATTATGCATTAAAAGAAAAGAAAAATTCCACTTGAAGTTTCAACCTTATGTCATAAGAAAATCATCAAATTACTTGATGCTAAATTTATTAAACTAGTGGATTATTATTGAATGGGTTTCCAACATTGTTCATGTTTGGAAGAAAGTCACTATGTTCATTCACATTTGTATTGATTTTTTCAATCTTAATCTTTCTTATCACAAGGACAAATTCCCATTACCTTCAATAGATGCCATCATTGATTTCATGGCTGGTTATGAAATGTTATCTCTTATGGATGGTTTCTTAGGATACAATCAGATTCATATCACTCCCAAAGACCAACATAAGAGTACTTTCACCATGACATGGGGCACCTATTTTTCTATTAAAATGCCCTTTAGTCTAAAAAATGCTAGAAACACTTACCAATGTGCTTTGAATCACATATTTCATGATCTCATTAAAATTTTTGTTGGAACCTATGTGGATGATCTCATTGCTAAATCCAAACATCATAAGAATCATATTTTTGATCTCACTATCATCTTTTACCATCTTATTAAATATAAAGTTAGACATAATCCTTATAAATTTGTTTTTGGAGTCCATCTCATAAATTGTTAGGATTCTTAGTCTCTTTTTGCAGTATTGACATTGATCCTACCAAAATTAGTGTTATCATCAACATTCCTAGTGCTCATTCTATTCCTAAGATTCATAATTATTTAGGCAAACTTGGGGTAGTTAGATGATTCATCCTCAAAATGGCATATCAAATTTACTCTGTCAATTCCCTTCTCAGGAAAGTTATTGTTTTAAAACGGATGGATCTATGTCAAAAACCCTTTGATAACATGAAAGAGTCTTTACTTCATCTACCCATACTTTGTCCTCCTAATGATAAACCTTTGATTCTATTTATTTATTCCATGCCTATTTTAGTTGGGACAATGCTTGATCAATAAGATGATATAGGAAGAGAGTGTGTTATCTACTACATTGGCCGAGGCCTCATTGACTATGAAACACATTATTCCAAAATTGAACATGATTCCCTCACTATCTATTTTGTGACTAAAATGCTTCATCAATATATAATTTACCAAATTAATTATGTCATTATTCATTCTGACCCCTTCATCGTTTCTTCTCCAAAGCCTTTCTTCTTAGAGATAGAATTGGCAAATGAATGGTCCTCCTTATGGAATTTGATCTTTGCATCATCACATAAAAAGTTGTTAAAGGGAAATTCATAGATGACCAAATTGTTTTAGATACCATTTAAATGACTTTTCCCCTCCAATATGACCTTCCAGATGAAAATATACTTTATATTGAAGGTCTTAATCAAGTCTATATCTCTTAAAGATTATTTTCATATCTTTACTGCTGATCTTGAAGATAATCAACTTGAAGAATCTTCCACTCCCTTTATTACTACTAAAACAAAGGTATTTATCAAGGAGATTCATGAAATAAATGTTTACTTATATGAGTATACTTATACCCTTCACTTTGATGGTGATAAATAACTTCAAGGAGTTATGGCAGGTTGTATTCTCACAAGTCCTCTTGGCAAAATCATTCCTTTAGCATTCTGCTTCACCTTTGACGTCACCAATAATATGGTTGAGTAAAAATATCTTATCTTAGGCATGAGAGATGATCTTGATTTATACATTCAATACCTTCATGATTTAGGTGATTCTTAACTTATTTGATCTGAATTTAGTGGTGATTATCAATGTAAAAGTGAAAACCTCATTACCTATCATCAAATTTCAACCACTCTTGCTAAGGATTTTATCTCTTTTACCATTGAGCCTCTTCCTAGAGATCAAAATTCCATTACTAATTATCTTTCCTCTTCATCTTCTCTCTTTCATCCTCATCAAGTTATTTTTGATCTTTTTTTTTTCTTATATAAATAAGAAAATCTCTATCCTCAACTCAACCACCAAATTCACCTATTTATCATATTGAGGCTATTACCATTCAACAAATACCTTGGTATAACTACATCATTCAATTATTAAAACACCAAAATTATCCTATTAATTTAGACTATCATGAAAAGACACATACTCACAAACAAGATTTCAAATATGTGTTTCAACACAACATCCTTTACTATCACAATACTGAAGGTACCTTGCTCTATTGTGTTATACAAGATGAGGTTCCTCCTTTTCTTAAACAAGCACATGGGGGAATTTGTGGTAATGACTATAGAGGACATGATACAACATGAAAATTCCTAGATATGGTTTAATTTTGGCCTACTCTTGAAAATAATGCAATTGAATATGCTAAAAAGTGTGATCCTTGTTAGCTTCACGATGCTCTTATCCATTCACCTCCTATTAAAATTTGAACTTTAAAATCTCCTTAACCATTTTCCATATGGGGATTCAATCTCATTATTAAAATTCCTTGCTCCCAAGATGGGCATGTCTTTATTATCACCACTACTAAATATTTTACCAAGTGGGTGGAAGCCATGCCCCTCATTAAAACCATTGATCCTACCATTTCCAAATTTATTCTTAACCAGATTATTTTATGATTTTTCATCCCATACCATCATTTGAAAAAATGGTGGGAATTTCAAGAATAAACATGTTAAACAACTTTACAACAAATTCAAAATCAATCACAAATTTTGCATGCCTTATCATCCATAATGCAATGGTCAAGCTGAGGACACTAATAAAATTCTCAAAATAATTATACAAAAGATAATTTGTGAAACCTATATGGATTTTAATATTCATGTTTACCCCATACTTTGGGCCTAATGGACTAGCATACACACTATCACTGGGGCAACTCTAGTTTTGCTAGTCTATGATTGAGTCAGTCCTTCCTTTAGAAGTTGAACTTCTCTCTCTTCGTATATCTCTTCATGGAATTATTATAAATGAATAATTACATGAATCTAACCTTCATAACCTTGATATTCTTGATGAACATCATCTTTCTACCTTACAACATAACCACCAATATAAGGATTACATCGCCAGACAACATAATAAATGTGTTAAAGTCCACACTTTTAATATTGGTGATCTTGTCCTTAAATTAGATGACACCCATGATAAAGAAGGTAAATACACCTAAAAATTGTGGGGATCATATTTATTTAAAGATATTCTAGGTCTAATCACCTACCATATTCAAACCAATGAAGGCCATGTTTTTAAAGATCCCACCAACACACAATTCCTCAAAAATTACTTTGCTTAAACATTTAATTCTTGTCATGTTTTCTATCTATATATATCCGACACATTTTTATAGGTTTCTTAAGCATGGGTCTCTCCCTTTTTAGTATTTTCCTTCCTTTCATAAACCTTTAGTCCTCCCTTTTGGTCTTTTGGTTTCTTGCTGTACCATAGTCTTCTTTAGCTTCTTGCATTTTCTTTTGTTTTTGGCACCCTTTGGGTTTTTATTTTGTGAGTTTATTTGTAAGACCACAGATAGGACCTGACATTACTCACAAAGCCACCATCTTTTATCTATTTTTCTCTTTCATTATTACTACTTACTAATGCTATTTTGGCATCCTTTGGGTTTTTATTTTGTGTGTTACTTTATAAGACCATGGATAGGACCCAACATTACTCACAAAATACTACTATTTATTTGCTTACCTCACTTTACTTTTATCTTACTTGTTGGCACCCTCATGGGTTTCTCTTTTATGATTTGTTTTGTAAGACCATGGATAGGACCTAACCCTCCTCATAAAATTACCACCTTTTCATATTCTTCATCCTTGTTCTCAAATTTGGCTTTTTCTTCTTTTGCTAGATGAAATCTTCACAATAATCTATGTTATAATGTTTTCCTCCATTTCCCTCATTCTTATGATAAGGAATAACATTTTACTATCATTGTACCCATTTTTTCCCTTAGTCACATTTTTTATGATTTAAAGTAATTAAAACTATTCCATGTGCCATTCCTCTTGATTTCCCCTTCCTTTCATCTCCACATTGGATAAAATAAGGTCAAAGTCAAGATAACACTTTTATTTCACCTTAGATTTATGAGACTCTTAGAGCCCATGATCTTTGAATTTCTCTCTCTTAACAACCTTTTCCAAAGTATTCAAATGAGATTCATCTTTAGCACCCATGTTTGGTTTTCCAAATCTGTTTGGAGGAATAATAGAAAAAAAGTTAAAATCTAAATCATTTGAAATAAAAGGCAGTAATATCTAAAAGTCAACATAAAAAATCTCAAAAGTCAAATTCACACAAAAATATGTGATTAAAAGCACATCTCCTATTTCCAATCAAAGCTCAAACTCCACAGTTGGCCTTACATAGAGCCAAGGTCCTCTGGGGTGTGATAGGCCAATAGATTAGAATAGGGGAATTTGAAAACCTCTATGTTGCTACATACTTTCTCATGCAAGTACCTAATCTTTGCAGTAGACTAACGACTGTATAAGGGGTCCTAAGGAATTAGGAACACATCGTAGGGAGGTAGGTCCATTTTTTTTTCATGAATTTAACTTTCATGGGATGATCTATTTACTCCATTTGTTGACCCAAGACTTGTATAGCCAAGAGAAGTTCTTCATAGTCCTTAAGATCAAAAGTTCTCTTATTTTGACAAACCTAATTTGAGTGTCTTGACTTTGATAAAGAGTTCCTCTACCTTGGTTTTTCCTTCATTCTCCCCTCCACCCATTTCATTTCCCCCCTTGATAGACAAATTGTGATTCCAAATATATTTTTCCTTCTTCTTTAGTTTTTTTTTCTTCATCTCTTAACAACATGCTAACACTAATTTGTTTCGGTTTTATCTATCCTTAGAGAAAAACAACATGTTTGAACAACTATGGTTATTATTTCTTTTTGACTATGATTTACATTTCTACACTTACTTTACTTTCCTTTTACCATTTATCATTGTTTTACTATCTTTCTATTATGGACACCTGAGTTCATACCTTTTTTCCATTGTTAAGTGTGGTTGGCTTATTACCTCTCACTCATCAATGTTGTTTTCCATTTTATGCATCTTTTTCCATTATTGAGTGAGATGTGGATTATTACTGCTCACTCATCAATGTTGTTTTACCATTTTGTTTAGTCTATTTTACCATTGATTTTTTTTCATTGTCTTTTACCATCTTATTTGACATGTATCTTTGGTTTGACTTGGTGAGTTTTCCTTTGTTACTTAAAGACAGCTTTTTTGATTTTTTAAATCTTTAATAGCCTTGGATTTTTAGTTACCTTATTTAATCTTTTTATTTGACTTAATCATTTGGTCTAACATATCACTTATTACCCTAGCTTGCCAAATTTCCCAAGTACATCCCATCCTCATAACACCAACTATCTTGGATTTTCTTGCATTTGTTTGTTTTTTCTCTTTAGTTTTGTATTCTTGGGTTTGCCAAAAGTAATCTCTATGCCCTACATAATCAGAAACTAACAACACAACATACAACCATCCCATGATAAAGGTAAGTTAAGGTATGCATTGCATTTAATTTTTAGCTATTTACCTTTTTAGATTAGTTTCTCTTTTTAGTCATTCACTTTCAGTTATTTTATGCTTTAAATGCTGTAACTTTTTTTATCATCAACATTGTGTGTTACTATGTTCTTTATCAAATCACCATCCCCTGTTACACATTAGTAACAAATGATGATCTTTGAGTGGGACATATGTTTACACATAATATTTTTAACTTTTATCAATTACTGATGCTTTACATCTTGTAGGAACTCATCGAGACTCAATATCTCTAAGTACATGCCCTAAGGGGTGTATTGCGAAAGGAGTGGGTAGACTTTTGGTACTTCATAGGATTATTTTCCCTTATTTCCACATTATTACCAATTTAACCATATCCCAAAACCATTACCTAAGCTATTTCTCCTACCTTAAGTACTCTTATTTTTTTCTCTTTTCATTCCTCTTTTTCTTTTCTTAAACTCCTTTTAGATAGTCAACTATACTAGGTCGGCTGGGTTGACCCAATATAGTTTAGGGGTATTATTTACTTTCTTAGCTTGTTAGCCTTTTGGTTGACCTAACTCCAACCTAATGAATTGTCCCTAAAAACACACTAGGTCAACTTAGTCAAACTTGTACACTAACTTTCCCAAAATAATTTAGGGCAAGATATGACTACATATACAAGATCATTTTAGTCATTATTCATATGTGAAATCAAGAGTTATTATTCACTTGTGCTTCTTCATAATCTAACCTTCCACCATTCTACTTGAGGAAACTTAGCTTAAGTTTTTTATTTGGAGAATATAGTATTGTGGATAAGTCTTGGATGCTTTATACTTTCTTAGTTATCTTTACAAACCACAACAACCTCTTGGAAATCCCCTTTGGCCAAGGGAGAGTTTGAGTCTTGATGGGTTCACATTCAGGCAAGCATATTCTAACTTTGTTATCATCTCTTTTAGTAGATAAAAGTAACATAAGTGTTGGCTTGAATAATAATATCTTTCATATTTTATGTATTAGGGTGTTACTCATACTTACTTTAATTAAAGTTACCTATACATGTTTGTTTTATTTTTTATAACCCCTACTTTGTGCCATAAGCTTTGGTGTAAACTATATTATATTTACTTTCTTGTTATTATAATAGAGTGAATGTTTTAAACCTTAGGACTCCATTAAGGTTTTTGTATGATTATGTAAGACTTTAGGATTTGGAACCCTTCTTAGCATGATATTTTGTGACAAGTGATCCCCTAATTGGGTCTATTGGATCCCCATATTGGTCATGCTCCCACTTAACAAGTGTATATCCAATTGAAAGTGTAGGTATGCTCTATCTTCTCCAAACTAGGATTGATTTATAGATATGATTCATTTTTGATTGCATATAACCTCATAGTAGTTTAAAATTTCAAAATACTTCTCCATATTATCTAGCCATGCTTTAGCTCCATCTCCCAGAATAGTCCCATAAAACTTAGGTGGGTTCACCTTCTTCATGTCTTTGGAAAAATCCACAACTACCTGAGCTTTAACATTTTGAGTATTTTCCTACTCAGATCAATGCTCTTTAGGTTCATCTTGTTGTTATTATTCCTCATGACCATAAACCACATTCTCTAGAGCTATAATCCAATCTCCAATCTCATTCATGACTGCAAGAATCTGGTCCATCTTTGTTGATTACTTAGTGGTAAATTGACTAGGATAAAATGGAGGATTGCTATCATTAGCATTCTAAGGACCCTCTCTAGAAACTCTAACTTTAAGCATTTTTATTTCTATCAACATAAGGATATAAAAATATTAGTGGACTCATTAGGTCCTAGATTTTGAATCATAGCTCTAATACCACGTGTAACATCCCCACTGGGATCTAACTAAAAATATGTGATTTTTTTAAATAATGCATATACCAAAAATAGATTACACTATGAAAATATAACATAGATCCTATGAAGTACTCAAAGCATGGTAAAATAAAACAAATCATATTACATCATATATCATAGATCTCTAACATCATGAGAGTACATTATAATGCAAATATAGAAAGTAACTATATTAACTCAGCCATAACTAATACAAGTCAACAACCACCACTATCAATATATAATAATAAGTAATTTCAACTCTTTATAACAATATTCAATAATAAGTAAAATATAATACAATGTACATATAATATAAATGGACCCCCTGAAGTATACTTCCCAAACTCAAGTATCTATGGCAATCTCAAGTGTCATCTCAATAAGTAATACTAATTTAGGGAGGGAGAGCATCATTCAAGCACTTTTCCACACCAACCACAGACCAACAATCCATCACACTAATACCATTATGAAATGGCCCTCCCTTCATGGATTAGTAGATAGTTATGACACATGAATCTAGAGAGACAAACAAGTACCCATGTGTGATATGATTTCAAACTAAACATGTAGTGTATCATAGAAAATATGATCTATTAAAAAATATCACACAAATATGTAAATCATACTCATGAAATGATAATGTATCACTAGACATAATTTGACCAAAGTTTTAATAATAATAATATAAAAATGATCTATATATCAATCAAATTCATACACACCACTTGATCAGACTGCCTTCATCTGGCATTATCATGCTAGTAAGCCAATGAAGTCCATCTCATTTCTTACTCCATATCAGCAATGCAAATTGGTTAATTTATAGTTCAACCAAAATATTCATATAATTTACATCCTACTAATAACCACATCATATAGCATGCTAAATAAATAACCAATACATACATTTATTTTGTCAAACATATGAATGAATCTTACATTATGTTCTATCCCACACTAGAAATAATGCCTATAGTTCATACCATCTAGATAAATTACATAATAAATTATAGATTCTAATTATCACAATACATTTTTATACATGCCACACCCTATGATAACCCATATTACCATAGTCCAATATTTTTAAGCATAACTAATAAGTGTTGTAACCAATTAGATAAAGTAATCACAAATTCATGGAGACCTAAACTTTCATTAAACCAAGTATAAACAAACAATTCTCAATTCATATGAAACATAAAATACTCATTTATTATATTATTAGAGTATTATTTACATGCCCTCATAAATCTCTATTATACATAATTTTTAAATATAATTTATAATTAAAAGTACACACCCCAATGTACCATTATATACTAATAGGCACATTTACACTCATTTTCGTAATAAGCACTATGTTAATAAAACCATAAATACATAACTTGTTATAATTTTATATTCTATGTGACAAGTTTGTACCACAAGATTAATATAACAAGTGACCCCAAGTATGCCACAAAGCTTATCTCATGATACATAAATGCTATGTTTACCTATGGCACTATTATTTTTAATTAATAAATCATATCATAAAGCATATAATGTTTCCAAAAGACATATGGTGACATTATATATTTATTAATAAGAAATATTCCAAAATATTTAAGTTTACAAAGCTTATTTCCACTTTATAACCATGCTTATTATAAAAACTATAGTGCTATTAAAAAAATATACACCCACGTATATGGTTAAATAATGATGCAATTTAAGTAAACATAATTCACATATTATAATATGCTATCTTAGAATCAAATAATATAGTTTTCCTAATTATGGTGACACCAAAAACATATTTCTACTTAAGAGATTTTTTTTATAATTATACACATTTTAATTTTTAATGATTCAAATATATATCCTATCAATATATTAGAGTATGTACATAGTGACTCCAAGATTATGGTGACCAAGAAAATATATAACATGTTGAATATTGTATCATAAGTCAATTTAATATATTAATAAAGGTTGGAAAACTATCTTTCTAGTTACTCAACAATATGATATATACTAGAAAATAAATAGTGAGTCCTTTATCACTTGTACAGGCTGGGAATATCAAAATAAAGTGATCATAATAGGCTGAAAATGTATATCAATGACTCAATAATATATAATGACTCAACTAATTATGGCAGCCATTATATTTGAACATTGATGACTTTTATAAATTTACGCACAAACTCTAAGTCATTTAATATTCATATGTATATGCAGTAAAACTCTAACAACTCAAGCTAAAAAGATACGATGATTATATATTCAAAATATAATGCATGTTTTCACATTATTCTTTATGAAATATAATGACTCAATACTTTACCATAGAGTAGGAGTTAATTACAAATCAATTTCAAAAGGACATTATACAAGCTCGGATATAAAATATACAACTATTCATATAATAGAATACATTGAATAAAAAGTATACAAGATGGATAAATATATATAAGTGACTCAATATACATTAAATCCCTCTTTAATTTAGGCTTGTAGACTAAACATAAAGATACATTGATCCAATAATTTATAGTAGGCTATATATTAAACCAAATCAATTTACTAATACTGTCAGATCTGGAAAACATAATTATATAGCACTTAAGTTAGATAATCTCAATGACCCTACTTAAATAGGATAGTAATAATGATTTTGATTGCCTAGGGATAAAATAACCAATGAATCTATTAAAAATTTATCTAATATTAACTACATGTCCAAAATTAATGATGCCACTAGGATATTTTAATTACTATAGGTAAGAATAAGGTGATGCCCTTCTATAAATTCATGCGTTATACTAGAAATTTTCATCTCTTGACCTAACCCAGGTTGATGCCTATTTTACTTGAATTTATTCAATTTATAAAATATAATTATTTTGCATTTCAAAAGATATAGATATGCTTATTAACTAGTTCAATGTTTTTATTTATTATTTGGTTTACCAACATATATCGAAACTAGCATTTGATTGCTAAGTTGTATGTTTCACAAGCCAAGAATAAGGAGTACAAAAATTCTAGATAACACAAGTTTTTACAAAAATCTCTTATTATTTAATGACTTAGTTACTTTGTTTTTAGGTTGAAATAAATTTAAATGATGCCACAGTATAGTCATATGAAAATAATCTCAACAATAAAAAGAACATTGGCTAGGATATTAAACATTTTTAGCATGATTGTGCATAATTAAATAACACCACCTACTTGGCAATTTAGAATTTTCCTTTCATTTGTCTGACCTTGCTAACATGTCACTCTCTCAACACCTCTTTTTTCCTCTTCTAGATTCTCCTTCTGTACTAAACTTCTCTTTTTATTTCTTCCAATAAAACACTTATGATCATTTATTTTCTAAGAGTCTTTTTTTAAATAGGCATATCCCTTTTTTTGTTTTAAATATTTTTATTTTCTTTTCTTTGTTTTAGTTATTTTTTAATATATTTGATTTTCTTAAATTTAGTCATTTCTCTTTTTTTATTCTTTATTGTCTTTTTCTTATTTTTTCATTTATTTTAACATAAATAGAGAAAATATATAATTTAATTAATATCTCTTATTATCACAAGTTTTAATGACCATTTTGACAATAAATAATTATGATTTTTAAAATTTAATCATGCTAGTAAGGTTTACACTATATTTAAACATTAAAATATGCCAATACACAAAATAAATTCATTAATCTATTTACCTATGCTGACAAACCATATAAATTGACTTTCCAAATAAATAATAAATAAACACACCATGTGCAAACCATTCTTAATGCATTCTACCATGTGCTAACTATTGTGGTATGTGTAAGGTTCTCACCAATTCTCTATCATCCTTTGAAATCTCCATCTACATCACCCTCTCTGATGATTATCTCCCTACAGAATGATCTAAGGGATGAGTTCTACATCAACCTCACAACATGTAGGTAGTTAGATCATATCAACATGATAAACATATAGCATAAAATATAATTGAAACAACACATCAATATGCTTGAAATGTAAATGCATACACTATAGCTAACTCATAGTAAAGTGACATGTACCATCATATATCTTAGAAATATCCTACTATCCTATAATAGCATATATCTCAAGCTTAGTCATAAATATAACCAATATCAAATGTGTCCACTAAAAATATCCATGAATAGTCAAGCAGTTTGCTTAGTAAGGAATTAGGATGTAACTCAAGATTTGGTGCTATTATTTATCAAAAACTACACCTTAGTATTATGATTCAAGAGTTGACTTTTAGATAAGATATTTTTTGTCAATTCAAGGACATACAACACACAACTTCTCATCCTGAGAGGAATGGTGATAGTTCTAATTCCTTCTATAACATACTCCTTATCATCTATGATCTAAATTTAATATCCAATGGGTTGATTAGTTAGTGAATCAAAGAGCTCCTTGCATCCTAGCATATGCTTTCTAGTGCCTGAGTCAATCAACTAGACATTACTCATTGGTTATGAAGTTTAGGAGATAAAAACTACATTCTTATATGTGCTATAAGTTATTTTTACTAGTACCTCCTCTTCAAATCCATCATCTTATTTTGGTTGATTTTGTGTCACTACATGTCATTATTTCTATCATTGAGGATGTATTTTTGATTTATGTGAATCATCTCCACTAGATGTACCCTTTTGACTAGATGTGCCTTGAGTTAAGGCATTATCCTAGTAGTGATCAATGCCACGTGTATTGGTGTAACAAATATGAAACCCCTATTTCACCTTCTCAAAAGTTTTCTATTTTTGTGATTGATTTGGTGGTCCTTTTGAGAAATTTGGACCACATTTCTTGAAAATCAGTGATTTTTCCTTGAACTCATCTTGCATGGACTAAATGGATTCTTCTTGTTCGAGCAAATTCACTAGTTCTTCAAAAGACATTGTTTACTTTACAATGTTCAATGTCATGAATATGAAAAATTGAGAAGGGAGAGCTCTCAATGTGATCAAAATTGATAGCTTATCCTCCATTATTTATCTAAATGAAACTAGTTCTCCCTGAAGTCATTCCACCCAATATAAGAACTCATAAACTTTATTTCCATCTTTCATATTGAGAATATGAAGTTTGGACTGGAGATGGAGGATCTTTGTTTGGTTCTTCACCTTGTAGATAGTAGATAAAATTTTCCAAGCCTCATTTGATGTTGATGCATCTCAAATATGTGTATGAACCTCATCAGTGATACTAAGAGTGATAAACATCAGGGCTTTGGCATTGGACTTATATTTAATTTTCTCACCAGCTTTGGAAAGATGAGTCACTTTACTAGTGATGATGCTCCATATTTAATTGAATTAAAGAATAATGTGCATCTTCATCTTATATGTGATGAAATTTGTCCATTTAAGAAGTTGGGCATCAAAAAAGAGTAATTTTGGTACAAACATTATCTTTATTTATGTAATATTTCACAAAGTTAACAAAACAATATTTTATTACTTCAAAATTTTTGTATGTATAAACAAGTGTACCTTATCAAAGGTAGAGAAAAGTGTTTTTAAAGGATGAAAATTGGCACATAAGTGGGCTAAATATGCTTGTGCAGTCAGAATTGGATACCTATGGGAGAATTACTCTTCATGTTCATCATGTGCATTATAGCCTTTGCCAAGTTTTATGTAATTTTTTTATGCTTGGCACTTTACATTAAACATAAAATATTCGAGTAGGCCTTGGAAAATTAATTTGTCTAGTTGAATATTACCAATGTTCTAGAGGGTATCTTACAGAGCAAAATAAAAGTTAGTGCAATTCGTAAAACTCATTCAAACATACCAAATGCTTATAAACTTGCCCCTTTATTTAGATTCAAGACAATAAAAAACTTTTAGGATTGAAGATTTTGGTAATTTTATCCACTTATCTATAGGAATCATTCTTTTTGGGAGCAACAACTATGGGTTTTGGTACTACAATAGTCAACTAGTCTTTTTGGGAGAAACACCACCTTCTAGAATCACCTTCCCTATGTGACTTATAAAAATAGTTAACACCACCTTTCCTACATAGATCACACTCATTTTCATGGCAAAAATTAACATCACCAGTAAGCACCACCTTTCATGACAATTATGAGGATTTTAGGAAGCTTTCTCCCAAGAAAGGCATAAAATAGAGATTCAATCTTATGGATTGAGTTGGAATGACTTCTTCTACACATGCTTCTTATCATTCTAATCATCAATGTTTGGTCATTCACTTGATATGCTCTAATATTGGATGATGAGGTAAATGAATTTGATTATTTTATTAAAAGGAGATAAACATATATACATCACAAAATTGGTTATCATGTAACTATCCTCAACCATAATAGAAAATCAAACTACCTAACCATAGTAACTAAGCAGATTTTTTAGATAAAACAATGTAATATCAATGATTACACTAAAAAATACAACTTTTCTATTATATTTCTACATTGGTTGTCATTTTTTTCTTACTTTCCTTGTTCATTTTTACATTGTACTTTTTCATATCCTTTAGTATTCACAATTAATTTTCACATATAACCTTCTTAAACCTACTTAAGTAGGTTACCCATTGGATCTCCTCCTAGAAATTGAATGAATGGTATAATAAAATTGCATAATTCATATTAATTTAGAGTAGTAGTGTGGTGATTTTTTAACTTACTCTCTATTTGTATGCCCACTCATTAATATTGGAAGTTAGCGCCCAAGACTTTTGACCCTTCATCATACCTTCCTTCACTTCCTTAAATGGGAGATAAATCTTTGATGATGAAAAATTAATAATTATTCTATAATATGATAGAGGGTGCATTAAAAACACACCAAAAGGATTTGGAAGGACATCATGAATGTGAATGAGCAAGTATTGTTGATAATTTCTCACCACTGATTAATAAATAGACAGCTTCCAACACTTCCCATTCACATCGACCATTTGGTAGTCACATGCCATATAAGGTATAATTCCATCTAGACATTCCATGTTTGAAGGAAAAAAATATGAAGGTTCCCTAGATAACTAGATTAAATTACTATATTCATATTATATGATTAATCAATTCTTTGTTTAATAAAATATTACATTTGATCTTCTAAAAGTTTATTTAATAGTAAAGAAATGGCGGGAAAACTATTGCAATGATGAAGTTAATTTAGACACATGGAATGGTTTCATATACGCACTCAAAGGAACCTATTATCCTATTGGGAACTATGATGAACATTACATAAATTCTCTTAGTTTCACCAAGACAAGACCAATATTTACAACAATACACTAATACATTTCATACTTTGGTGTCTAGACTAGGTAATAAAGTTTTAGATCAAAACCTTATTTTGAAGTACATGTCAAGATCAAGGCCACGTATGTAATTATATATAGTTTCTTATATATATATTTAATTATAGAAGCCTAATATTTTTTTTTCAATTTTTAAGTAAAGGCTGAGTCCAAGACTAAGTGTACACACCCTAATTTTTTCAATCAACACAAGTACTATGTATTTTGTATCTCTTTCATAAGAATTTATTAATAATAAATGGATGTTTTGTTCACATGGTCACTTTAGTCTTTTGGTCCTTATTATGGCTTATCTTCCCATATTTTTTCACCTCTAGTGATCTTGTGTCATGCCAATCCCAATCACAAGGCCCCTTATCCTATTTGTCATAGTCAATACCTAATTTTATGTCTACATGATAATAGTGTAACCCTAGATAGTAGTGCACTATGCTAGTGTCCACCTCTATGTTATTATATATGGTCACATTTTTAGTTTGTTTCAGGTACTTAGCCTTCCTTTTGGTTTTTTACTATGATTTGATCTATCTATTCTCCTTTTTAGCCTAAAAATAAACATCTTACATTCAAATTAAATTTCCTTCTATATAATGAGCCTCACAAGGCATTCTACATCTAGAAATTACTACTTTGACACATAATTAGATAAAAATTAGTTAATAGTATATCTCAAAACTCTACATATTAATCAACATCACACATAGATATACACACTTGATCAAATAAGGGCCCAAGTAAAATTCATTCTATCATATCATGTGCATTGATTATGCACATTTCCTAAGGGATAAATACATGTTATCTAAGACCTTTATCATTAGGGTTAATGTAGGCAACAATTATAATAGTAGGGGTTATACATTATAGATTTTAATATCCCATAACTTATATTTTCCCCTTCCTTTTATATTTGATTCCATTATTTTTTCATGTGTATAGGTGTTCATTAGTGTTTTGAATGGAAATCATCTAAGTAGTGACATATAATAATGATCATGAGTTCCTAAGTGCACATGCACGCACGCGCGCACACACACACACACACACACACACACACACACACACACACACACACACACACACACACACACACACACACACACACACACACACACACACACACACACACACACACACACACACCTAAATTCCCCTCACAACATCCCCTAATGTCTCAATATCCCTATCCAAAAAAGGACATTGGTATGGTGCTTTGGACACTAATACATTGTACTAATGTCCCTCTAACTACACTATTGTCCTAAGGTAGTCAAATCTCTAGTTTTAGAAATGAAAGGGTTACATGATATATTCCTAACCTGTTTTAACATCATCACCATCTAGGGACACTCATTTTACTATAGATACGTGAATCTTCTCCTTGCACTCATTATTTTAGGTAAATCAATTTAATTGGCTATTTTCTAATATACATACATACATACATACATAAATACATACATACATACATACATACATATATATATATATATATGTATATATATATATATATATATATATATATATATATATGTATGTATGTATGTGTGTGTGTGTGTGTGTGTGTGTGTGTGTGTGTGTGTGTGTGTGTGTGTGTGTGTGTGTGTGTGTGTGTGTGTGTGTGTGTGTGTGTGTGTGTGTGTGTGTGTGTGTGTGTGTGTGTGTGTATGTATTCACCCTCTATACTTATCCTTTTAACAACCTAGGATTTACACATATTAAGTCATGAAAATTTAAATCATTTGGTGAACCTGACTTACTTCAATATTGCTTAACAACCCTAGTTCCACTAGGGTTTGCCTTCTCCATTTTTGGTGTAAAAAATTAGGGTTTACAAAATTCTAATTTTTCCTAATTTTTTTCACATCCCAAATAATCCATATCAGTGATCTATTAGGGTTCCATTAGTTTAATATATTTTAAATTTTGCCTACAAACCCTTAAAACCCTAGATCAACATACGAGGTCCTCATATATCCAAACATTAGCCTTTAGATTTTCAAGTCAATTTATGATTTTTTTATACTTTGGGATAAATATATAGCATATTTTCAAATATATATCTATGTTAAATTATATTTTCCCCATATTTTCCCTATTGTTCATTGTTTACATTATATTTTTTGGTAAGTTTAAAATGACTTCTAAGGAACCTATCACCCCTCACCTAGTTGACCAATTTCTAAACTTTTTGCATAATTATACAAATGAATGGACCAATTTTAAAAATTATACATGAGAACATGATCATGAGGATGATTTCATTTATAATGATGATGATTATAGTTTTAATAATGGATATGGTGATTACTATGAGCATGATAATGAAAGTGATAATAAGGATAAATTAGATGCATCTTTTTCACCTTTTCTAATTCAATTTAAAAAAGAAAGTACAAACAACATTACACTTTTTACAAATTATCAAACTAAATTAGATGATATTATTTTTTTACCTTCTTTCACATCTCAAGCTTAACATAGTGTTTGCATGAAAAATATAGATAATTCAAATCTCTCTAACTCTCATACTACATGTCATAATCTACCAAATGAAAACATGATTGCTACTTCCTCTACCCTTGACCCCATTATTAAACATATTTATAACATATGCATTTCACTCATATCTAGTAAAGATACACATTACATATCATCTACACATGAAGATATATTACATGGTATTAAAAAGCTAAAATATTCTTCTAATGTTCTTATCGAGCATGAAAATGATACTTCTTTTACTCTTACCTCTACAAATGAAATAAATTTTGATTTGATGAAACTTGGAATAACATTGATTATTATGATTTTAGTGAAGAAGAAATTGAGTCTAGTCCTTTCTCTACTTCACCTATCTTTCATGTCAAAATTGATTTCTTATTCAATGCTAATTTAAGTAATAAAATTTCTTTAGATAAAAGTGTATGAAATTATACTCATGTTCATAGTTTACATGGTTTAAATTCTAATGATAAAAATGTGTCTCTTGATCCATTAACATGTGATAATAATTTACCAATCAAAAATATAAGAGATAATAATGGAAATCCCCCAACCCTCCTTATGAAAATAGAAACAATTTCTTATACTAACCTCCATGAGGGTGATAGCCAATTTACCTCTCACGAGGTCCAAGATATCAACCCTCCAAAGGTTAGGTGAGCAAACCCACTATCTCTAACAATGTTCCTCTATGTAGTGTGGCAATGGATAAAATTAATAATAAGATTCAAGGTTTAAACAAACCTCTTGGTGATGTTAATATACCCTCACAAGAGGTCATCTTTTTGATGCATGATGTGGGTACTTTATTATAACAAGTACATTGGCTCACCTTGGAAAGTAAATCATAATACTCTTGAGTTGATTATAATTCTATCCATGCCAATCTTATCCCACAAAAAATCTTCAATACAAAATTACCAAATCAGTTTTAGATACCAATATTACCAATGTTTAGTGGACATGGAGACCTACACTTGCACCTCAAATCTTATAGAAAGGATATGGCACATGCCACTTGTAGTTTTATTCTCTTAAAATTATTTCCATAGACTCTAGAGGGTGAGGCTTTAAATTACTTCCATCATTCACTCCATTGTGGTTCACTACATACATATAATGAGTTAGAAGAAATATTTTTCATGCATTATATTAAAAATAAGGGACTTCAAGTCACATATGAGAGGTTTCCTTCACTACACCAAGGTATGTTAGAAATAGTAAATGATTACATATTATGATTCAAATCATGTATGCAGTAATTGATCTACTAGTCGATACATTTAGAGACATAATACATATTTTCTAGAGGCCTCATTTTCCCTCTTAAAGATAAATTTTGATATGATACATCCAAATCATTATGGAATCCATGTTACATAGCTTTGGCATTAGAGAAGAAGTTGGGAGTAGTTGAGACACATTTAGAGTTAGATTCAGATATAGATCTCTCATAGTCATAGCCATCCAATATGATACAAGTACCTAATTCACCCATGATCAATGAAAAAGTGAAAAATAAACAACCAATCAAGATACTCAACAAAGGCAAAGAGATAATTCATATAGCATGTCCCATAATGAGTAGAGCACAAAACACTAGCAAAGAAGATATACAGTTTTTAAATAGAGATAAACCTCATGATATAATATTTACATTATTAGATAGGGGATGATCACACTTACACTTAATAATCACCATCTAGCACATCTATTACGTAGAATAAGGAAAATCCCATATTGAAATTATCATCAAATCAATGGACATTAAGTTAAAAATTATTGTGCACTCATAGATCATATTAACTAATATGTTGACAAAGGCATTATAACAATCATGAAAGGGAATCAAGATCTCTTTATCCACACTCTCCTAGATGACATTCCTCTATGAGTGAGTTATCCCAAGATGTTCCTTTAAATAATCCATTGGTTACTTATCATATGAGCCACGTGATTTTTAGGATACCTACTTAAGTGAGATCTCATGCACCATATATTTACATAGATGGAAATTAGTTCACAAAAATCAACCTACTTATAATAGCATGGTAACAAAATGGAAAAAAACTTAACCACCAGTCTTAGTATGATAAATAATTAATATATTTTCCAAAGATCACATAAATAAAAACACAATTTTAGTACAATAACTAATTAAGATATTTTATAGAGATCACAAAGATCATAACATAGTTTCAAAATGATATTTGATTAAGCTATTTACCATAGAGTTTACACATCTAGCTACTAATAGTGGACCATGAGTAGTGTCAGTTCTATAGTCTACTTCTACACCTACATAGTATGAGTATTATGGTCACTTGTTTACTATTCCATCAAGATTCAAATAGTGCATGCCCTAATTACATGATCCATACATAGATATGGTATGATACTTATATGACATTGATACTAACAAATAACACTCCTAATCCAATAAACATGTATACTCAAACATCTCTATATAATAAATAATAAATTACCACTATCTAGCCACATAATACATTTCCATAGCAAAACATAAGCAATGAATATAATCAAAACATCTACTCAAATACTTAATGCAAAAAATCAAAATTCCAAGTCACATGATATACAGATAATAACATGTACACACACACACACACACACACACACACACACACACACACACACACACACACACACACACACACACACACACACACACACACACACACACACACACACACACACACACACTAGAAACACATTTTAATACAATGATACATAATCACTCAATAATCAAAGTTTGGTCACAAGGAGCAACCTCATTACCCTCACTCTTTGATACATAAACACTAGAGATTGATTCTCTCGCATCTCCTCTACATCTATAATGAGACCGATCTCTACAATTTCACTCCCTCTCTCATATCACCACTACCTTAGCCAAAAACTACATATACTACCTCTATAGATGAATATATTCATCCAAAATATTGATACCTACCCCACTCAAACTATTAGGTAGGGTCATAGCTCACTTTTATAACTTAGTATGTGCCTCATCTCTATCTGTAGATGATTACCTATATACTATACTAACAATGTCCACTCAATAAAATAGGTGGGCATGGGTGCTTATAACTCTTATAGCCCTCTCCAGTAGCCCATAATCCATGATATCATCAGGGATATGTTATGTTAAATATCATATTATAGCCTAAATAATGGTCTCTTAGTACTCATCATCTCTTGCAACTATGCACACTAACAAAATACATTAGACCAAATTAAACAAACTGATTAGTTAATACTAAATAAACAAAGCATGTAAAATCTAAAAATGATAATATATCCTAAACTTATCTAATGGGCACTAGATCTAATACATCCTCAACAACTCCATCCCTAAAAAATAGTGGCATCTATCTGTGTTATCCCCATCATAATAATAAGGCATAGGTAACCCCCACATCATCTATATTAGGTATCTCTATCACAAGGTCTTATTTCATCACTAGAATAGGATCCAACTCAATTTTTATGGGTCTTATCTTACTACCTAGACTTTTTGGGGCTCATATACTCCTCACCCATACCCATGGTATAAGAAGCACATCTTGGACCACACCAAACTATCATGTGACATGCTCATATTAGAACCTCTTAAAAACTTGGTCTATCGATCATACAACCAAAAAATCATTCAAATCCATCTCAACTACATCCCATCCTTGTTCTATCCTTAAAATCCCCTATAGGGTCTCCACATTATGTATTTAGCTGTCACTTCATCCAATACCCATTGATAATGCATCACGTTCCTCAATTTCATGGGATCTATACTAATCCATCTCTATAAAAAAACCTATGGGTGTTCCTAATATTAATGTAGAAACCCCTCATGCCTAATCATTACAATGTGTTCATATACCCAAAAATACAACAATGTGGAGGATATAATCCCACCACCACATTAATATTGAGTAAAATGGTACAAATCCTGATACAAATGGGATAATATCGTGTGACCCCATAAGTATATAATCCTATGCTCTCATATGTCTTACACAAACCCATACATTAGGTATGAAATTAATATCCCACTACCATCCATAATAATAAATGAATCTAATAACACCACCAAAAACTTTCACACTCATGAGACATTAGCTATAATAATCACAAATAACAATATATCATTGTTACTCCCTATTGATGGGTCTTCAAAGGTATAGATGCAAAATATTTTGAGGCTTGATCTATAGCTATATCCCTAATTACCTCCTATAATACATCCCACTAACTAGTAATGGGAAATATCAATATCTTATACAATCCTCTAGGGTAATAGTAATATCCCTAGTGGAAATTCAAAAAGTATATGTATTATCATTCCATCACTCACATATGAAGTCATCATATGATAATCCTAGGGAATTAGTGCAAGTGATGCCACATAACCTAGACCAGACCATATCCAAAGATGATCTCTCATTATATGTTAAGGGCAGCCCATGTAAGCAATCCATCATCCAACCACTACAAAACTCCCTCATATGCACATCTACCTACAAAACACATAGAATCAAACATTAACATCTCTAACTTACAAATACACATGATTAAAAAATCATTAAATGTAGATAATAAAAAATTATAGTATTTAATCCATAGGACATTAGTTTTGTAGATAGGACACTAGTGTTGGAAATTAACATGGTTCGTGGATGGTAGCATGATAGCCCAAGACACTAGCACTATCCTTGGTACATTACTACAGCCATCTAAAAAATGGACATAATCTAGATAAATAATGCTAAAAATGATAAAAAGCTTAATCAACAAGTTAAAAACATGAAAAAGAAGGAGATCCTTACCAGAGTGACCTCCTTGTCCACCTAGATATGTTCCTCCACCTCTTTATAATAGGTCACATTTTCTCCTCATCTCCTTGACATGGTTTTAGGATTAGAGCAACTATTCTCTCAAAATAAAATGTTAAAATGATTTTTGAATTCAATAAATCAACCTATTTAAACCATGTTTTAAAAAATCCCCCCACTTAAGGTTGACCTTGCATGTAAATTTATCCAACTATTACCCAAATATTTCTATCACGATATCTCAAGAATCATAGCTCTGATTTGTGATCCATTTCTTATGTGTAAGACTCAATAAAAAGATCCCCTGCACCATACCAGTTACACTTATATCCCATTTGATTTGTCTCTAAAAATGAAACAAATCATATTTAATCAATAAAATCACTATAGACCATGGTTCTATCTTAGTCAATATTTACAAATGATTCCTCTATGATCACTAAAATATCGATCTTGCAATCCTATTATCAATTATATCTATCACTAACATGCCTACTAGTATAATTTTTTGTTCAATATCCTTACCCTAATTTGAGATTTCTCACCAAAAGGGGGGAAGATATACATAATTCACATTAATACAGTGACTCAAATTTCTCAATTCAGTAACTTAGATATTTAGATACACATATTAGCTCATATACACATATTGAATTAGATATTTAGATACAAATATTAGTTTAGATATTTAGATACATAGATTAGATTAGATATTTAGATACATATATTGACTCAAATATTTAGATGTATAGATTGGCTCAAATATATAGACACATAGTTTTACTTAATCAAACACTTAGATACTCATATAACTAGATGCATAATTTGAATCAGATTTCTTGGGTCCTATGACACTAGTTCATATTCTTAGATTCTACATAGGATTTTGACACATCTCCAGACTTAGATTATGACTATGGGGGAATTTAAATGGTATAATGTACCTATACATACATATTAATTTATGCATAGGATACACAACTAGATTACTTAGATATCAAGTTTGGGGGCATGATGTAAGGTACATGTCCTCAACCTCCACATAATCTCACTAGGTTATATAGATGGAATGGAAAATTATACCATTCTCTATCCATAGATTATTATATTACACTCAAATTATCTCCAAGATGTCACTAGTGTTTTACTAAGCTGGGTTATATGGATATCCACAATGATTGATCCATAGTTTCACACAATACCTAGATTACACTACTTTGTGTGGGACATAGGTCAAGCAATAGTTTTGAACTTTGAGCACATATACTTCTCAAACTCAATTACATATTAGAGTGGGGGAAATCAAGGCTTGTTCCTCCACATTCATATATTAATTCTCAAACTTAGTTATATTTTAGAGTGGGGGAAAGTATGGTTTGCTCCTCCACATTCACATATTACTCCTCAGACTCAATTACATGTCAGTGTGGGGGAAAATAGGGCTTGTTTATCCATAGTTATAGATTAATACTTAGAATCAATTACACATTATAGTGGGAGAAAATAGGGCTTGTTTCTCCATAGTTATAGATTATTCTTCTAACTCAGTTACATGTCAAAGTAGGGGCAAGAAGGGATTATTCCTCTATATTCATAGGCTACTTCTCAGACTTAGTTACATATCAGAAATGGGGAAAAATAGGGATTTGTTTCTAAAAATATAGGAAGTTACTTATATTCAATATATGATATACCCAAATTTTGGATTTTCTCTTCATATTCGATATTCTAAATGCTTGTCTACTTCTCTGGCCCAAAAGAGGGCCAGGTCTAGAACACATACACATAGGTAGGTACATGTATGCATATTATTTTAGTTTTACTCTATAAATTTCATTTTAATTTAATTACTATAATAAATGGGGGGAAAATGTACACACCCTAATTTGTTAAAGCAACACAAGTACTATGTCTTTTGTATCTCTTTCACATGAAGTTCTTAATAATGAATGGAAGTCTTGTTTATGTGGTCACTTTGGTGTTTTGGTCCTTATTATGCTTTGTCTTCCCATATTTTTTCACCTCTAGTGGTCTTATGTCATGATAATACTAGTCACAAGTGCCCCTACCTTATTTTTCATAGTCACTACCTAATTTTTACCTATAAGACAATACCTTGGCCCTAGATAGTAGCACAACACTCTAGTGTCCACCTTAGGGCTATTGTCCAATGGTCACATTTTTAGTTCATTTTGGGTCATTTCCCCTCTTTTTGATTTCTTGTTATGATTTGATATATCTTTGTTCCTTATCATCCTGCAAACAAGCATATTACATTTAAATTAAAGTTCCTTCTATATAAAGAGCCTCACAAGGCATTCTACATCTAGCACTTACTATTTTGGCATATAATTAGATAAAAATTAGTCAATAGTATAGCTTAATTTTTTTATATATTACTCATCATCACACATAGATATACATGCTTGATAAAATAAAAGCCTAAGTAAAATTCATTCTAGCATATCATGCACATTGATTATGCATATTCCCTAAGGTATAACTACATGTAATTTGAGACCCCTATCATTGGGGTTAATTTAGGCAATGGATAGAATAATAGGGGTTTTATATCATGAAATAATTATATCCATAACCTAATTTTACCCCTTACCTTTTCATTTGATTCTATTTTTATTGTGTGTGTAGGTGTTCATTAGGGTTTTGAATGGAAATCAACTAAGCAGTGACACTGAAGAATGATTGGGAGCTCTTGAGCACATCTATAAAACCCTGAAGTTCCTTCACAACATACCTAGAAGTATCCATATCCCTATACACAAAATGACATTAGCACAATGATTTGGACACTAGCATAGTGCAATACTATCCCTCTGACTACACTATTGTCTTAAGGCAGTCAAAGCTCTAGTTTCAAAAATAAAAGGGATCTAGCCTATACTCCTAACCTATTTCATCATCATCACCATCTAGGGAAACTCATTTTACTTTAGATAATCTAATATTCTCCTTAAACTCATTATTTTAGGTAAATAAATTTAATTGGTTATTTATTAATATATATCTATATTTACCCTCTATACTCATTCCTTTAACAACCTAAGATTTACATCTATTAAGTATTGAAAGTTTAAATGACTAAGACATAAGATTCTAAGTCTCAGACTAAGAAATGGTGTAAGCCTTCAAATCATAATTCCAAATAGGTTAATCAATCCAAAAATTATCAATAGAAGAAGAAAAAACCATCAAATGAAGAAAATAAGTAATCTAAGATTAGAAAGTGGTGTTTAGTTCTCAACTTCAACAATCACTCTAATGAAGAGTGTCACACTACAAAGACTCTCTTTGCACAAATTGAAGCAACATTTACAAGACTTGTGACATTAAAAAAGGGTAATAATTTCATGGAATCTAAACCCAATTCCACGGTGGGTACCGTAAACATATCTACAACCCTCAAAAAAATAATTGTTCCATTCTCTAATGTAGATTAATACTCAACTAATATACTTCATTTTTGAAAATAGAAGTCAGAAAAACCTAATTTATCTTGAGGAAGCTTATATATTTAAGAGTAAATTTCAATTAATTCCTCACCCACAACCATACTCCATTATATGGTTTAGTGAGGGATCTGAGAAACATGTCACTCAATAGTGTCATCTCATGTACAACATCAAGACTTTTCAAGATATAATCCTTTGTGATGTCGCTCCAATAGAGGTATGTGATTTTTCACTTAGATAAACATATATTTACCATTTATACATATATTGTATGACAAAAATATCTATAAATGTCTTCATAGATGTTAGTGATTAGTTATACTGCATACTAGGAGTAGTTCCCAAGTTATCACTCATTAGTGCTAAACAATTTAAAAAGCTTATCACATCTAGTAAAAATTTTGTACTTTTAATGGTGAATTTTGAACAAAATAACATTATTGTGACACCATTTCATACTATAGTTACTTTATTAGTTAAAAAAATACATCAAATTTCAACCATAATTTTTAAGAATACAAGGATCTCTTTTAGTCACCAAAATAAGTGATTAAACACTGTGCGGTGAAACACACTACTAATTCAATTCCTAGACTATATCTACATAATTCCATTTATAACACATATAATTTTTGGAAAATGAGGATATTAAGCAAGAAAATATGAACTAATGGATAAAGTACATATCAATCCCAACTCATTACCTTATGGTATCTCGATTGTGTTTGTGCCAAATAAGGATTATACATGGATGTTGTGCATCAATTACAAAAATCTCAACAAGATCAAAATGCATAAGTATAATTATATTTATAGTATTTATGACTTGTGGTCCAATTATGACATGAAAAATTATTCACCAAAATTGATCTTAAGTTTAGAGATCATCATATCCCTATGGAACCCGTATACATAAATAAGGCATCATTCAATGCCAAAGAAAGTTTTCTTGAATGGATGGTGAATCCATTTAGCTTAACCAATGATTCAACTACATTCATGTTGATGATGGATGAAATTATTAGGTAAATAAACATTTCATTTTTTTTAGTCTATCTTGACGACATTCTAATGCTAAGAAAAACATAGGATGAACATTTATGTCACCTAGATCAAGTGCTTATGATTTATATTCTTTAGGATTATGGAATATAACCCTAGGATGATAAAGATCAAAGTAATAAATTAGGGAATAAAATAATATAATATAAATAACCACCAATTTGCATAATAATTGATTTATTTAAATATTATATAAATAAAAATAAATTAGAAAATGTGTAATTAGCTAGAAAATATGATTTAGATGGATAAGTGGCTAGTTGGGAAGTGATGTAAGAGTAGGGTAGAGTGTTTCCAATGGAGAATAGGTGTCAAAACCCTCTTCAAATAATAGCTCATCCCTCTTTTCTAGTATCAAACTATGTTATAGACCTTATGTGTAATGATAATGACCATGTGCAAGTGAAACAATTAAAATATAGGTAAACCTTTACATTGTTTTTGGAAAGCTTGTGTCTTCTATATGATCAAGACCTATATCATTGTTTATTCTATGATTTTATTTATTTCTTAATGAAACCCTAACCCTACATGATTATTAGGGTTTTTATGAACACAAGTGAAATGATAATAAAATTATTAGGGTAGGATGGGCATGACCTTAATACCCCATGTGCTAAGTACTACCTACATACATATACCTCAAAATTGGAGCAAGCCCAATGTAGTTATCCTAATTTAAGTGTTGGTACAAGTGAGAGTGATAATAGTATACTTGAGTATAAGTTCTAATTTTAATTCTTTGATTGTGAATTGAGATTATAAACCTAAGTAAAAATAAGATATGGGATATTATAGATGGATGTATCTCTAAATAGGGGTAAATAGGGATCAATAACCTTAATTTGCATAATTATTTATGAGCTTATTCATGAGAATTGTCATATATCTAATAAATGAATAAGAGTGGGATTTACATAGTGTTTTAATGCTTGTCAAGACATAAAATGAGTCTAGTCTGACCCTAAGATGATTTAGAAAATGGAAATATATCTATTAGGGGTAAGGGAAGCTAAGTTTCAATCATGCTACCCCATTTTCCAATAGCACACTATGTTATAGACTAATGGGGATGCACTATTATCCAAGTGGTTGGCACATGTGAAAAAATGATTGAAGATGCCTAGATGATGGATCAATATGGATATTAGTATATATATGCATAGGCTAGATATTCATAAAAGTTGGAAAAGGATAAAAAGAGGCCCTAAGATAGGTTTAGGGCTAAGCTAAGGATAGGGTCTATTGATGCAATTTTTGAACACATCAAATCATAATGAGGTAGCCTCTAACATTTAAGAATCATAATGGAGGTAAAATCCACTCTAGGTTATGAGTTATAGGTATGTGGTTTAATAACCAAGTGGTCGAATAATAGGAAAAACATGTAATTTGCTAACTAGGACTATGTATGGATGAATGATAACTAAAATATATTTAAAACTAGGTGAGTTAGTAGATGGGTGGACACTAATTTAAAGTGGGTAGATCTCAAAAATAAATTACAAAAGAGGGAAGGGTAGAGAGAAAATAGGGCTCTATGACTTCAATAATTACCTTTGGGCTGGTTTCTTTGTAGACAAGTGTTTTGAAAACCAATGTTTACTGCTAACAAATACTACACATAAACATACAATTACATCAAGAAGTCTAGGAAAATTGACATAGGGAACTCGATGATCTCAATCAAAGGTTACTCCTTTTGGGGTTGATTTTCACAAATGTAATTATAATATTATAACTCAGATCAAGGAGTTATGTAAGGTATATACACACACACACAAAATACTATATCATAGAAACACTTCTGCACACTCAAAAAGATGAGACAGTCAACCTACTTGCATATAATCAATAATAATTGCTAACTCTTTAATAGCCATTACACATGTGAAATCAAAATATCAATTATAACAAAAGGAATTATTTTTAGCTATTACACCCTTAGAATTATTGAATCAAATAACCAAGAAAAGATAAAACTTGATTACATATAATTTGGAAAGAAAAGGTACCAACATTATTGCATGACAATCAAAATTTGACTTATTCCTATATTGATTTTTCTAATCCTTTGAAATGAGGGTTATAGATGTATATATAGACTTGGGGAGGGGTTTCCTCATCCTCCAAGTGCATACAAAATCATAATTACATTGAATACTTAGAACCTTAAATCTAATTCTAGTTTCAAAACTGCATGTATGCATGTTTGTAGTTAACTTACAATTGTTAAAATATAGTTAGCCTATATAATGTGATGAAACAAGTGCATGCTTATGAATAATTTAGGAAAATTTCATATTCAAGTTATAAATAAGTAGAATATGAGTACAAAATTAACTCTTTTGCATAGATCTGAAAAAAATAACCTTTGACCTAATGCTAGATGAGCATTTACATGATTCTACTGATTATTGGAGACGTTATAGTAGATACTAGTGCTAAATTAGAAATTGCAACATTAGCCTTCTTCTTTGCTTCCAAATCAAGATAAAACTTATGTCCTACATCATGATACTATTTGATAATGTCCATGTTTAGTAATGAGGGTCTATGCACCTTATTTACCTATTCTATGAGCTTGGCATGCTCCATCTTTATGTTTTGAATGTTTATTCTAAAAATTTCTAATTCTATCAGATTTTTCCTAGAAAAATTTAGCTCTACCTCCATTTATTAAAGTGATAATGACTGAAGGATTTGTTTGAAGTCCTTGTATTCTTATTGAAGGAGTTAATCAAAATTGATCCTATTAATAATTTTATCGATTAAGTCTCTTGCCTTTGATAGCTTTAATTCTTCTCAAAATTATAAAATGAGATCTTCATATTATTGATACTTTAGTGTTACTACCCTAAATATTGTGATCCACTCTCTAGCCTCCTAGGTTCTAATTACCACCAAGTTGAGGGTATTTAAGCCTCCAATGGTGTCACTAAATCAAGATAGATATAAGCCTTATTGGTAGTGTAAATAATAATTAACATTAATTTATTCTCATACTCCTTCAAATAATTAAATAACTTATGAGTCTCAGTTATATGAGGATCCAATTTTAACCTCATTTCAGTAATTACTTCTAGATAATTATATAGCTTTGATGTAGCCTACTGAACCTAGATCTCAATTTACTGAATAATTTGGACCATTTGCTGCTACTATTTTATTTGTTCTAAATCTTGTTCAAGATCCTACCTAGCCATTTTAGTCCCATCTTGTAATGCCATTAAAACATCCTTATGAGTTTCAATATAGGACTTAAATTCCTCTATTTATGGGGACTTCCCCAACTTCCTATTCTTCTTTTTAGACAAGGTAAAGATGTCTTATCTTTATTCAAAAATGATTTCCCTTCCAACTTCATATTCCACTTTCCTCTTCCTAACCCTTTGGACTCTTCCTAAATGATTATCAAACATGGAGCTTATCGATGGTAACTTTGTTATTTTAAATTTTGGCTTTTGAGAAGCCTTTGATATAAGATCAGTTTCCCAAGGAGGGATGACTAGTTGTGTTAGATTTATTGGACGTGTGTCCTCAACTATAGTATCAACCAATTGATATTCTAATGTTTGATCTAAAGATCCTTTCAATATTGAGTAGGAAGGAAGGGCCATATGATTTTAGACCTATCCACACCCCCATATTAGGGTAGTGGGTGGATTGTATACACCTATTTTCCCCTTTTAGCCTTCTTCAAGGATATTACAATAGTGCATTGGAAGGATCTAGTGGAAGGCATTGGAAAGTTTATTTGAGTGGATGATACATGAAGTTGGGAGCTTACCAATTCCACTTCAACCTCATTAAAATCCTTCCTTTTGGTTCTAGGATAGACTAAGGCATTGGTTCTTTTTACTTTATGGAAATAGACTCCCCAAGAAGAAGTCATATACTTAGAGATTTGACAATTAAATTATTCTTCTTTCATGATACCACCCTATGCATGTTGTATATAACATTTATAATTGGTAAAGATAAATACCTTTATAAATAATCACCTAAGATATAATCCGTGACCATATTATGATTTACATGATGTAGGAAACCATCATATATTGCCTTTCTATAAATAACAAGTCTCATATAGGTTGATACATGGCATAATCTTGAGTTTGGCTGATACAAAGTGAAATTATTATATTTTGAGAGAGAATGGGTCTATCACCAATTATATTTACACCGGTGATAGATATTCTTCATGGGAAAGTCATCAATGAAATCAATGGCATCCCATATATCTGAATACTTAGCATACCATTCATTGAAGATGGTAGATTCAAACATAGTGTCTATATAATTAGTAGAATCTTTAATGGAAAATTGAGATGGTAGAATTACTCCTCTAAACACCCAGGATGATGAAGCCATTGCCTCTTGACTAGTTTAATCAAAGTTAGTTTTTTGGATTTGAAAATTTCTTTCTACTAATCACATATTTTTAGTTGATATACAGGTGGCTAGGGCTTACTCTTAGAGTAATAATTGAGCTCATTATTTAATTTTGATCAATGAGCATGCCAATAGTCATAAGTCATTGATATAGATTTTGCATTCAATTCTAGATCATGTGATTTTAATGCCCAGCATTTATAAACTTTATTTACCTACATAATTCAAACCTTGTTATTATATTTAGTGGGAAAGCCATGTCTTTCTGTTTTTTGACAAGTGTCATGAAGTAGTTCCACTTTGATAGCTAAGCCTAGTGGGATTTCGGTAATTGGGAGTCAAATTTCATGTTGGGACCGAACCAACTAAATCTTTAAAATTGAAGGCTCTGAACATAAACCCCAAATGAAAATTTTGATGACCAAATCCTTTGGAATAAGAGAAATCCTAAAAATAATTTTTAAAGAGCTAGTCGTAACCATAAAAGTCGCTGAAAAAAAATCCTGAATAGATTCTCTGACCACATAATCTAATGGAGTTATGAACAAAATGTTTGATGAATTAAATATTTAATAGATTCTCTAAACACAAAATCCAATGAAGGAGTTTCAAACAAAATTTACAATGAATAAATTCCAAACTTAAGAATTTTTGAAGTGCAAAGTTTCCAAAAAGTTGAACTTGTGATAAAAAAACTTAGAAGGTTAAGTCCTTCAAATTTTGCATGACTCCAAAACTTTCATAAGTACAAAACTCCCAAAAGACATTAATAAGCTAGTCTAAAATATAAAACACCATTATTTGTACTTTTGAGTGTTGAGATTAAGGAGAAATCCACAAAACTTCCATAGAACGAAGAATAAAACTTAAAAAACATGGGACAAATAAAAAACAAAGTGGGTCCCCATTCTTTAAAAAAAAATAGGGGGAATGTTGGGGTAAAAAAATGGCAACTTACAAGGGGAATAATTCTAATTATTTGATAATTCATAACTTTGGTTAGCAATTTGAAATCACACATGAATCATGCCACAAAAAAATACTTGAATCAGCGATATAAAAAAGACTCTCAACTACCTCATATAACATACTTGACTTCACATCCATGGATCTATGTGTGCTAAAGTGATGTTATTCAACCTTTTTTGTGAGGATATTTAAAAAGACTTGGACTAGCTATAGGTTCTAGTCTAGTTCTTTTGAAGGTCATTAGATCAAGGGAGCTCTATCATTACTCTACTATCAACCAAGCATCCATAGCCCTGATAGAGATACCTTTGGGTTCCTTCTCTCCTCTTCCTCCATTTTTGAGCATGATGCATGGTACATTGACCTTATTTCATCATGTGAGCCTTTGAACCCCTTTTGATTTTCTTTGAGATTTATTGATTGCTCTTTTTGAACACATTAGTTCTTTATTATTATTATTATATGAATGAAATAAGGAGAGCCAAAACCACCATGAGTTGGTGTAGTTGTAGAACAAAAATATTTACTATAACATCTTTATTAGCTACATCCACACCTATGATTATCACCTCTAAACAAGTATTAATATGAAGAGTGTTCTTTGTCCAATAGAGTGAGAAAACCTTTAAAATTTATATGGAGTATTCAAGAATAACTTTCACACACCTGGTAGAAATATTCAATTGTAAAATAACCCTAAATGATTATAATTACTTATTCAAATCTTGAAGACCTCAGACACAAAATTGTAATAAGTTTGTGAATAGACTCCAAATTGTGAGTCCCTTTATAGTTTGCCTTTCCCATATATCAATTCAAGAATAATTAGGGTCCCAACAAGTAGGATGTTAGTTTAGTCATGTCAAGATGAACCAATTAGATATGATAATACTCTAATAAATTTAAAAAACAAAATCACCTAAGGTAAATCTTATGCCCACTAAGGTGGGTTCAGAAGTATTTTATTAATTAGAATAAAGCAAGTACATGAAAAGGGTGCCAATATGCCTTAACCCTTTTACATTGAAAAACATATATTTATAAGTTTTCACCACATACTAGTAATAACCAACTAATCCTACTAACCAAATCCCACAAGAATTCCACTAGAAAAGTAGTTCTAATTATTTAACACAAATATAAAACTAACATAGTAAAACTAAGTTAATTTATCTATGGGGGTGTCTTTATAAAAAGAATCATGCCCCATTTACAATTATTAGTTAAAATAAACAAACCAAAATCCTAATCTAAGTTAAGAGTTTGGAACAATTCATAACAAACCCCCGCCCCGCCCCGCCCCCCCCCCCCCCATGTTCCAAAGTCAGTTCTTTAGACAATGCTAGGCATTTTTCTAAATTTTTCAAATTTGATTCTGTAAAGGGTTTTTGTGAAAATGTCAGTTGTCTGACTAGTAGTTGGGAAATATATAGGATTAAGTTCTTTATTTGCCACCAACATTCATATATAATGATATTTGACATCCATATATTTTTTTTGGCATGAAATACTAGATTCTTGGACATCTTGATTACACTCTGATTATAAATTTATAACTATGTAGGAGAAATTTAAGAAATATGAAGATATTCAAGAATGCATCATACATAAACAATTTATCTAGAAGCATCCCATGCTATAATGTACTCTAATTCTACTAATGAATTTGCCATTGTATCCTACTTCTTATAACACAAAGAAATTGTAGTTAAACCCATATGTATAGTGTATCCTATTGTGGATACTCTGTCATCCACACATCTACCAAAATCTACATCACAATACCCAACAAGTTTTAAGTTATTATTATGGCAGTACTCAAGGCCATATGTTTTCATTTACTGAAGGTAAAAAAGTACTCTTTTTGATGCAAGACAATGAATTTCTTTAGGCTCATGCATAAATTGAGACAAAATTCTAGTTGAAAATGATATATCGAGCCTAGTAGTCATCAAATATATCAAACCTCCCACTAATTATCTATATTTGGCACCATAAAAAAAGGCATTGCCATCATCCTTACACAATTTCAAGTTAATTTCCATGGGAGTGAGGGAAGGTTTACAATCACTCACACCAAACCTATTTAATAACTCAAAAATATACTTAGTTTGTGAAATGAAAATACTATTTTCTTTCTAAGTTAATTATATGATAATATAGTAGTGAAGAAGTCCAAGATATATCATCTCAAACCCATCTTTTAATTCCTTCTTCATATAATTTCTATTGTTTTCATCATTGCCTATGATAAACAAGTCATCAACATAGAGAACAAGAATCACCAATTTCTTACTCTACACTCAAAAATTGAGAGTATCATTAGATTAACTACATTGAAATCCAATTGTCTTCAAGTATGAATCCATTTTTTCATAACAAAACCTAGGTGTCTATTTGATCCCATACAAATATTTTATCAATTTACACACTTTGTGTTCTATACCCACTTTCTCAAAACCTTTAGATTATTTCATATATAGTTCTTCCTATAAATCACCATTCAAAAAGTACTTTTAACATCCATCTGATGTACTTTTTGACCATTTTTTTCTACTAAGGAAAATACCATATAAATAGTGTGACATTTAGTAGTTGGTGTAAATGTTTCCTCATAGTCAATACCTTCTTGTTACACATATCATTTTGCAACAAGTCTTGCCTTATGTTTATCAATGGATCCATCCAAACCATACTTAGTCTTATAAACCCATTTGCATCTTATGGGTTAAACATGTTGAGGTGGATCAACTAAAGCCCAAGTATTATTATTAAGTATTGCATAATAATCACTTTGCATTCATGTTTCCAAACCAGTGCAATAGAAGCTTCCTCAAAAGTAGATGGCTCAATGGAAGAAGTAGTAACAACCATTACATAGTTTACCTATTTACAAGAACTCATAAGACTTGTTAGACCAAATTCTTCTACTTTTAAGTTAGAAAAATTACTTTGAGCCCATTTTAGATACTTACTCAATTATTCAAATTAGGAACACCAAAATTCTCATCATGTGCACCATTTAAAGGAATAATTAGAGAATTTTCAACATTATCTAAGTCATCAGGAATTCCACTTGAAAGGTAGTTCTAATTATTTAACACAAATATAAAACTAACCTAATAAAAATAAGTTAATTTATTTATGGGGGTATCCTTATAAAAAGAAGCATGCCCCATTTACATTTATTATTTAAAATAAACTTATCAAAATCCTAAGCTAAGTTAAGACATCGGAACAAGTCCTAACAAGATCATCATATGAAACAAAAAAATGTATAACCTAGAAAACAATAAAACTAAACTAGAAAGTAGGAAAAACAAATTAGAAAAAAGGATACCTAAAATAGCAAGAAATAAAACTAAACTATAAAGTAGGAAAACTAAACTAGAAAGAAGGAAAACTAAACTAAGTAGGAAAACTAAACTAGAAAATAGGAAAACTAAACTAGAAAGCAAAAAAACTAAACTAGAAAGTGGAAAAACTAAACTACCACCTCTACCACATATTCTTCATCACTTGGGGGTCACTTCAGATGGTATAACCTTGAATTAATGTTTCATAAACTACCTATTAACTAGATATGTAAGTTCATCACCTTGAAGGTCACTTAAATGAAACACATTATTGTCCATGATATCTAAAATTGAGTATGGTCCAATGCATAGTGGGGAAAAATTATCATGTCACCCTTTATTTTCATGGGATTTATCCCATAGAAGCATTAGATCAGAGATGTTAAATGATTTGAAGTTTGACCTTATATCAAACCATACTTTGACTACATCTTGATGTTTGTTAAAATTATATAGGGCCTCAGTCCTTGAGTCTTCCATTTCTATTATATCTAGTAATTGAGATTTTACCTTGTCATTTTATTCCATATATTCCTATATGAATTGATAGGTTTAAAACTTCATCATGATTAGGAATACTGGACATCCTCTATACACTAGTAGATAGGGTGAGGCCTTAAGGGCCTACTTATATCTTGTTTAGTTTACCCACAAGGCATAATTAAGTAAATTATGCCAGTCTATAGACTTATCCATAGTTGATTTCTTAATCACATCTATTAGGTTCTTATTTGTTACTTCAAATAATCCATTTTCCTGAAGATAGTGGTTAGAATATGACTTGATGGTGATCTGATTGTCATGATCCCATTCAGTGAATTCAACTGATTGGAATGCTAGCATGTTGTCACAAACTAGAGAGATGGAAATGTTGAATCTACTTGTGATGTGTTATTCTAAAAAGTGAATCACATCTTGTGATATGGAATTATTGGTGGCCACTAACTTATTCTATTGGGTGAAATAATATGTGGAAATGTGTACAAATGTATGACCTACTAAATATTTTAGGTTAATGATGCCAATGAAGTATAACCCCACTAGGAAAATGACCTTCCTTCAAAAATAGGTTGCAATGGAATTATTGCATGTACTTATATTTTTGCTAAAAATTGGCATTCATAACATGTGTTTACATGGGTATGGGCATCTTTGAAGACTATTGCTAGTAATAACCCACTCTTAAGATGTTGTGAGCTATGGTGTTCTTAGATGGATGACCACTATATATCTTTTGGTGTAGGTTTTCCATAATATCTTGAGCCTTTTCTATTGATATACATCTAAGGCAGATCAATTAATAATTTATCCTATAAATAACTCCTTTTCTAATCATGTAGTGAGTAGATTTAAGCCTCAAATCTCTCCTTCATTCTTAATTAAGTTTTAGGGAACAAGTAACTATAAGTAAATATTGAATTATACAAGTATACCATTACCTTCTGGACACTTGGGCCTCACAAACCTTTTTAATAGTAATGTGTGGGTTAGGTTCAATCATGAGTTGGATGATGCCTTGACTTTAAACAATTTTATCAAACTTGATTTTTATATCAAATTCTTGTAACTTTGCCATCCATTTTTCTCTGTGTTCTCCCAATTCATTCTATATTAAGGTAAGATTGGCAATAGGGTCAATCAAAATAATAATAGTTTTATTTCTTAGGATGTAGTGACATAATTTCTTCATCACTTTCATAAGAGTAAATATTTACTTATTGATCATGGAATACCTAAGTTATACATCGTTCAAATTCATGCTCATAGATGTAATGTGATGCTCAATATCATCTATATTTTTCATTAGGACACCAACAACTGTATGTTCTAAATAAAATGAATATAAGTAGAAGTCCTTTGTGAAATCTAGACTAATCAGTACTAGGGCTTAAGATATAGATTTTTTGATGTCTTGAAAAGAATTTTAGGCCTTGGATGCCCATTCCACTTTAGCATTATATTTGATCATTTCATTTAGGGGTCTCACAATTTCTATAAATTCTAAAATTAACTTTCTTATGAAATTTATTTTCCCAAATAAAGACTTGAGCTCCTTCTTATTATTTGGTAGTGTAATCTTTGAAATCCTATGGATTCTAATTATATAAATGGTGATCCCTTATTTGGTAATGATATGTCCTAAAATCTTGCCCTCAATAACTCCAAATATGCTCTTCTTCAGGTTTAGTGAGATGCCAAACCTTCAACATATTTTGAAGATTGGCTATAGATGGCCTACATGATCATTCCTATTCTTGGAGAAAATATTTAGGTCATCCATATAGATGATTATACATTTACCTATCAATCCTTGAAATTCATGATCCATTGATCACTAAAAGGTGTATCTTGCATTAATTAGGCCAAAAGGCATCTTCGTATATGCATAGGTACCCCACTTTGTGGCTAATATAGTTTTCATTCTATCTTTTGATTCTACCAGCACTTGGTTATAACCTAAAAATCCATCTAGGAAGGACATCATTTCTAAGCCACTAACTATCTAAATAACCTTATCCAGGGGGGAAATGGATAATTATCATTCTCAAAAGATTTATTAAAGTTTTTAAAATCATCACATAATCTAATTTATCCATTATTTTTTATAAATGGGACTAAATTGGCCACCTAGGTAGAATAACTGATTGGGAAGACAATCCTTACACTTAACAACTTGTTTACTTCTCTTTAAATGAGAGGTTATAGGATAGGGTTTACTAGTCTCTATCTTTGTCTGAATGGCTTGTGTTCTAGTTTTAATGGAATTACCTTTAGGTCATAAACCTTCAAGTCCTCATACATCCATACAATAATGTCTTTGTATTGGGTGAGTAAATATTTCACCCATTACCTTTCTTCTAGAGTGAAACTAACGCCAATGTTGATGTAGCATGGGATACTCTCATCTCCCAAATTCTCCATTTTGAAGATAGAATTGTTAACCTTGGGTTGCCTTTATTATTGAACTTGGGGATCTATATAAAATTCTATTTCTAAGGAAACCATTCCAAATGGGAGATGATTTTATTTGAGTTAGATGACACCCTTCTCACTTGAGTCTTCTTGAAAGAGATAATTAACTTCTTTGTCATCAATGATTTGGGACTCATATTATCCTGAGTTGGTTAGAAATCAAATGATCTATTGGTCATCATCAAAGAATTGAAAATTCTATATGTTTTCAGGAATAGAAGGACAAGGTACTAGCTCAATATAGAATCTTTGTACCAAAAATTCTTGGAGAGGTTACAAATTGGAAGTCAAAGTAGCTAGTGAATCTATGTTTTAGTTTTGCTATCTAGGAATAAACACTATATTAAAATCCTTAAAGGATTCAATAAAATCCCATGCTATGTGTTTATATATATTCAAATATGATAGCTTACATTGGTATTTGTTTTTAACCTAATTGATTACTAGCTTTGAATCCCCATATAGCAACAACTACTTGACATTGTTTTTGAGGGCAAAGTATAATCCCAAAATCAATGATTCATATTTGGCTCTCTTATCGGTGTAAAGGAAATATAATCTATATGTTTCCAAGAAATTATTTCCTTATGGATTAATTAACTCAATTCCTATGCTTGATCTCTATTTGGATTTGACACCATCAAAGTGGAGAGTTATAGCTGGGTAGGGCCCTAGGATTTTCGTTCTTGTATTTCATTTCATGTGGTGAAAGTATGAATTCCAAGATGAGGGGATTCATAACTCACCTGTTAATTCTTGAGATGTAACTCTATGATAGGATACTTCATTCTTGGTTCCTGATCAATCCATATTTGGTTTGGAAGGCCTCTCCATGGTAGCCAAATATGAGATAAATCTATTGAGAGGTATCCATAAGTGTCTTAGATTAGTCCCTACTCAGTAATAGTCCATAACATTTAGGTATGTTTAATAAAAGGATGTTGATAGTCATATATAATAATGGATCATATTCTACTTAAATATGCACATTAGTTAGCTCTCCAATCATTGGTACCACTATTTTATCTAACTATGAAACTGTTCTCTTTAATGGGTTTGGAGTTAGGCCAAGATTTTGAAAAATAGAAGTAGGAATCATAGTGGTTGAAGCTCTAGAATTGATGAAGAAATTTTGAATATTTTTTTCAAATGACTTAATGGTTAGAAAAAAAATGTGTAACCTCTAGCTTTATTTTATATGTGATGTTAGTGTTAGAGACCTTGGTTTTCTCTGTACAAACTTTTGTCTTTTCTACAAGGGCCTTCCCTATGATAAAACTACATAGGAGTTATTTTTGTTCAATAATTTGGGCCAATTAATGAAGGGTGATGTTTTCCTTTATTTTATTCATGCCCTCAACAATATTATACCCCTCTACTTTTTTCTTCCTTATTCTGAGGATGATCATTCCCTTTCGAAGGAGGTGGATTATTATCAACTTTCAAATTTGATGAAATAGCTATATTATTTGGAGGAGTAGAAATTGTGAAGGATTTCTTGTTCCTAAGGTTATAACCACCTTTCTGATATTATTTTAAGGAATAGATCTCATCACTCTTATCTTCTAGTATGTTATCATCTTCACTTAGGAAAGAGAACTCATGAGGCTAAAAAAACATGGCAGCGATTGAAGATTCTGAGTTATGGTGGAATTATGGTGGGTTATGAATCAAATCTTACCACACCATATCTCTTTGAAAGATCTCAAAATATACACAAAACTCAACATAGTCAAGTTCCCCATGCTGAGACATGTTATATATTCTACACCAATTTTATAAGGATGTCTCTATTATATTAATTTATAGAAGCTTGTCAGACTACTCTGTATTATTTGTAGTCTTATTGAAGGGTTTATTATACCTTTGAAACCTAGAATTTTGATTATTATTTTGAACATAATCATTACCTATATTTCTTTGCATGTTAAGAAAATCATGGATTAATTTATGAATTTTTTTATCTGGCATCCAACTCTACTTTAGAAGAATATGTGCCCTAAGAAACTATAATAGGGAATTTAAATAAATGATGGTTCTAATAGTAACCATTTCCATGTGCATGGTTGTTTAATAAACTATAATTCAGATTTGACATTTGTGTTAGAGGAGGTGGTGTGTATAAATGATTCTGATTAAATGTGAGGATGTTCTATTTCACATGTGGAATTGGATTTAAAGCTAAGAGATTGACATTGGTACTAGGTGTGACAAGCACCTGAGGATTAAGTTATATGTCAATGTTGATGGCCTCTTTATAAGCCAATGCTAATGTGTTGACATCAACATCCATTCATAAGAAAACATTAGTAATTAGATATGGGGAATTCTTATACATTTCTAATTCTAGCATATCTACTAGTTTATACATTAGGATAAACTAGGTATACATCTTCTAAAATATTGCATTCAAGGCCCAGATTGGGTTATTGGGTTCCCTCTTCATGTTAGTAGAGTGTTCATATATCAAATTGACGCTGGTGACCTACCCAAATTATGTAGTAAAATCAATTTGACACTCATTCTAAGAAGTAATGAAATTCTTTTAAAGATTAAGGTACCAATCATAAACAACATTCTATAATGTGAAAGGAAAAAATCTACAAGCAACATCTTTATTAGTAACATTCATCAACGTCAATGTAGATTTGAAAGACCTGATGTGTTATTCTACTATTCTTCCTCTTGAAAGAGAAAAGGACAATAGATACTTCTTTGGATTCCTCAGTAGGTCATACACATCCCCTGGGATGATAATAGTATATTTGACCAACTAGGGTGGTTGATCTATAGGATGATTCATAAGGAGAGTGTTCTGGCTTAGGGAATGACAAGGGAAGTTGGTAAAAATTTAGGTTTTCTATGATTTGAAAAAGGTGAGATTAGAATACTAGCTTGAGCTCTAGATCTGATCACTCTCTTAGGTGTCTCTCATGTAACTCAATAGAGGGATTAACCTCTTTTATCTTAAAGGCTACAAACCTATTTCTAGCACCAAAAATAATGTTGATGTTATTTTTAAACACACCAAATTGTAATGAGGTATCCTATAACATTTTAGGATCATAATGGAGGTAAACTCCACTCTAGGGCATGAGTTACAGGTATGTGGTTGAACAACCAAGTAGTGGAATAGTAGGCAGAGCATACAGGTTGTTAACCAAGACTATGTATGGATGAATTATATATAAAATAAAGTTAAAATTAGGAAATTTGGTGGATACTAAATTAATGTGGATATATCTTAGAAATAAACTCTAAAAGAGGGAAGGGTAAAGCAAACAAGAGAGCTCTGTGACTTCAAGAATTACCTTTGGGCTGGATTCTTCATGGATAAGTGTTTTGAAAATTGATTTTTGATGTTAGTAGCTATTTCACACACACACACACAAACATAATTAAGTAGTTTGAAAAAAATTGACATAGGGAACTTGAAGATATCGGTCAAAGGTTACACCATTTAGGGTAGATTTTGCACACTCATACTTAGAAGATTATAAATAAAATCATAAAGGTATCTAAGGTAGTTAATGAACACACATTTAATATTATATCATAGAAAACCCTTCTACACACTCAGAATGATGAGATAGTCAAACTACTTACATATAATCAATAATAATTACTAAATCTTTAATCACTATTGCACATCTAAAATTTGTGTATTGATTATAACAAAAGGAATTATTCATAGATATTGTAGACTTAGAATTATTGAATCAAATAACCAAGAAAAGACAAAATTTGATTACACATAATTTAAAAATAAAAGGCACCAACACCATTGTATGACAATCAAAATTTGACTTCTTCCTATATTGATTTTTTTGACCCTTTGAAATGAGGGTTCTAGACATATAAATAGAATTGGGGAGGGGTTTTTTCATCCTCAAAGTTCATGAAAAATCATAATTACATTGCATAATTATAACCTTAGTTCTAATTATAATTTCAAAATTGCATGTATACATGTTCATAGCTAATTTATAATTGCCAAAATATAATTGGCCTATATATTATGACGCAACATTTGCATGCTTATAAATAATTAAAGAAACTTTTATATTCAAGTTCTAAAATAAAAAGAATATGAGTAAAAAATTAAGTAATTTTCACGGATGAACACAAAATTAGACTTTGACCTATGACTATCTGAGCATTTACATGATGATTTTGATTGTTGGAGATGTTATAGTAGATACTAGTGCTAGACTAGAAGTTACAACATTAGCCTTCTTATTTACTTCTAAATAAAGATAAAACTTATGTCTTGCATCATGCTATTGTTTGATATTGTCCATGTTTATTAATAAGTGTCTATGCACCCTATTTACCTATTTGAGGAGCTTGGCATGCTCTGCCTTTGTGTTCTAGAAGTTTATTTTGAAAATTTCTGATTCTGTTACCTTCTTCCTAGAAAAATTTAGCTTAGCCTCAATTTATTCAAGTGATAATCCTTGAATGATCTATTTTAAGTTCTAAAATTATTTATAAAGGATTTGATCAAAATTGATCCTATTAATAAGTTTATAGTTTGATTCTCTTGCCTTTGGTAGATTTAATTCCTCTAGGAATTGAAAAATGAGAGCTTCATGTTCCTGATACTTTGGAATAATTGCCCCAACTACTGTGATCCACTCTCTAGCCTCCTAGGTTATAATTACTACCAAGTTGAGGGAGTTTGAAGCATCCAATGGTGTCATTAAATCATGATGACTATAAGCCTTATTGGTATTATAAAGAATAAGTAACTTTAATTTATTCTCATCCTCATTCAAATAATTAAATAATTTATGAGTCTTAGTTATATAAGGATCCAATTATGACCTCATTATAGTAATTGATTCTAGAGAGTTATATACCTTTGAACAACTTTCTAAACCTCAGTCTCAATTTCTTGAGGAATGTGGACCATTTTCTACTACTCTTTTATTTGTTATAACTTTTGCTCAAGCTCTTGCCTAGCCATTTTAGTCCCATCATATAATTCCATCAAAGCATCCTTATAAGTTTAAATATAGGACTTAAAGTCCTCCATATATAAGGACTACCCAAAATTTCTATTCTTCCTTTTAAACAAGGTGAAGATGTCTTGTCTTTCTTCAAAAATGATTTCCCTTATATATTCATCTTACACTTTCCTCTTCATAATCCTTTGGATACTTTCTAAAGGTTTATCAAACAAGGTGTTTATCAATGGTAACTTTTTTATTTTAAAATTTGGATTTTTAGAAGCCTTTAATCTAATATCAACTACCCAAGTGACTAGTTATGTTAGATTTAATGGTTGTGTGTCCTCAGTTATAGTCTCAACCAATTGATCTTATGATGTTTTCTCTAAATATGCTTTAAGTATTAAGTCAAGAAGGGAGGGACATATGATTTTAGACCAATACACACCCCCATATTGGGGTAGTGTGTGGATTGTATACACATATTTACCCCCTTTTTCCTTCCCCAAGGATGTTATAGTAGTGCATTGGGCATAGCTGGTGGAAGACATTAGCAAGTTTATTTGAGTGGATGATACATGAAGTTGGGAGATTGCCAATGCCCCTTCAACCTTCTTAGAATCCTTACTTTTGGTATTAGGATGGATTTAGATAGTCTCAAAGGGAATTTATGTAGAAACAACAAAAACAATAAATATGGTTGACATTACTTGGGAAATATAAATAATAGGAGTAAAGCAAACATCCTTTATTTTTGGAGTGACTAGAGATGATTGTGTGATAGTATTGAGAGGAATTGAATAAAATTAAACCACTAAAGAAAGGGGAATAAAATATGAAATTAGGGAATAAGGGAATGAAGGTTGAGCCTCCTTACTTGATTACCCATCATTCATAGGTTATTTCCCTTTGTCATCTGTGAAGCTGAAGGCCTTTGCTCTTTGTAATTCCTCCTCTTCATCCATAACTTGTTCATCATTAGTTGGGTTCTGTAGGAGGGGAAGATCTCTTGGATTCATCTTATAAAATATTGTATCTTTATTAGCTAGGGATAAGGCTCACTGAATTGGGGTAGTAACAACGTCTTCACCTATGGATTCCTACACAGAAAATGCAGTTGTGTGATCTTAGATTTATAAATTAGAGGAGTCCAAGTAAATTGGATATTTTCTGAGCTCCTCTATGCTTAGTTTCAGTCATACCAAGTTCTATCTTAATGGACTTAAATACTTGGGGATCTTATTGAGAAGGATCTCATTGTTCATCTATTGGTTGTAGGGGTTTGTTGAGCCAAAAGTTTGAAATAGTCTATCCTTTAGGGGGTATAATCCTTGTGTACACCTCTTTAACTAAAATTAAATATTATCCTTGAATTATACTCAAATTTTATCCCTAAGTCATGCCATTTGTGTTATTTTCATGACTTGGGTGTCATCTTTTGCATTCATAAATAAGAAATCATGGTCATAAGGAATGTGTTGGTATGGAATACCATAGATTTTGATATGTTTCTAAATTAAGCTATGAGGGTCCCAATCTCTAGGGTGGCTAATAAATAATGATTCATTTTACTACCAAACTCCCCAAAATGTTTTCACATTGTGTAACACATTTGGCCTATTACCATATGGGATATGTAGAATGTGCTTTTCTTTTTCTTTATGAAATCTTCTACACTCTACCAAAGCTAAATTGTATTCTCTTGCTCTATGAGTTTATCAAGCACACACTTAGGGAGGTGTAAGGGGTTGAACTTATTACCATTAACCATAATCACTATATAATATAGGTATAGCCAATAGTCACCCTAAGGTACCAATGTATCTGCTATACTCTTAAATATCTTGGGTAGTGGGGCCTCATGGATAGCTAGCCAAACTTGAGGATATATGTTTTCTACAATATAGGTGATATGATCGGTGTATTTATATATGTGCATGAATGAATAATAATTGTAGACATGATTATTTATGTAGTCTAAATATGGGCTCCAAAGTGACCCATAATCCAAGTATATAGTTCTCATTATTCTATCAAGGAGGTATGACATCATATAAAAATGGCCTCCAATGGACAATTTATTTTTGTGTAGAATTTACTACCATAGCCTAACACTGACAATCTCCCCTAGGTAAAAAGTCATGTAAAAGGTCATCATCATGTCTATAAGTGGTACCCAATATAGGTGGATAAAATGGATGCTTGGGAGGTTAGATAGTCTATTCAAAAGGTCCATCCTGATACAGACCCCCAATCTAAATTTGTTGATATACACTGGGTCTTTTTTTTTTAGGTTAATAGATTCCCTAAGAAGAAGCCATCCACTCAAAGATTTTTTGATTGAATTATTCTTCTTCCATGTTACCACCCTATGCATGTTGAATATAGCATCTAAAATTGGTAAAGATAAATACCTTTAGAAATATATACCTGAGATACAAGCCATACTATCTTGTGATTTACATGATGCAGGAAGACATCATCTATCACCTTACTAGAAAAAACAAGTCTCGTAGTAGGTTGATATATGAAATAACCTCTAGCATGGATATCATGAAGTTCAATCTTTGTATTTTGAGAGAGAGAGTTGGTATTTCACCAATTGGCTCTATAATGGTGATAGATTTTCTTCATGGGAAAAGGTGTCAACAACATCAATGGCATTCCATAGGTATAAATACTTGGCATATCATTCATTGAAGATGGTAGACTCAAACATAGTGTCTGTATACTCAGTATAATACTCAATGGAAAACTAAGATGGTAGCATTACTCCACTAAACACCGAAGATGATGAAACCATTACCTCCCAACTAGTTTTCTCAAATTTAGTTTCTTGATTTGAAAATTTCTTTTTGTTGGTCACATCTTTGTAGTTGATGCATAAGTGGCTAGGGCTTGCTCATAGAGTAATAATTAAGCTCAAAATTTACTGGTGATCAATGAGTATGTTAATAGTCACAAGTCATTGATATAAATTTTGCATTTAATTCTAGTTTGTGCACTTTTAATACCTAACATTGATAAACTTGCTTTACTTGTGAAATACAAACCTTATTATTTTATTTGGTATGAAAACCATGTCTTTGCATTTTTTGTCAAGTGTCATGAAGTAGTTCTATTTTATTGGCTAATCCTAGTGGGATTTCAATAGTCAGGAGTTGGGTTTCATGTTGGGACTGAACAAACTAACTCTCACAAATTGAAGGCTCTAAACATAAACCCTAAATGAAAAATTCTATGACCAAATACTTTGAAATAAGGGAAACCTTAAACATAATTTCTAAAGAGTTACCTTGAACACAAAAGCTGATGAACAAAAATCTTGAATAGATTCATTGACCACAAATCTAATGAAAGAGTTATAAATGAAATTATCTAATGAACAAAATCCCAACTAGATTCTTTGAAAACAAAAGATGGTGGAGTTCCAAACTAATTGTCTAATGAATAAATTTTGAACTTAAGAATTTATGAAGTACAAAGTTTTGGAAAAGTTGAACTTGCAATTAAAAAAATCTCAGAATACCAAGTCCTTCAAAGTGTGCATGACTCCAAAACCTACATAAGTGCAAATCTCCTAAAATACATTAATAAGTTAGTTCAAAATGTAAAACACCATTGTTTTTACTTATGAGTGTTGATATTAAGGATTAATCTGTAAAACTTACAAAAAATGAAAAATAAAACTTAAAAAAACATAGGCCAAATCAAAAATAAATTGGGTCCCCATTTATTATAAATAATAGGGGGAATTTTGGGGTACAACATGGTCATCTAAAGTGATACTAATTACATTAAAATGACATTTTATATGACTACATAGAGAAAGTTCTTGACATAGTGTGGAAGCATAAGTTGTAGAAAATATAGAAAAAATCTCATTTTCCATTTGAGAGATACAATATCTAGGATATATAGTAGACACACAAGGAGTACATGTGGAACCAACCAAGATTCAAGTAATCTAGGATACACCCTAACTAAAAAATATCATAGAGTTTCATAGCTTCTTAGGGTTAGAAAATTTCTAGAGGGGATTTATTATTTGTTTTTATCATGTGACTTGGAGTTTTAATCTAGTTACCAAAGGTGTTGCTAAAGCAAATTTCATTTGGTTAGATACACAAAAAAAATCATTCAAGGAATGAAAATTTATATTCTATTTTACACCAATATTTACACTATTGGATCTTCAACAATCATTTGATATTGATACTAACACATAAAAATAAGTAATTGGATCATTCCTCATTCAATAGGTTCATATAATTTCTTACCATAGTTATAATTTTATCACACTAATAAGAAACTACCCAACATTTGATTATGATATTTATGTTATTGTTTAGGCATGTAGACATTGGAAGAATTATATCTTGGGAAAGAAGATTGTGATCCATAAAGATCACACTTTTCTTCATGGTAAATACAGGAAGTTGTGGGGCCAAAAAGTGGAAATTTTTAGTCCAACACACAAATTCAATGGAAATGCATACACAATATTAAAAATAACATGTACATGTTATTTTAAATAAAATTGGTAAATACCAAGTCTTTAACACTTACATCTATTTAACCCTAAAATCTATATATGTGGGGGATATAGGGTTAAAGGGGTAAGAGATAACCTAGGGTACAAGGATGGTAGACTATCTTTAGAGTAGGCTAATTATTTTTGAAACTCAAATAAAACATATACTAAATTTATTATGTTGAGATGTTAAAGATAGAAATTTGGACTATGATAGATATTGTAATAACAATGAAAATAAGATAATTCACTAGTTATGATGCTAATATAGATCTAGATCTAGAACAAGTATAAAGTGGATTAGATCTAGATTCTAGAATAGTCACTTGATTTTGGAAATTATGCTTCTATAACTGCAGACATTTGTATCGACCTAGGATAGTTGTGTGGATGCTAATATCTAACTTAGATGTAGGTTTGTAATACATAATACTTGCTAAAACTAGATGTGACCACCTAGATGATTTATGGTTTAATGTTGCCTTTACTCTTGTGTATTCATATCTAGGTCATGGATTGTCACTCCTTGTCAAATAGAAAAACTCTTGTTCTTCATCTTTATATTGGCCTTAGGAAAAATGGGTTAGTGGGAACATAGTGGTGAGATTCCCCAAAGATACCTATATCAATGAGCATCATCTACATAGAAAATACTTTAAATATGGCCTTAGAATTATGTAGTTCTCAAAGAGGGCCTTAGACCTATGTAGTTCTCCCTTATGTGTTGGATTGTGTGTGAATCATGCAATGTGTGATAAATAAGTACAATAGTGACCTAGATTATAACTTGGAAAACATGCTTCATGGAATGTTATTTAAGTACTTAAGACCTATATATGTGTTGTCCTTATGACTGATATGGAAATAAGAGAAAAGAGAGAAGTTTTTCTCACTTGAGTGCTTGATAGAATGCTTTTGGTAAGTTATTTTAGTCTCTCTAGTTATTTTTTAGGTTCGTGCTAGGTGAATAATGAATGAGGTTTGATATTATATTTATACACATCCCTTTGGAGAATATATCAAATTAAAATACTTAGGTTAACCATATGAATACATTTCATTTTTAAATTGGATGACTTTAGGGCACTGAACACTGACGTTGGCATAAGACACTTATATTGACGCATGAGTCTAACTCAGATGCAAGTTTTTGGGTAGTTAGAAAACATGTGTAGGTCCATAACCTATAGATATGGAAGGTAAGAAGGTTTATAACATTTTTGACAAGATAACAGGGTTAGGTTATTAGAATAACATTGGTTATATTAAGATATAAGAAATTAGGCAAATGAAGATAATGTATATAAGCCTTTTCATTGTGGGAAAGGTCTATAAGCTAGAGGTAAATCCATGATATGTATTTTCCAAGTGTAAAATACTAAGAATATATATAATTTAGAAATAGAGTCTACATCTGACCCCTTTAATCTAGTAATTAAATTTCAAGTTTAAAATAAAAGATATGTATACTTAGGTGGTTATAACACACCTTGTCTTTGCTTGAGTCCAACTCAAGTGATTTTATAGTGACCAACCTATAAATAATATGTTACAATATATAATCAATGAATATAATATAAAATTGAAAGAATTTAAATAATTAAAATTGAAAGAGAGTAAGGTTTAGAAGTATACTTTTGTATTGATGCAACTGTCTTGCATTTTGGCAAATTGATTTTAAAGAAATATCATTATAAATCATTGAAACTGAGATTAGGAAAAACATAAATTTATAAATTTCATATATAAAAATATATATAGAGATATATTAGAGGTCACATACCACTAACCTTGAATAAAATATGAGTTTCCACCTGATAATTGATATTAGTTTAACTATGCAACCCAATCATACTTATAACCTGGTGAGTGTGAGTCAACCAAGTCAACTCACACTATAAAATGATTGAGTATGGATGATGTAATCAATTCCAACCTATAAAATTGGAAATATTTAAGTATTTAATCATATTAACCATACCAAAAATCAAACCAACTACTGTAATATATTAGCTTAATATAGTCCATAATAGTCCAACCTGGTGGGTGGTGATAACCCCTGAAAGTGTTTGAAATCTGAAAATGATTTGATTTTTCAATATTAGTCACACATTACATAAAATATACACATTAGATATGTATCATGATTAAATTATGTTTAATAATGGTACCAATTCATAAAAAATTTCCATGTGTATTTGAATCGTATAACTATGTAATTTGACCAATTAAAAACTATGTAATTGTGCTAATTCAAAATTATGCAAGTGTGGAGAACATGCTTCCAAAAAATTCCCCTCACTATATATGGATAAATATGAAAGTTGATATAAATTAGAATGTGGGAAACATGTTTCCATAACATGCCTCTAATGTAATATGAATCCAAGATTTGGTGTAAGTATGGAGAACATGTTTCCAAAACATCCATGTTCACCCTCCAAGTCACCCCAGTCTACACATAGTTCATAGGAGATGCATAAAATGTTTTCATGATTGTGTAGTAATGGGTCACTTGGAAATAATCTTTCACATAGATGTTCCTTTAAATCTCCCAAAGATGTAAGTTGGTGTAGAATGACACCCCAATTAAGTGTCTATGGGTGCTTATGAAGAAAGCCTCATTGCATGCCATGAACACATATTTCCATGCCCTTATGATAAACAAAGAATTAAATACATGCACAATCCATTTCAAAACGGTCCCTAAACTTTAGGAGTGGTAATTATTTACTCTCCAACTCTCCCCTCCCTACAAATACTAAACTCATAAGGACTTCATAAAAGTCATGTGCTTGTGCAATGTTGAGTTCCCTAAAAGTAAGTTTGTGCATAGATGTTTCTCATTTGTGATTGAACTAAATAGTTAGAATTTGTTCACACATAAACCATATGTTGACTTGAACCTATATTGATTTTTAAATGTATACCCCATACAAATATATTTCATTTCACCAATATGATGCACAATTCAGAGTGTGTGGGTCTCCTTGACTTCAAGCAGTAAAATAGAGAAGTGTGTAAAAAGTATTTCTAAATAATGAATATCTAAATAAAAGATCTTAAATATTCTCATGTTCCCTTATTAAAAAAATTAATTGAACTCAAATGATGAAGTCTCATGATAAGTCATAGAGTTCACATATGCTCCCTTGTAAAGTACAAACTATAATCTAGGTTGCGTACCATTCCCTTTACAAACCCATACAAGTTTGATATGAAGGCGCAAACCAAAAAGACCATCATAAGAGACTAGATATAGAAATAATTTGGGAATTTTAAATTTATATATAATATCATCCTCAAATCCCTTCATAAACTCATAGCTTCATCATGCAACCAATTATCTACACAACCTTTAGAACACACTCCCATCTACATAACCTTTAGTGTGCACTCCCATCTACACAACCTTCAATGTTCATAGTTAAATGTGCACCTAGTCCCCTAAATATAGGTACAAATTCTAACCCATAAAATTCACACAAAGGTGATGGGGTGAGGTTAGAGCAAATATTACACATATTTCTCACAAGTAGTTCTAGGTGGATTGATAGGTGACCACCACAAATAAAGGTGGTAATTAAATGAAATTGGATATGAAGGGAGCCAAATATAAACAAGATTGAATGAAAAGGTGATTTTTATAGTGTTATATCATGATAACACACTTATATTAACTACCTATATGCCTTCCGTTCTCAAACACATACATAGATCCATGAGTGACCTTCTAGCTACTTCCATGATCAAATTTTCAGACCTAGGTCAAATAAGCATGGATCTTAGTAATTATTGAAAAAATTTAGATGTTATTAATCAACCTTGATCTATATGAACCATTTAAAATGGAAGTTACTACATACCATATCTAATGGAAAATTAATTATGCATAGCCTTACCTGGTGCTATGTTAACCCTAATTTTTATTTTAAAATGGTCAATATTTATAGGCACCATAACACTGCTAAAATTTGCTCTCTAAGAGACCTCTCTTGATATAAAAAAGATATATTTTTTCAAGTTTATAAGATTAACTTAGACCTTGATATTAATAGGGAATTATTATTTTTCTTCATGTGTGTATTCATGGTTATTGACCCTTGTATTTGGATGTTTATCCCTCTCATTGTTGTCCTCCCTTCACACCTCTGTATAGAACTAAAAGTATATATAAGTCTCATGTTTTGTATACAAAGTTATATTTAGGTGTTATTTGTGGACCATTTTTCATCCTTATTAATTTTGTATTGTGTTTTCTCACCTCCATGAAAAACACTTATGCAATGTACCTAGTTTAAATATTGTGTAACCAATATGGTAGTTTCATTATATTGTTAAGCATGTGAGGTGCTCATTATATTCTTGGTGCATCACCTTTTACATTCCATCAACCCTCTTTCCTTTTCTCTCCCTTTCCCCCTTGCCATGTTTAGGTTTAGAATTATCTATAGATTTCATTCTAATATTTATAGGTCTACATGCTAGTCCTAAACCAGGTGCATATAGAATAGAAGGAATTCAACCTATTCTAGAGGTTCACCCCAAGGAGATAAAGTGTCCCAAACCTTAGGGGGTGATCCCATTATCTCATTGAAGAATATTCTAATTTATTAGGTGTATGGTTTGAGTGATAATAGTTTTGGGCATGCTTGGTGGGACCAAGTTTAAAATTTGGCGAAGGGATTGGTGCTACTCATAGTGTTTCAAGTGTTTAAGATACTGTACAGAGAACTTGGAGACTTGAAATGTCATATCAAATGGTTTAAGTAGTCTGAGTGCCCCAAATTATGTCTTCCCCCCATTCAATGAAAATGCCATTATTACGCCCTCTTTTTATCCATATTAGGTTAAGAGTGCTCTTAGATTCACCGAAGATTGGCCTAGACTAGTAAGATACCAACCACCCCATAGTGTTTGCCTCATTCCCACCCCAATTATATGCTTTTGGCCTCCTACTTATGCTTCCAACCAGATTTTTTAAATATATGTTGCTCCTAATCATTATTTTCACCCTCCTAACTAGCCCCAAAAATGCATCAACAACATCTTACTGAGCTTCACCTAATAAATAAGGGAAGTTAACAAGGATCATGAATATAATAGGTAGTAGGAGGAGTTTACTTACCAAGCTTACATCTAATAATATGAAATGAAATAATAAATAAGGTTTGAAGAGGAATGCATGTCTAGACAAATTACAATCAAGAAAGAGTAGATACACCAAATGCTCAAGAAAACACAAGAAATTAATCCCCAAGCTACCCATTTCATCCCTAGCTTCAAACAAGTTTCTCTTATGACTATAAAAAAATCTATAAGGTGGGAACCTTCTATGCTCAAGGTCCATAAATTCATACAAGGTAAGCCTTTCAAACTCTCAAGCAGGCCTCCTAATTTTAAAATCCCATGTTTTAGAAGTTCCCCTTTCAAATAAAATCTTACACCCATGTTGAATCAAAATCCTATTCTTCCTCAAAATATTTAAACTCAATCATAGTAAACCTCTAAGACCTAACATATAAATTTTAAGATTCCCAACTTAGGTAAGGACACTCATTCTTCAAAAAATAAATCTTTTTTCCCTCCCATAATCTCCCTTTTTGAGGGAGGTCGAGTTGTGTGGAAAAAAATAAATATCATATAAATGAAGAGGAGAGTAATTAAATTGAGTATGATGATGAGATAATTATTGGCATCCCTCTTTGTACCATTAAACCATAAGGATCAGACTTACCACATGAGGATGAAGATGAAGAGTTCAAGGAGAAGGAAGAGACATAGGTTGCCAAATTGTTTAAGGATCTACTACCTTGTGTGATTAAAGAAGACATTAAAAGTGAACATGACTTTCAAGAGGAGTATGTGTATTAAGAGGAAAGACTTAATCAGCTTGTAGTCATAATCATAATTGTAGGAGGAAGGAATTCTTATGCACAACCTATCCAAGCAAGAGGAGGAACTTATAGATCTATGGAAGAAATTCAATGAGTTAGTCAAAGAGTTCAAAGTCCACATCAAACCAATAATTCTCAATACATAGGGTGAAGTCATTAAAGGATTTATTTCTTCACACTAAATGCCATCGAAAATTATTGAGTGTATAGAAAGTGTGTAAGATAATCCTATGGTTGAGGCTATGGTTGAATCAAAGAATCATAGTGAGCCACTTAGTGTCAAAGACCTACATACTGATTTTAGAGTGTATTTGGATGTGGGCATGAACAAAGTCATAAAAATAAAGGAAGTATATATCAATGGGCCTACACACATGGGGAATCAACAAGGGTAGTTCACCAAGTTCATAAGCTTCCCAAACATTAGGTATGAGCTTCATAAGTTTTAGAAGGATCAATGCAAGCAAAGAATATAGTCGATCATGGTAAATTTTAGAAGGGACTGACTCAATATTGAAGACATTTTCCCCTAGGTGAGAAGATTTCACACCATTTATTGGATCCATTCATCAAAAGGGGACCTATTGACCAAATTTGACCTTTGGTCAAATTTTAGTCAACCCCTACATTTCTAAACTTTTTAGAAGTTTCTTCATGTCCTATAAGGGTCTCATATTGGTCTAAATGTTTTACTTGTCCCTAGTCTAGCCTTGGTCTAAGTCTATCCCCCTTGTACTAGTCAAGTAAATGAAAGTAAACCTTAGTCAAATAGGTTAAAACTTTATCAAAGGTCTAAATTATGGTGGATAAGTCCTAATATGGTTTTGGATATGTTTTAAGATGTCTCTAAGTCATTTATTTATCTTTAACATGTTTCATCTGTCAGAAATCCCTTTGGGGCCACCTTTTTAGCAAAATAAAGGACTTATACAAATAGGGTGAGGGGGTAAACTTGTCATCAGGTTGTAGTTAAACATGGGGATGTTAGAGAATGTCAAAAATAGTCATATGATAGTCAAAGAATCAATTATGTTCAAAGAAAGGTAGTTTCCCCTTTTTTTTAGGGCCTTTTGGGCACTTGTGCGAAATGGATGATCTCAGTTTGAGGTGAAAAAATCATTTATGTGCCTCTTTACCTCCAAAAAGTCATTTAAACGTTTAGTTTGTAGATAATTCATAAACAAGTTCAATTCTTGCTTCTTTTCCTTCCTTCTTGTCTTTGTAAGAAAAAAAAGGCTCATCTTCAAACACTTGGTATGGGCCATACAAGTGGATTTGGGAATATTGATTCTGAGAGATGAAAGGTCTCTAAGTTTACTTAGAATACATAACAATAAGTTTCATTTTAGTGTTTCCTCCTTTATGAATAATCACTTAGACTCTAGGTAGATTTTTATGCATTTGCAACCATGAGGGGTCTCCTTTTGAGCCAGTTTATGATTCTTGTGTTTGGTGTTGATGGGTTTTATGTTTTAAAATGTTTATAATGACCTCAAAAAATATTCTCCATCACCATTATAGCATAAATATCATCAAATATCAAAATATCCTATTCTAAGATTGGTTGTTTTGTAAACTGCCAGCTACTTATGCACCTGTAGGTATCTTGAGGGAGTGTTTTCTACATTAGAATGAAAAATGAAGGTTATTTAAGATATTTAAACCAATTAATATGTATTTTTATATATTTTATCAAGTTTTGAATCTTTTTCATTTCAAAAAAAACCCAAAAATTGTGCTTCTCCTGACTGTCATCCCTTGATAGTCCACATATGTATATGCAAGTGTTTTCTACATTGGAAGTTTTTGTTATGGAATCTAGTTCAAAGTGTGTTTTTATATAAAAAATGTATTAAATTTTTATAAATGATCTTTAATTATTTTTAATTTTCTTCCTTGAAATATTCTTGTCAATTCCATATCCTGCCTGTATAAAGCATGTCAATGCACACCTACAGGTGGTTGAGCAGGATACCTACATGAACCTATATGTAGAAATGAGGTAAATTGAAAATTTTGGAGATATTAGTATGATAATAAGGTATTTAAAATTAATATTAAGGTATAAATATGGCAAGGTAAGGTGTCAAACCATGTATAAAAAGTGAAGACTATGTTTAGGACTGTCTGCCCTAAAAGTACTAAACAAAGAACCTCTTATTTTTGTAAGCATCGTATGATATGGATGAAGGAGCTTTTAATACCATTTTAAGGTTTAGGATTTTTTTAAATATTATGGATAAGTAATTAAAAAAAATTTTGAGAGAAAATGATAAATGGAGAGAGGTCCTCTAGAGTTTTAAAGTTGTCCAAAAATTCACTGGAGTTTGATAGTGAAATAAACAGGATATTGAAGTAAAGTGACCTTGCACTTCATAATTGAGAGTCATAGAATATGAAATAAATTTGGAAAAATTAAAAATGGTTTAAAGGATAATTTTGAGTTAATATTTCATGGGATAATTTATAATTTTATGTAATGACCTCATAGGCCCACACCTTGTCCTTACACAGGGCAAAATTTGAACTTACAGCAGGGTTATCAGGTAGTGGTCAACAATTGTTGTTTTTACATTAAATTTGAGATTTTAGGGTAAATTATAGTGAAATTTTTAAAAATATATGAAAATTTATCAATAAACCTAACCCCCAAAGAAGTATCAAGGACCCCATGTGCACCTACAGCCTCTATATGGACTAAGATAGAGGTCAAAAAGTGGAGTCAAGGACTGAGCATGGACTATGAAGGTTTTAGCCATATAAGATGCATTAAAAGTTATTAAATCAGGTTTTTACCTTTTAATAGGAAATTAATAATCTTTTACCCACCATATTACCTTGATCAAACCTATGAGTGACCTACAATCAAGTCAAGGAGACTATAAAAGGCAGTGAGCAATTTGAAGCTTTAAAGGTGATATTATTACTCAAGAATCAAGAGAATGGGATAAAATTAACCATGAGAATAAATTAATGGATAATATATAATTTATTTAATATCTTGATAATATTTTAAAGGAGACACCTATAGGAAACACATCACAATCCATTATTGCAGTCAAGGCAGGGTTTTAGCTTTAAAGGAGCAAGATGAGATGTAGACTACCTAGGGAGGAAAGAAAGGTTTCAAGAATTTTAATATGATTAAATATGATCAAAGTAATTAAATATAATGTCTAGGACACCCTAAATATTCCCAAACACCTCTCTACCTTGGCAAAATGAGCTCAGTTCGTACAGACAAGTTAGGAAACCCTTGGTTCAAGGGGTAAACATGACGAATTCACTAAGGAAAAAGGTTTTGGATGGATTATAAGGATCAATGAGAATGGAATTAAGGTGGATATAATTTATAAACATATTAGGATCATGAAATTGGATTTGAAGGAACATATATAAGGAGGTTTGGGCAAAAACGCAAGAAAACATGGTTTTTAAGCACCTTTTTTGAGAAGATTGAGTTAGTTAGGTACCTAAATGAGGGATTCTAACCTTTAAATTTGGTAAATAACCTAATTAATACCTTATAAAAATCTATAAATTATCAATTTTCCATAATTAATAGGGTAATATTCCTTTATTTTATCTCAAAGGCAGGTCACTTGGTCTAGGCAAGAAAGCCTGTAGGTTTTAGAAACAAAGATGAATCATGCACCAGAAGTCAAGGAAAGCCTAAATTAAGATTTAGAGAGATGTAACACACATTAATAAACATATTTAACCATTTTATAATCTCTAATGACAAACAAAATGGTCTAGGTAAGGAGGTATGTAGGCAGACCAAGTGTGACAACATACAAACCTAGCTCCAAATAGGGGGCCATTTCTAGTTTTATCATTTGAGAAGATTTATAATGACTTGAATGATGTTAATTAGGATGTTAATTAAGTATTAAAATTATATATATTTATGTAAAAACATCAAAGGGTCATTTTGAGGCTTTGATTGTAGGCAGAATGGTGGAAATAAGCCTTAAGCCTAGAGAAATGGTAAACCATTTGTAATTTGAAAAAAGGATGATATTTATAATGGTTTTGAACATGTGTATAAGCTATATAAATAGGTTTTATAGACCAATATTTTTCAAATAAAACCATCAAAAGGCCATTCTCTTGGTGTAAAGGTGATTAGACCTCATAAAACACATAGGAAAGACCCAAATAGCTAACTTGAGATGTTCATATCTCTCATAATACTTTGCATGGTAGGATGAGTTTTTTGGGGATGATGGATAGGGTAAATAAGAATAAATAAGTGGAATTATCAAGTATTTCCAATTTTCAAACTTTATGAACTAAAGTTAAGACTAAAAACCTCTCTAAAACCCTTATAAACCTTCATAAGGACCCGACTAGAGAAAACTTACAATTGGAGCATCCAGATGCAATGGAAGTGCCATGAAACCTACTGTGAATTGTAGAGGACTCTCTAAATGTCTCACACATGTGAATCATATGTATGAAATTGTAGGAACAATATACAAAATAGGGGTTTCTTCACCATTTTTTATGTTTTTTAGGGTCTATAATGTTTCCAAAGGTGAAATCAACTTTGTAAGGGACATATTATAACTCATTATGGTCATTTTATCTTATGAATTTTTTTAAAGTTTTCAAACTAAATCTCTACTTTTCACCAATCAAAATTGACATAATGCACACAAGGGTGAAAAGTGTGAAAACCTTAATTAAATGTAATTTTAGGGTGAAAGTAAGAGATATGAGGCCATGGATAAGTTTTTAAAGTGTCATTCACCCTCTACCACTGATTTTAATGGGAAAATAAAGAATTTTCAAGTCCAAGTGTAGGGGTGATAGAAAATAGGGAGTTTTAAGACTACAAGTAGTGATTCCTCTTTTCCAAGAGTTTCCAAATGAGTAGTATCAGAACCAATGCATGGAATTTCATGATTAAAGGTCTTACCTCTCATTAAAATTTCTATAAATATCCATATTTAATATGGGGATGTTAAAATATATGAAAATTATGAAGGTAGTTTAATGTGCCTAGATTGAAGGTTTTATGCCATTTTGCATAATTCTCGTGACTTGTTTGGACAATTTGACCTCCCAACACTACATGGTTCACCTAAAATATCTTTTACATGAATTTTTAACTAAATTTATCAATTTAACATGTGTCTAAGTGACTTGTGGACTTCCTTTGTCTCTCTCTCAAAGGGCTATAAATATGCATTCTTTTGGCTCTTTTTAGTGGACTCTATTGGCTGATGGGGAAAATCTAGCCAAATTTGTACTTGAAGGACTCTTGAAGAAATATAAAAGTTATTTTTACACTCGACATTATATAATATTGAGTATTAAACTAAATCTTGTTGATATTGTCTAGTGGAAGATCTTCTTTTCTAGTGTGTCAATCGTGGTTGTCTACCTATTTGTAGAAAGGGTGTTGTTACAGGGCTTTGTTAGTATCCTTTCCCAAGTTTATAGGTGTCTTAGAAGTTTTTAATGACCATATTAACTTCATGGAATCATCCATTACCCTCATAAGTATCAAATACCTTATTGATTCTAACCTATGAAACACTGATGTGACAATGCCTCCTATATTGTGAGTTTTGTGTGAGAGAGTCTTGTTTGTCTTTAAGTAGTGTATTTTCAGTCAAGAAGGAGGATACTACATATTGGTGCATCACATTTTTTAGTTTTGTTATTTGTTTTCATAATCCTTTTTCATCTACAAGTTGATAGGTAAAGAAGATATTTAAAGAGTGCATCAAGGAAACTAGCCCTTCTAGAGATTCATCTCAACAAAATTATTACCCATAATAAGAGAGATGTCTCAATTATTCTACTTAGATGAGGAGATATAGGAATCTCCTCAAGGATGAAAATCCAAGTGTAAATAAGATGTAGGTATAATACTCTCATTGAACATATTTTAATAGTCACTATAGTGCACCCCCTTAGTGGAAAATAATCACCTATTCACTTCTACCCATCATATGTTAATGCACTCACATGAACTAAATGAGATATATGAGGTTTTTTTTTTGACCCAAGTGGTATAAGGCCCATATTTATGATATGTATATATTATAGTAGTTGTATTTCCCTAAGTGCTTACATGTGTATGTTATAATCATAGGCTAGCTTGTTGTTTCTTTTTTCTTAAGTGCTTTTGCACATTCATTATTCCTTGTTTACTCCATTTTTTTAGCTAGGGCATAATTATTTAGCAATGGGACAAATATTTATTAGGTAGGTAAAGTTCACATAAGCACATAATAAAAGTAGCGCATGAAGGCTCATACATGAAGCCAAGTCAAGATTATTACATGCAAAAAACTAAAACTTACCAAGAGAATAGATATTATAAGCTTCAATGATTCGATGCCCAATAGATCACTTCAAAACCAATAGGTTCCCACTTAGCATAAAAGTGACTCAAAGAGGTTACCAAAAGTGTTGACCCTCTAGGTCACCCTAGTCTATGTAAAATTTATAGGATGGTACATAGATTTTTTTTTCATTATTACATTGTAATGGGTCCCTTGATAATAATATTTCACATGTAAGTTCCATATAAGTACCTAAGGATGTTTTTTGACATATATTATCACCTTAGATAAGTTTTTATACATGATTATGAAGAAAGACTCACTACACACACTAAATAAATATTTACATGCCCTTATGCTAAACACATATTTAAATTCATGTGTAAACTATTTGTGTAATTTACCTAAGATTTAGGTAGTGGTAAGTGTTGACTCTCCAGGTTTCCCTTCCATTCAAGCACTAAACTCATAAGGACTTTAAAAAATTCATGCACTTATGTAGTGTTGAGTTACCTAAAATTAAGCTTATGCATAGATGCTTCTAATACAGGCCTACACTCAATAGTTATCACATGTTTTCACATCAACCAAGTGTTGATTTTCACCTATAAGGAGTTTCTAATGTGATCCCCATGTAAAGATCCTTCATCACACCAACACATTGAATAAGTCATAGCATGTGGGTCTCCTCAACTTAAAGTAGTAAAAGATTAAAGTGTATAGGGATCAGTTCCAAATCATGAATATCTCACTCAAAGATATTCAATATTCTCACATGACTTTATTAAAAGACTTCCTTACACTCAAATAAAAAGTCCTATTCCAAGTCTTAGAGTTCACATCTACATCTTTGTAAAGTGTAAACTCTAATTTAGGCTATGTACCATTCCCTTAATAGACTAATAAAAATTATATATGGAGTCAAAGATTTTAAATACCATTAAAAGAGACTAGGCATAAAGGGATTTTTGGATTTGTACATTTATATAGAAGATCATCCTCATTTCCCTTTACAAACTTATAACTTGATTATGCAATAAATTCTCTACACAACCTTCAATTTGTACTCCCATCTGTGTAACCTTCATTGTGCATAATTCAATGTGCCCTTGATCCCAAAAATATAGGCATGCATGATAACCCCTACCATACATGAAAAGGTAATGGGGTGTGGTTACAACAAAGCCTATGTAACTTTAGCACAAGTTGGTCTTGTTGGATTGATAGGTGACCACAAAAAATAAAGGTGGTATTTGAACCCAATTGGACAACGAGGGAGATGAATATGAATAAGATTAAATGTAAAGGAAAATTTTAGAGTGTTAGATCATGATAACACACCTTCCTTGGTTACCTATATTCCATCCATTATTAGATGCACATGTGGATCCCTGAGCGACCTTTTAACTACTTCCATGATCAAATTATTAGACCTAAGTTGAATAATAATGGATTGTAATAATTATTTTAAAAACATGGATGCTCTTAATAAAATTTGATCTCTAGGTTACATATTGAATTGAATTTCCTACCTATCACCTCCAATAGTGAATTGATTATGTAGGGCCTTTCCCAGTGCTATATGAACCCTAATGTTTATTATAAAATGGTTGACATATCTAGGCACCATAATGCTACTAAAATTTTCCCTCCAAGATACCTTTCTTGGTATAAAAAATATTTGTTTATTTGAGTTTTTAATATTATCTTGAAACTTAAGATTAATAGGAACTAATTAATTTTATTCATGTTTTGTGTTATGTGTGAATTCATAGTTATTAACCCTTATCTATCAATGTTTTTCCCTCTCATTTCTATCCTCCATTCACACCTCTATGTAGAACCAAAAGTATTTATAGGTCTCATGTTATGTATACATAGGCCTGCATAGACACTATATATGGATCACTTATCATACCTCTTAATGTTGCACTATGTTCCCTTACCTTCATATGAAAAAATTATGTAGTGTGCCTAATTTGAATATTATTTAACTAATATGTTAGTTTTTTGTGTCATTAAGTAGATGAGGTGATTTCTCTATTCTTAGTGTATCACCTTTTACAGTCGATCAATCCTCTTACCTTTTCTCTCTCTTTCCCCTTTTCCAAGTTTAGGTTTAGTGATAGTTTTAGATTTCATTTTTCTCTTTGTAGGTCTATGTATTGGACATAAACTATGTGCATCTAAAATATAATGAATTTGGCCTACTCCAAAGGTTCATCCTAAGGAGGGAATGTGTCCCACACCTTGGAAGATGATCCCATTATCTCATTAAACCATCTTCCAATTTAACATGTGCATGATCTGAGTGATAGCAATTCCCCAATTACAATTTGAATCTAAGAAGTGGTATAAGTGTGGATAACATGTTTCTAAAACATTACCCTAATATAACCTAAATTTGACAACTATTTTAAGTTATAATATGGAGGACATGTTTCCAAAACATGTCCCCACCATAATCTAGGTAAGCTAAATATTTTATAAGTGTGAATAAAATGTTTCCTGAAACATGCCCCCATTGAATCTTAATATGTGAATTAATGTGGAATTCATACCTCCATGACATGACCCCACCAATATTCCCCCATTTGAGTTGAGTGTAATTAGTAGATGAAAGTTACCTTACCTCAAAAGGATAAGATAACTATGTAAACTATTAATGTATTATGTAGAATCTAGAGAGAAATGTCTAGGGAAATGTCTAGGGAAATGACTACATGTGGCTTTCTCTAACCAATTTTAGAAATTTAAAATTTTTACTAAGGTAAAATTATAAAATAAGCCAAGAATTGAAATGGATAAGGCAAAGGGCTATGAAAATATCCTATCAAAATGGCTAAGATAAATGTTGCACATGCAAAACTGTGTAGGGAACTTGTCAAGTAGTTAAGGTAAAATGTTTTGCAAGAAAAACTACTCAAATAAACTCTTTGAGTGGCTAAGTAAAAAAATGCAAGGAATCCTATCAGATAGTTGTGTCTAAGAAAAAGAAAAACTAGATGCAGTCGAAGTCATGATTCAACTAAGGTACAATCTGAAATGACTTTGAGAGTTAGGAATCAATTAAGGAAAAGGAAATGCCTACACATGTTACTACCAACTGCTTAATATAGGTATATTACTCCTTACTTATAATATATTATGCTAAGAAAATCTAACACCACATTAGTGATTGAACAAATAGGTGCCCAAGCAAATAGTCTTTCAATGCAATACCAAGTTTCTCATTGGTTTAGCTAAACATGCAAAAAATATGAAAGACTCAAATTTTCATTGAAACTCATTGGTTAAAAAGGAATCCACCCATAATGATGAATATTTTAAAGGCTCAATTTAATGATTCAAATAGTAAGGCCCAAGGCACAATTCATTCCATTAAAACTAAGAGAACAAAAATAATTTTACTTAACAAATAAAATTCAACATCAAAGGTTTGGTTTGCATGACCTTCTTACATAATTAATCCTTAGCAAGGGTGACCTCAGTCAAACTAAGAGGATTCATGCCTTATCAAAATTATAATATTATATCTAAGCTCTATTAAGTCCTTCTCATATTAAGATGTTTCGTTATCGAAAGGTTTATAACATGAAGCTTACTCAACTACTAACACTTTTGAGATCCCTTTCACATGGCATAAATTAAATGAGAATGTACCCATATTCCTATCAAGAAAAAAATCTATATTTTTACTTTCAATAACAATATAATAGCTATTTATTTGGGTTTTACTCAATAAGATAAGTCTAATCCATCAAATAATATTACATATAGATCCTAAGAAAGACATAATGCTTAATTGATAAGATTATCACAATAAGATATAAGCAAAAAAATCAATCTAACAAATTTATTCAAGGATCCATGAAGGATAAATACTTTTTTACATATATGATCCTTTCCAAGGTCCTATAAACCAAGCATTATTAATCAATCCCATCTAAATCTAATAAGGAGATCTAATAGAAATATAAAAGAATTCTTTACCCATAACTAGGTCATTATACAATATCTATCTTCCATATAAATAATTTGACCATGATTGACATTTAATAACATTAATAATACATAAGATTTCATATGATTATTTACATATCAAGAGTCACATATCTAGGCCTGATTAAATAATGGAGGACTAGTTGGTATTCAATGGTGTTTTTCATCCACTCCCAAACATTCTGTGGATATAAGAAGGAAGACTCACCACCCAAAATTTTATCATCATTAAGCTACTACTCTAGACACCCTCAAGATTGAGACTCACAAATCTAAGCATGTTTATATCACTTGGTAAAGGTAAGTAGATATCTCTAAGACAAGGTATCTTAACACAATGGAATGGCCATGTATCGCCTATAATCTTATTCTTGATTCTTACCCAAAGATACTTCAAGTCTCAAATATAAAGAAAAAAATAATTCAAATGATCATTAAAATGAAGCTAAGCATTCAAAAATATAAAAATATCAATCAAGCTATCAAAATATAACAAGGACTATTGACGTATTGGAATAGAAAGAGGATACCTCACTTTATTTATTTCTTCCAATAGTCGTGGGAGAGTTGATAAACCTACCACCATGAGTAGTATAGGAGGAATTTAATTGGTACCACCATGATGTCCATGGTTCAAATGACCTTCCACCATGCCCAACATATGAGGACTTTGACACATTACTATTAGGATATTCAAGGGAGCATCAACCAACCTTCCACCATGCCCAACACAATCTGAATTTGATATGCTGCCAACATGAAGATGCTACTCATAGACCACCATCACTCAGTGTCATAACAACATATAATAATATGCACACAAGAATAGAAGCACTTCATGCAAATAAGGAGGAAGAACCTATTCACGGTCCTTAAAGGATAAACACAACATGGTGGCCAATGCTCAACCATGGATAATTCAATAAAATAGGCAAAATAAACCAAATGGTCTTATTCTCCTAAAAGTAAAAAGGATTCAAGAAAAACATATAATAAAACCAACTAAAAACATAGGTTAATAGAAATCCCACCTCTCAAATTCAAGGACACCTGGGTGCTATCCTTCAATAGTCTAAGTCTTTAATCTTCTAACCAACTCTTCCTATCTACTAATTCTTATCCCTTAGTTTATCTGTTTACTTTAGAAAAACATCCTAAAGTCAAGGAGTTTGAGTAATAGGAATAGTCATTTAAGATTCAACCAACCACCAGTTGCTTGCCTACCCATGCCTCATTAAGGGATGTTATTTTCCATGTTCAATTAAGGTGCATGATATATCTTGTAGGAATATGTGGTTGCTTCATATATTTAATTACATCTTTTCCCATCAAATTCTAGTCTAAGGTAATCAATGAAATATCTTTCAATCAACCACTAGACAGTTTAGATGTTATCTACAATATCAAATGATCTTAAGATAACAAGTTTCAACAACCAAGCTTAAATGTTAGCTACCTAAAATATATGCTAGCTTAGGAAAGATAATGAATGGTAACATGGGAAATTGACTACTTAACATGGGTATAATAATCATTTAAGGATAAAGCTATTTTGTGATAAAACCATGCTTGGCATAGTCTCTTTCCTTCATTGGCATTTTTACTATTCCTACACACTTGATGCATGCATCAAATTATTCTAACCTAATATCTGGAGCTATAAAATTTATTCAAACAAGGCAATTTCAATGAATGGAATATCAACATCCACAAATAATTTTATATGATTCAATACATAAGTAGTTTCCATTTTATAAGCTTCGAAGTAATGATTCAACATGATTTAATTCACTATATATATATATATATATATATATATATATATATATATATATATATATCATAGACATAATCAAAATTTAGTAAGAGATATTGCATAAAGAAATGTAATCATCATTTATATGAAGGAAACATAAGCATAACACTTTCATAAGTAAGTGATCAAAAACATGATTGATAATAGGTATTTCTCATAGTTCCCAACACATTAAAATACTTCATAAATCCTTACACACCTTAGTTAGATGTGAATTAACAACATAATTTAGTAATTATAACATATAAGTCATAATTTCATAGTAATATTTGTCAAATATAAGCATTAAGAAAAAATGGGGCCTTACATCCTCATCCCCTTATGTAGACTTCTACCTTAAAGTCACTGAAAGAGGCAAGGATACTGAACCCTCAAAGGTATATCATATTCCCAAGTTTCTACTGATTCATTATATTTTTTCCACTAGATCTTGAGCTAATCTATGTCTCTACATCAAATAGCCAATTTCCTACATGTTAAAATATTGATAGGATCCAAATTCATAGCCCCATAAGTCTTGACCTATGGTCTCAATGACCATTACTTGATGCTCATTTGGGTGTTCATCCACTATTGTATAAATTCTATGACCTCATCCCACATCAACCACCATTTGATCTGACACTAGATTCTTATGCCTACTAGTATATATGGTTATAAAGGACATTCACATGCATAATGATCATGTGATCCACAATTAAATCATATATCCTTCCACTAGTCTTTCCCAAATGGGGATATAACTAATCTTGGTTATAAGGAAACTATTGACTCTCAAGGTTTCACCTATTTTATTTGTTGAATTTGTACAATCTTCGTCTATTGATGGTTTTGAGGCCCAACCTCACCTCACCTTTAGTGGTCATTTTAAAAACAATTATCATTCTAACTTTGGACAAAAAGTTTAATGTCCTTCTTCTCTTATGGGGATTTAGAGTTATATTATGTTGCTATCCAACCTCCCCTAGGTGTAGGTTGCAAAACTTATAACCTTGAGTCATGTTGAGACTACAATTTGTCATAAAAATTTTCTCGAGCATCCTGAGTCTTTCTATGAGATTCCTTGGCCAAATATGCTTGTTTAACTATTATTTCTAGGTTTGAGGGAGATAAAATGTGTACTATACTAGCCAACTCTAAATTTAGGCCTATAGTTATCCTTTTCACTTGGATAGTTTCATTCATATAACATTGCACATAGCTAATCAAATCTAGAAAATGACATTTATACTAAGCCATAGTACCACTCCATATCAAAGGTCATGAAACTCATCCATTTTCTTCTTCACATAATTAGGGGATAGTTAGCATGCTATGAAATCCTCTTCAAATAATTCCCAAGTGAGGGAAGCTAGTTTTAAGTGGAGCTTATACTCCTCTCTTTCCAACCATATCTTAGTTGCATCCCTAAAAATATGGGTGCCTAAACATGCCTTCCCATTGGAATGACAATAATACAAAGTGAAGCATCCTCTCATGCTAGCTAACCATGCTTCTAATGTGAATCCTTCTTGAGTACCATAAAACATAGCAGGGTACAGTTTGATGTCCTTTACTAAGTCTCCAAGCATAAGCCTAGGAGGGTGGTTTAAGTCTCACCTCTATTTTTTCTTATCATGGGGATGAGATTTACCTATATCAACCTTAAAATGGTGATGGGGATAAATCCTAGAAATGATCTTTGATCATCCTAGGAATATGGTGGAGAGTGCATCTCCACCTTATGTTGTACTATATGTAATATCTCTTATATAACATTCCTCATCTATTTCATGGATTAGAAGAGTTGGGGTCCAATTTAATTTAGTCCCAGCTTATTAGGAGGCTCATGCTCATCAATGGAATTATCACCATGATGTGTTTGATGTCCTCTTATAATTATACATAACATAAAGAAAGACATAAGAACCAATGTGAAAAACAAGAAGGCTTAAAGCAATTTAAAAGCCTAGAGCTCCTGGTTTTGTAACCTAGGCTTTGATACCAAAATGTCATGGACATTTTTTTCTCAAAGGACAATAATGACATAATCTTCCTACAAACTAAAAACTAAAATCCAAAAATATAAATAAAGACTCACGTCAATCATATACACATATGCATGATCCATTCAAATATAAAAATCTCATAATAGATAGATTATAGACAATTAAGAGATTAAAAATCAAATACTTTCAAACCAACACACACAAACTTATTCCCGAGTTCATGCCAAAGATTAATATGTAGTGATATTGAGATGACCATCAAATTTAACCTCAGTCATTATAATGCAATCAAAATCCATGTGGATATTTTAGTGGGATCCAAATCCATGATATATTTTCTTCAATATCTTGGGGACATTTATTTCCATGTGGTGTACTCATGCTTACTTATTGATTTAATGAAATTTCACTTTTGCACTTGTAACCCTAGGACTGTGGACCATTAGGATGGTAACATGTGGTAACATCCCACTAGACTGCTAGCCTAGAGGTTTTGCCCTCAATAAAAACATGTCCAAGACTATATACCATTAGGATGATACCACATGGAAAAATATGGCTAGCCGATTACCCCAGAGGTAAGCTCCTTGTATAGTCATTTCTGGGATCATGAGTCATCATGATGATGTTAGGTGGAAATATCCTACTGGTTTGATGGCCCAATGGCAAGTTTCCTATATGGTCATCTCCAATATCTTAGATCACTAAGATGATTCTATGTGGCAACATCCTACTAGTTCTCTGGACTAAGACTAATCATATAATAGACCAACTTGACATAATTCCTAAGTTAGTGGGATGGCAACATGTGGCTTCCTTTGATTGATTCCAAAAAGTCATAAAATTGATTAAATTAAAATTATAAAATAATCCAAGCATTTAAATGGATAAGGTAAAGGGTAATGAAAATATCCTATCAAAATGACTAAGACAAATGATGTGCATGCAAAACTATGCAAGGAACTCTTTGAGAAACTAAGATAAAATGTTACACAAGGAAAACTATGCAAGTAAAATCTTTGAGTGGCTAAGGAAAAACACTAAGCAAGGAAACTTTCCAAATGGATATTTCCAAGACAAAGGAAAAACTATGTGAAATCTAACTCAAGATTCAACTAAGGCATAAGCCAAAATAAAACTCAGAGATGATTTGGAGAGTTAGGAATTAGCTAAGGTAAAGGAAATGCCTACGTAGGGTATTGCTAACTACTTAATCTATGCATGGTATTCCTTCCTTAGAAGATATTCTACTAATCAAATAGAACATTACATAAGCAATCAAAAAATAAGGTTCCCAAGGCAAATAGTCTTTCAATGCTAAACCAATATTCTCATTAGTTTAACCTAACATACAAACAATCTAAGAGACTCAAATTTTCACTAAAACTCAATGGCTAAAAATGAATCCACACATAACAAGGGATATTTTAAAGGCTCATATGAATGATTCAACTAGTAAGGCCCAAGGCATAATTTAATCCATGAAATTTAAGAGAATAGTAAGAGATTTACTTAACAAGTACAAATTTAACATCAAAGGGTTAGCCTATAAGACCTTCTTAAATCATTAAGCCTTAGCAAGGGTGACCTTACTCAAACCTAAAAGTTTCATGTCTTGCTAGAATTTTTAAAATTATATAAACCTCTATTAATTCCTTATATTATTAAGAGGTTTGGTTATCATAAGGCTTCTAACAAGAATCTTACTCAACTAATAACACTTTTGACATTCCTTTCATAAGACAAAATTTACACCAGAAGGCATTCATATTATCATTAAGTAAACAAGATATATTGTTACTTTAAATGAAAATATCATAGTTTTTTATTTGGGTTATACAAAATAGGATAAGTCTAATACATTAAATCATATTACATATAAATCATGAGAAAGATAGAGTACTTAATTGATAATCTTCTCACAACAAGATATAAGCAAGAGAATTAATCTGTCAAATTTATTCAAGGATCCATAAAGGTTAAATAATTTTATACATATAGGACCCTTTCTAAGGTATTATAAACCAAGAATCCTTAATCAATCCCATTCCAGTTTAATAAGGAGATTCAATAGATATATAAAATAAGTCTTTACCTATACTTGGATCATTATACAACATTTATTTTTTGTAAAACTAATCCAAACAGGCTTGTTACTTAATAAAATTAATAATACATAATATTTCATCCAATTATTTATGTATAAAGAGACATCTCTAGGCCTAATTAAATAATGGATGACTAGTTAGCCTTTAATGGTGTTCCTCATCCACTCCCACACATCCTCTAGCCATAAAAAGGAAGGATCACCATCCAACCTTTTGTCATCATCAATATACTACTCTATACATCCCTAAGCTTGAGACTCCCAACTCTTAGCATGTTTATATCATTTTTAAAAGGCATGGGTGGATATCTAATCTAGTATATCTTAACACAAAGGAATGACCATGCACCACCTACAGTCTTATTCTTGATTCTTACCTAAAGAGACTCCTAGTCTAAAATAAAAAGAAAATAAGAATTCAAATGATCATTCAAGTGCATCTAAACATTTATAAATATAAAAATATCAAGAAATATTTCATAGCATAACAAGGTCCATTGATTGATTAGAATAGAAATATAATACTTCTCTCTATTTCTTTCTTATAATGTTTATGGGAGAGTTAAATAACCTACGACCATGACTAACATAAGAGGAAGTCAAATGCTACCACTATGACATCCAATTAAGGGTCAAATAACCTTCCAACATGCACATCATAGAGGATTTTGACATGTTTATTAGGAAATTCATAGGAAGATCAAACAACCTTCCACCATGCATAACACAAGAGGACCTAAATATGCTCCCAACATGAATATGCTACTCACAGACCACCATCACTCAATGTCACAATAACATATAACAATAAGCACATAATAATAAAATCACTTCATTCAAATATAGAGGAATAACCTCTCCAATGTCCTCAAAGAATAAACATAACATGGTGACCAATGCTCAACCATGCATAATTGAATAAAATGGACATAATAAACCAAATGGTCTTATTTTCCTAAAATCAAAAAGGAGTCAAGAGAATCACATAATCATTTCATTTCAAGGAAAGAAATAGAAAACATAGGTTAATATAAATCCCACACATCAACTTCAAGGACACCTAGGCACTATCTTTTATTAGTCTAAGGCTCAGCTCTTTTGACTATATTTTCCTATATAATTATTCTTTTCCTTTAACTAGTCTATTTTTATTCTAATTTCACATAAATTAATAAATTTAGGTAGTTTGACTATTAAAAATAGTCATTTGAGAATCAACCAATCACCAACCACTTTCCAACCCATTTATCATTAAGGGATGTTATTTTCCATGTCTAATTAAGGTGCAAGATGGATCTTGTAGGCATTTGTGGTTGCTTTATAGATTCACTTACCTCTTTTCCAACTAGAATATTTTTTAAAGAAATCAATAAAATATCTACCAATAATGCACTAGACATTATATATATTGGCTATAAGATCAAACAATATGAAGACAACAAATTTCACCAACCAAGCTTAAAGGTTAGCTACCTAAAACATATGCTATGTCAGGAAAGGTAACAAATGATAACTCTATAAATTTACTACTTAACATGAGTCTAAGAAGGGATTAAGGGTAAAGTTATTTTTTTTTAAAAACCATGATTGGCATAATCTCTTTCCTTCATTGGTATTGCTCCTATTCTTGTAAACTTGATGCACACATCAAATTCATCTAACCTAATAGCCAAAACTATATAATTTATTCAAATAAGGTAATTTTAATCAAATAAACATAGCCAACCATTCATGGAATGTCAACATACACATAGATAATTTTATATGAATCAATATGTAGACACCTAAATTTCATTTAGTGTCAAAATACACCTAATCTATTTAATAATTATTCTAATTAATTCATCACATTTCCTACCAAAGATCAAATAATTGACTAAGTTAATTATGAACACTTAAATATTTATTTTAAATAATAAATATTTATAGATTTTACAACTCATTCAAAAATATCCCACCTTTTTCTCCCTCATCTCAACCAAATCCAAAAAATTCTCAACCTCATGACTCATCCCCTGAGTTGTCAAGCAAATTGACTTAGTCCTATTGACTCAACTAATTAACCACATACTTTTCTCAATTTTTTTTGAAAAGGTATTCATCCTCATGGGTGAGGACTCATTAGATACTATTAATAATTTGGATCATTGAAAAATTAAAAATGATCCTCCACCATTGGATTCTTCTCCAAAAATCCATAAATATACCTACAAACCATCATTTTCAAGGGTCCTAAAATCAAATATTGGAGAATCTAGACTTATGCTAACAAAGTTTTATACACAAGCAAATCAAAGTGAATCAAAGACTTCCTTTCACACCAAAATTTTACCATTCTATTTTGTGTTGGAGGAATGAGCATCACATATTTGAAAGATCAGATCAAATGTATATCGTAATGGAGAAAGCTTGTGTATTAAAAGCGTAAAGTTTGTGATTGTTTTTTTCTTTATTTGTTACTCTATCATATTTTGAATTTACCTTATATTAGAATTAGTTTAATTTATTTTCATGTCTAAATCTAGTTCATACATTTTTGACATGCCTAATGAGACCTTTCCCTCATCTTTTTATCTTTTGATCATCAATTTTTACAATTAGATAACATTTCTCTTTTTATTTTTGTTGTTTATGTTTACATTTGCATTTAATCTTGTGTTTTTTTAGTGTTGGTACATTTTATAGGTTTTTATTAGGAATTTTATATTTAAATGTGTGTACTCCACTATGTAACAATGAATTTAGAAGCAAAAATAGTAAAATTATAGACCATAATAATGAAATTGTCCTATTTTTGCATTTTTCTATGTTTTTCATTCTATCTATAGGGTTAAAAACATTTTTGTTAAGAAAAATCAATTTCATCATTATCGATAGTGATTTCATCACTACTAGTAGTGATTTCATCACTACTAGTAGTGATTTCATCATTACCCATAGCAAAATTGTCATTTTCTATAGTGAATTCATCTCTATTAAAACAAATTCATTTACGTTAGTAGAAAAATCATTGCTCTTGGTAATAAACTCATATTGTAAGCATAGTTCTATTAATTTTCTATTTTTTGCTTTATAACTTTTTCCTTCATTGATTTTATTACAATTTTGCTTTTTTTTTAATTAATCTGTGTAACAACAATTTCATAACAAAGAGGTGTTTTTCACTTCATTTTCATGGTTTTTCACTTGTTCTATTATAGGTTACCTTACTCCAAGTTTAAACAAAAATTATAAAAAATTGTTTTTAGAATTCTTGCAAAAGAGAATCAACAAAAAAATCAATAAAAATCCAATTTATTTTTAGTAATGCATTTGATTTTTATTTTCAAACTTATTAGTAATTACATCACCTTTTTGTTTCAATATTTTTTTGGTTGTGGAAATCACGTATGCTCTTTTGTTGGTGTTACATTGGTAACAATACTCATAAATTATAAACATTTACATAATTATTTATGTTACCTAAATAGTACCCACATATGCTCTTGGTATTACATTGGTGATGAAACTTGGAAATAAAAAATGGATATTTATGTTTATTTTTATTTTATTAGGGGCTCTATTGACCATGGATTTAACCACTATGAAATAGGAAAAAACCTATTTATTGTTAGGGTATATAAATTGAGATCCATCTATTTCAATTACCTAAATGATTATGTGTTTTAAGCACACCATGAGGTGATGGGCTTTCATGCTCCAATACGTAGTTTTTCAGTAGCTACCTCAAAATATGATATCATTGATTATCAACACACTAAGACCCCTATGGATATGTTGGGAAATTTGGGATAAGATCCAATAGTGTACATATAATTTATATATTTATTCCATAATTTCCCCCCTATATAGGCTTATTTAAACATTAATCCTAGGATAACCTCTTTTGTCATTTGACTTTGATGTATTAGTTAGCGATTAACACTGAGAAGTAACCTTATACACACCCTTGAAATTAGACTTAGTGGGCCATGGGAATGATAGGGTCTTCCATGGTTAGTGATTTTAAATATTAGGTCATAACTGAGAGCACAAATGTGTAAGTGACAATGAAAGGACCAATAGTTATTCACAACCCTTCATCCTATTTTTCACCTTTTATGTGTAAATTTATTGATTGTTTAGAATAGAAATTTTTGCTTTTTGTTTCCTTATGTTTACCACATGTTGAAAACCCTTTTGTGAAGACTAATTCTTTTTAAAATTTTCAAATCATATCCTAAAATTAAGTCTTCATATCAAAATCTTAAAATAATTGGTTTGAGAATTAAAATTTCCTAGTCAAATTTTTGGTTCATATTGTTAATTTTAAACATTCTTTTTTAATTCATTTCCTTTTTTTTTTCAATCATGCTTATTCCTTAGAAAATTACCATGTTAAATCCTCACAATGTAAAGGAATATCCTTTTGACAATGACCCTTTTCAATTTCATGGTCAAGAACATCATGTCGAGATGCATGAAATAATCAAGCATGAAGAAGAGGAGGTGGGGGGGATTACTAAGATGAAGGTAGCCCTAAATATTCCTAACCTATACCATCCCTTGATAAATATATCATGTCCAAAAAAAATGAAGTATTAATTTGTGTCTTGGGATTTAGTGCAAAGTTCCCATCCTATTTTGATATACATAATTTACAACATCTAATTACAATCAAACAGCTTTCTTATTCCAATCCCAATCAATAAATATATCAAGGATCTCTATAGGGAAATTATTCTCTCATTCATTCCTCATAATCTCATCCCCAAGTCTCTCAAGACAAATGGAAATCTATTTCATGCCAGGAGTCATCCTAAAGTAGTCATGGTTTTTCCTTGAAAATCCATGCAAATGAATGAAATCAAGAGATTATGAAATTTCAATCTCATCTATTAAATAATCCATTTGGTAATCCCAACATGAATGTAAATATTAATTTACCTTCATAACACCATCCAAAAAATCCATGTTTGAATATGGTTTCAAATGCATCAATCATGCATTCCACCAATCAAAACTTGAATCCTACTTTAAGTTTGCCCATCATGCAACAAAATCATCCAAAATTGAACATGGGTATCCCATCTAATTCAAGTCTAATCAATCAAAATTTTATTACACCAAATTTGGGTATGCACCCAAACTCACAAGGTTATAATCAAATTAATTTGAGTGTGAATCTTTATTAAAACTCATCAATTAATCCAAATCAGAGTTTATAAAACTCACCAATCATATCCAATCCAAATCAAATATTGAATATATATTCTTGCTTGCAAAATAAATATTCAAATCCTAGTTTGAATGATGCTTCATGTACATTAAACAATCTAAATATAAATCATAGTGTACCAAATTAATTATTGCTTGGACTAGCTCTATCTAATCAAAATACCAATCCAATTCAAAACCAATCTAACTCTATCCCAATTCTTTCATTTAAATCTACCCTAAATCTGAATACTAACTTAAACCAAAACCAAATTCAATCCAATTCCAATCTTAATTTTAAAAATCCCAACACAAATTCTAGTTTAAACTTTAATTAAAACCAAAATAACCCAATCCAAAATCAAAACAAAACTAATTCAAACTTAGGTTTTAATCAATTTATTTCATACTCTCACAAGATTCCACAACAAAATAATCCAAGTGTGTTCAACCAAGCAAGTTTTAGTCAAAATACCAATTCTAATCCCATGAAATTCAACACTAACACATCAAAAAATCAAATATTTAACCCAAATCCAAACTAAATAGGTTTAAAATTTACAAAAAATTCCAATCTTGGTTTTAACCTAAATCAAAACCCAAGTCAAATCAATTTTGGTTTTAATTCAAACTCAAATCAAACAAATTTTGGTACTAGTTAGAACCTTGGTTATAACCCCAATACTTTTTTCCAACCTTAAAAATTTAACTACAACAATCAAATTCCCAACAATTTTAAACAAAACATTCCCAACACATAAATAAATTCACAAATTGTATACACCCTAAATTGGTGAAGCAAAAGCACATATTATGTCTTTTCATAGTCCTTTCATAGGAGACTCTGATTGGAGAATATGAGTTTTTATTCACATTTAGATAGGTCCTTTTATTTGACTTGTCTTGGTCTTTATAAATTCCTTAGACATCTTTATGATTATTCCCAAATATTTGTAGCATTTTAGACTTAACCCTTTCAGGCACAAGAACATATTTTAGGTCTAGACCCATCCCCAAGCCCCACATCCCCTAGACAATAGCACCCATATAGGACTATAACATTAAAAGCCTAGGGTGTCTAGTTTCTGGCAATATCGTAAAGTCCAATTTTGACCCCAATAGTCAACTTATTCCATAAGATGAGTCTTTCCCCTTTTATTTTACGTGTCTAAGTTTTCTAATGTCAGCCAAATGTAATAAAAGCTCCTAAATTTTAAATAATGAGTCTCTTATATAAAGGAATACACAAGTCATTTTATATCTAACGCTTACTCTTTTGGCACATTAGACTTAATAAATTCAATTAATAGTATAGCTCATGTTCTCTTCATCACACATAGATTTGCATTCTTGATCAAGGACTGGCCTAGGTTAAATTTATTCCTACGTCAACCATGTGCATTGATTATGCATGTTCCCTAAGGCATAAATACATCAGATATGAGACCCTTAGAATGAGGGTTAATGTAGGTAGTATTTAGAACAATAGGGGTTTTTTATTATGTCATCATTGTTCCCATAACCCAATTCCCCCCCTTGTGCTTTTATTTTTGTTGTTTTTGTCTATGTAGGCTAATATAGGTATTAAATTTTGAAATAGACATACAGTGAGATATAGTGACTTCCAAGACCTAAAATTTGGTATTCAGGGTTGTAATGAGTAGACGAATAGAACCCATAAATATTTTAGCCTCAAGATAATAGTGTCATAAGTGGAAAATAGTGTTGAAAGTGGAGAACATTGCAACAAAAGTGGACTACAACAGCAAGTAGTAAGGTTTCTTGAGTTTGGCACTCCTATTTAATCTATAAATAGAGTTTTGAGTCTTATTTTTGATAGTCTACTATCCCTACACAATATTTCTAGACTTTGCATCATTTTTTTCAGCCCATAATACGCTAAGTTAATCTTTCTTTGTATTCTCTTTTCCTATTGTTAAATAAGTTGATCAAATTGGAAAAAACATGTGTTTCATTACATAAAACCATAATTATCTCCATATTCTAGACCTTTATTAATTAGGAATTAAATACCTAATTTCATAAATTAATAAAACACAAATCAACCACCTAATCCATTAAGTCAAATGGACCAACTATCTAATTTTCTCATGCAAGAATTTCAAAATATAAAGGATATAGTCCAAGGCTTACAAGATGGCTCTTACAACCATAAAAAAAATTCAAGTTTAAGGAAATTCGTTCATATCCCTATGATGTAAGTAAAATGACTACACCATTTCCCAAATATTTTAAACTCCCAAAATTTGATATGTACAAAGGTAAAGGAGATCCAAGGGAGCATATAGCAAGCATCTATAACACATGTGTAGATGTTGTTTATAGTAATGAATTCATGTTGCATTTATTTTCATGAAGCCTCAGGGTCCAATCCCTTGAATGGTTTTCAAGACTCCCCAAAGGATATATCTTCACTTTTAAATACTTATTTGAAAATATTATCTGGTACTTCTCTTACAATATTGAAAAGGACTTGACCAGTCTAGACTCGCATAATACCAAACAATGAAATGATGAAACATTTTCTTATTTCCTTTAAATATGGTGAGCAATGGAAAGCCATTTTACATGGTCATTTCTAAAAATAGAGTAGGTAGAAATTTTTATGAATAACTTAAACACAAATTTGGGACATCACTTGTTACTTCTTTGCCCATGATATTTTGATGAGATTATTGACAAGGGAATTCAAGTGGAAAGAAATTTGATCAATAGGGGTATAATTAAAATATTCAAACTAGACAATAAAAATCTATCAAAACCAATAAATAAACCCAAATTCTTTTCCAAAACTAAAAATCTTGTTAGATATAGTGTAACTGATGTAAAATAGATTCAGAATCTATAGATAGAAGCATATAATGAATCAATTCACAACATCAAAATTAATGGTGGGCAATCAAAATAAAGGAGACCAAAATGTAAGTTCACTCAATTTGGTGACACTTACAAAAAAAATTCTAAAATTTGGCTCATTCAAACATGATTGTGTGGACAACCATAAAACCTTTTGAATAAAATGTTCCCAAACCTGATTATTACAAAGAGGATGAATACTGTGAATATCATCAAATCAAAGGTCATTAAACAAACTAATACATGTGCCTAAAACATTATGTTCAAGATATTATGGATAAAGGTAGCATATTAGTTGAAATCTCATCATCAAAACTATTTAACAACTAGAAATTATGGATATACCAAGACCCATCCCCTTATCATGAGCAAGCTAAGGGTAAACAAAAATAAGAGCAAATAGAATTAACCAAACTAGTCATCCATTTTATTAAATAATCAATAACATTAATATGGTACATAGACATATTAACATTGTCACTTTGCCAAAATATGAATGTGTCATCACCATAAGATGTGCAAAGCTTACCTTACCAAGCATATCTCTGTCTAATGTTGAACATAAGTACAACATTATAGATCATCTTAAGAAGACACTAGACAATATCTTCAATTTATACCTTCTCAAGACATCCCCCATGTATAAATATATTTTTTATTAAGTCCTCATAGAGTCCAATATTTGTCAAAATATTAATCCCATAAACTTCCAAGCATTAATAGGTTCTTTTTCAACAAATAGTCAAGTAACATTTGATCATTCTGATGTTTGTCCTTTAGGTTTAGAGCACAATCTCCCATTGTATATAGAGGTTACTATTTCTAGGCATAAGATAAAAAGGGATTTTATAGATAATGAATTGGACCTTAATCTATGTACACTAAGACTCATAAAACATCTTGGGTATCCAATAATAACACTAGAAGAAAATATCATAACAATAAAAGTATATGATAATAATGAATGTTAGTCTATCAACACAATCTATCTTCCTTTGATGGTAGGGTCTATCATTAAGTAAACACTTGTTCATGTTATCGATCTTGATGTATCATATACTATACTGCTTAGATTCCCATGGATCCATCCCATGAAATCTATCCCATCCACTCTTGATTAGTGTTTAAAATTCTCCCATGTTAGGAATGAAAGTAACTATTCAAGGTGATCCTCATCCCTTTCAATACTACAAACTATTGGAAGGTAAGTATTAAAAATATAACTATCTAGCAGTCACAAAAGACAATTTTACCCATAATTAGGATTATCCTTCATTTTAAAACCATGTCAATCCTAAAATTTTGTTTCAAACACCTCCCCTTGATGATTGGATTAATACTCCAAATCCCTTTGTATCCATTAGAAAACATTAACCAATGACATGTCAAACTCACCATCCAAAGAAGATTCAAATCAACCATCTATTGAGCAAGCTTCCAATAATCCATTATTTGAGAAAACATCTAATTCATCATCCTCCATCAGAGCATCAACTTTTTATTCTTCCCATTTTAAACTCATTGATCAAGGCATAAACGAGTACATTATTCAATATTTTTATACAAGCACAATACATGCTAATCAAATGAATATGCAGACCAAACCATCCAAAGGATAAAAGAATGGTTAAAAATCTTGATCAGACAAAGTTTCTCCAAGGAGGCCTCCTTTTTTATGAGCATATTGATGATTCAAATTCTTCCTAGCTTTATTCTAAAAAATTAGCTACTTGATTTTACACCAATATATATCCCATTGAAAAATCCATCATGTTAAAAACAATGAATTACAAGGGCAAAGGTCTTGGACTCTATGCACAAGGTACCATTGAACCAATAACACTAGAAGCCAATGAAGGGAGACATGGTCTAGGATTTAACCCACTTAATGTGTATCTTACAATTTCCCAAAGTGATGCTTCTAGTGAGTCAAAAGATGATTCTTTAGATAGCGAGATAGGTTCCATTATGATTCATTTTGAATATTTATCCATTACCAACTTCCTCCATGAAAATGCCTTTTTAACACTTGACTTAGCATATCCTTTTCTCATCTAATAAGACCAACAATCTATACCACAACTCGACCATTTTCAAAATGATGAAGCTTTATTTGAATTCTTGAGAATCAAGAATCAAATTCCTATTGATGATGGTAATAAAGGTTTTCTAATACAACTAGTAGATTCAAAATATTTTGGGGAACATAAATTATGTCACTCTATCAGTTATGTATCTACATCAAAACAATAAGTTAAGGAATATTTTCATCTTCCTACACCACCCCTAACTTATAAATATGAATCAAGTCTACTTGTTGAGGAAACCATTCCTATAAAAATTAACACTAAAGATGATCCAAAGATTGTAAATCTTGTTATATCACTCAATCAATAAGAAAGGGATATATTTACACTACTAATTTATGAGTTTTTAGATGTATTTACTTCTTTTTATAAAGATATGCAAGGGTTAGATCTAGAGTTAGTAGTTCACCACCTTGTGGTGCTTCCTAATGAAAAACTAGTAAAATAAAAACTACAAAAATGCATCCCAATATTGAAGTAATGGTAAAGGAAGAGCTAAAGAAATAGTTGGATATAAGTTTCATATGCCTAATTGACTACTCAGATTGGATATCCAACATTGTATTGGTATTAAATAAACCTGAGGGGATTAGAGTATGCATGGAATTATGTGATATAAATAAATCATGCCTGTAGGATGAATTTCCATTACCTAACATAGATATGATCATCGATTCAGCTACCAGCCATGGGATGTTATCTTTAATGGATGATTTTTAGGATATAATCAGATAAAAATTATTGTACAAGATCAACATAAAATAGCCTTTTTAATACCATGGGGGACATTTTGTTATTAGGTGATGCCTTTTTGTTTGAAAAATGTTAGAGAAACATATTAGAGGGAATTGACCATTATCTTTCTTGACATGCTTAATGATATTATGGAGGACTATATAGATGACATTTTGGCTAAGTCTAAATCTAGAAAATATTATCCTCAGGTACTTTGATATATTTTTGAGTGTATACAAGAATACGACATGAGGTTAAATCCAAAAAAATGTGTGTATAGTGTCACATTAGGAAAGTTGTTAAGATTCATTATTTCACAATGTGACATTGCACAGTTGATCTTTAAACATTTCTAGCTATCATGGATATGCCTATACCTTCAAATCTTAAGCACCTTAGAAGTCTACAAGGGAAAATACAGATAATCAAAAGATTCATTTCTCAACGTGCATACATTTGTCACCCATTCACCTTTTTGTTGAAAAAAGGATACTCCTTTTAATTGGATTAAACATCATGCAAAGGCATTTAATAACATCAAGAACTATCTTTAAAACCCACTAGTGTTGATTCCACTAGTTATAGGTGAACCTTTTTTATTATACATATCAACTACTCAATATGCCCTTGGAGCATTATTAGCACACCTTGATGATAATGGGAAAGAGCGATCAATCTCTTACATAAGAAAAACATTGATATCCTATGAGTTAAATTACTCTCAAATATAAAAAACTTATCTTATAGTTATTTTTGCTTCCTATAAACTATGACATTACATGCTTAAAAATCAAATAAAAATCATTGCCAAAAATTGACCCTCTTAAATATCTCCTATCCAAACCTAATATAACAAGTAATATGGATAAGTGGGTTATTATTCTTAATGAGTTTGACTTAGATTATGTTAATCAAAAGGCAATCAAAGGACAAGTTCTAGTAGATTTATTGGCCAAAACACTACTCAATGGTAAGGCACCTCTCATTGCAAAATTCTCAGGTGATGTAATCATGTCCATAGATGAATCCCTAGTTTGACATCTTTTATTTTATGGATATTTTATAAATCATGGCTCAGGGGAAGGTATATTATTGGTAACACCTCATGGGGATTTTATTCCTAAGGCATTCTAGATTGAATTCCCTTATAAAAACAACATAGTAGAATATGAGGGTCTCATATCAAGACTCAAAATGGTAATTTAGTGGGGAATCCAACATCTCCTTATTTTTGGAAATTCCAAGCTCATCATCAATAAAGTAACTAATTAATTCTAAGCACATGATGATAAACTAATCCCTTAAAAGAGAATGGTAGATATTTTGAATAGATTTAATTTGAACAAATACCAAGAATAAATAATAGAGTAATAAATGCTATGGATATAATTGGATCCTTACTAGACTTGAGCATAAAACACAACAAGTTTTTGGTTGAGTACTTAAGCATACATCCTTATGATACACCATAATAAAAAATGGTTCATGAGGTGGTTGGTACTAATTCTCCATGATACTCCAATATTTATACATACCTTCATAACCATACACTTCCATCTAATTTATCCTCTATCCAATGCAAATCCTTTATTTAATGCACATCCCACTATAAAATCCTTGGTAATACGATATATTTTCAAGGCTATGATGGAACCCTTATACATTTTTTACATTATGAAGAGTCGGCTTTGACAATTAGAGAAGTTCATGAGGGAATTTGTGGGGCACATTCAAGTGGTATGGTCCTTGCGAGAAAACTTCTCTGAGTAGGTTAGTATTGGCCAATAATGGAATATAATTCATGTTCCTATGTCAAAAAAGTGTATATCTTATCAAAAACATGGAGATATTATTCATAGTCTTTCATAATCTTTACAACCTATCATAACACCTTGGCCATTTTCCACATGGAGGTTAGACCTCATTGGGAAAATAAATCCTAGTTCTTATAATGGACATAAGCACATAATAACTATAACAGAGTATTTTACCAAGTGGGTAGAAGTGATTCCACTTACCTATGTGACCAAAAAACAAATTTCCAATTTTATCCTTAATCATATTATCTGCCATTTTGGTATTCCCTCCACTCTCATTTTTGATAATGGAAAATCCTTAAAAAATAAACATGTTAAGAATCTTTGCCACACCTATCATATCAATCACATATGGTCCACTCATTATTACCCACAAGTTATTAACCAAGCTGAGTAACAATCAAACATATTCTATGTATTATTAATAGAGTTACCAATGAAGTTGGTCATGACTAACACTCAATTATATCCTACCCTTTGGCATACCACACTAGTATCTATACGCCCATGGGGGAAACCCCTTATTCCCTTATTTATGGTAGTGAGTCTATTTTGCCCATAGAGGTTTAGATTCCATGTTTTAAAATGTCATTACATCAAATCATAGATGAAGAATCATATCAAACATCATGCCTAAGTTAACTTAACCTCTTGGATGAGAAATGACTCAATATTTTAAAGCACCTAAAATTTTACCATAATTGCCTTCGTCTTAACTATAATAATTAGATTAAATCTATTAAATTTGTAATCATATATCTTGTTCTCAAGAAGAATCAATGAAACACTAATGTTGAAAGAGAGAAGGGAAAATGTTAACCTAATTGGTTAGGTCCATATATTTTTATTACCAAATATGGATCAGGATCTTACAAATTAGCCACAAAAGATGGAGAGAATCTTGATGAACCTATGAACATCATGCACCTTAAAACATTATATGTTTAAACTAGTTCTATATGTTGTTATTGGTATATCTAAGGTAAATAAAATAAAATAAAATCAACCAAAATAAAATTGAAAAAAAATGAGAAGAGTAAAAACAACAAAAAAAAATGTGTACATAGATCATCCAACCATGAAAAATAGTTTACTAGAGCTTTAGATAAGTACCATGGTGAAAATTAGGCTTATGGCATCATGTGTAACCATTGTATATAACTACCCTAATTACTTGGGGGTATTAACTTTTAGTCATTCATTGTATATTTCCTAATTTATCATTTTTTCAGTTGTTAGTTGTTTATCCTATATCATGGTAAATTTCATGGTTGTTATTCCTTTATGTATACCTGCATTATTGCTCATATTTGCAAAAAAATCTTATAATCATAAAAATCAGAAAAAAATCACAAAATTTCAAAATACCAAAATAAAATAAAATAAAATAACACAAAAACATTCCAAAGGCATAAATATAAACAAATCCACCACTCTAAACTATCTTCCACATCATTTGATTGTTCTTGGGTAGGTCACTCATGCATCCTTTTTATCACAAAATTTAACATACTTCATCAATCATCCACTTTCTCATCACATCCTGTATTAGGATAACTACATCTGGCCTGATATCCTCATATGGAATTTGTCTAGAGTGGATTATGTAGGTAGTGCTTAGAGATATGGGGTCTCTAGGGTTAGATTGACCACCGCCTTCCCCATCATCCATTTCCCAAATAGTGTATTAGCTTATCTTTTAGCTTATCCCTCACTTTTTTGGTTCCTAGCCTCACTCTTGGCTACAATTTTTTTGTCTTTGTTTAGTTTTGTCTTCATTTATAACTTTTTAAAATTTTCCACTTTTGTCTTTGTTTTTTTTATTATATATTATTTATTTTCTATCCCTAACCATTCACTTAGTTTTTTCTTATCTCTATCCTTAGCCATTAAGTTGGTTATTTTACCTCATTTTTCTCTCTATCTATTTAATGGTTATTTTCTATCTTTTATCAATAATGTTCAAATTTTGAGTTACTCTTTATGTGTCATTCTTGTTTCGAATTCTTTCACATGAAACATTGTTATTTTTACTTTAGATTACATTTGTTTGCATTAACATTTTGTGTGTGTGTTTCAATCACTTTGATTAATCTTTTGTTTTTTTCCTTTTCATTATTTTTTGTATGTTTATAAATATTAATTTTTGAAATGCACATATAGTATGGTTATGACTATATCATGATGTACTTTGATAAAATAAAATTTATTATTTTCTTTAGTTAAAATTCTTGAAACAGTCAACATTCATCATGATTCTTAAATATAATTGGTGGTATTATGTTTTATGCTATATTAAAAATTAGGTTGCTAAGAAAATATCAAATTCTATTAGAAATCTAATGAAAAAAATGGAAAATAAAATATATGCATCAATGTCATATTCTACATTGATATCCATCATCCAATCATATGTTAGTCATACATCCATAATAAATATGATGAAAGAATTAACACATGCTAGCATAAATCAAAATGCATGAAATATAATCAGTGATACCATATATCTATACATCTATCAATCATAAATCCATCAAATCCATGTAAATCAATATTTACTCCATCAATGTCCAAAGTCCATAGTACAAAAAAATCAAAACAATCATCATGAATATATATATCAAATTTGTCTATAAAAAAAGGTACATCTCAATATATGTAGACATAGATGAAATCCATCTATCATAATATACTAATATTTATGTCTCATATTATCCCTCAGAAGGAGTATTTAGTCTCAGGAATAGCTCTCCACACCATGGTGTGCCTTATGGATGATCCATTACCCATGGTACCTATCCCACTAATCTCTTTGATTCCACTAGCTGAATGGATCTAGTAGATGCTTATCATCTCATAGATTACCCTCTAAATGATGTTTCCATCTAGTCTCATGGTATAACCCCCTCATATAATCTCCTATAATATGTATCCTACTCCAAAGACCACATAATCCTATCTAAAGTAGCTATATGTCCCTCTCCAGCTAATATTACTCTATCCTTTGCCAACTCAATTTGAGTTGTTCCCTCTCTTATCTATAATGATGTGTAAGAATTATATAATTTGGTAGCTATGTCTCTACATCATGAGTAACTAATCCCATGTCCATAACATCCCCAACTATCCCATAAATAATAACCTATAACCTATCTACCTTAGATTGTAATCATCTAATCTCCATATTTTGATCCCCTCTACCATCGACTATACTCTATAATCCAAATACCTCTTGGTGTAATCCATATATATCTCTATCTTGACCCTTAATATAATATTATATTCTATCAATAAGTGCATGATCCTTTAACGATCTTAGAGCATGTGAAGATCCAATCACATCCCCTCTTTCTACTTATGTAACCTATGCTACTCTCATGGTGGTATCTTGTAGTAGATCATCATCCTCACTCTTCACCTCTATATATGGAGTATCCCCTCTAATCCTCTACTCTATATGAACATCCATCTCAACCCCTATCTCCTACAAAATCTCAATATATTCCACATCTATGATCTTCACATCATACATCTGACTAACCTCCATAGAATATCAATTACCTTATACCTATGCTCGTGATTATGCTCTATAACCTATAATAGTCCTCATGATTTGGGAACCTAAACCTGTACCTCATGGATGTCTACTCAAAAAATCCACTAACCTCTACCGTCATGTTCATGGTGGTGTATTTGGCATCATTAATATCAATGGCCTCTATCAAATCCACCAATCTGCATCCGTATCAACCACTATAGCATCAATGACATCTCTCTAATCATTCCATATAATAGTCTATAACTATGTCTATATTTTATTAGTGATGGTTAGATCAATCATCCTAGCCCACTATGGTCTCTCTCTCATAGAATGTGCAAATACATGTGGTTTAGATGGTATATGCTACCTCACACCAAATTATCTCATCACCCTATCTAGGTGATATCTCTCTATAATATAACTATGTCTCCCAATGATGTATCAAGGAGCTATCATGTAATCCATGTGTATATCCTCATGTGACCATTGAAACATAATCTCTTTATAAGGTCTCTAGGTGATTTGGTCATCATTTACCTCATCAATCACCCTGCTATAAAAGTCCATATCTCCTAAATGTGGTCTATGTACTACAATAATCACATGACATCAATATCCAAATGGTTCATCCTATAACCATGTGCTCATATGCCTAAATGGCCTCTCAATCATAATGTGCTCCTGGCACGAGACTTCTAGTAATGTAGATGTCCCTATCTCTATCTGACCTAAATACACAAAGTGATGTAGATCAAGGTATGCGTGTGTTAAAATGCATGAACCCATGTGAATCTCTATCACATATCCATCATATCTCCAATCACATCTAACAGGAAAATAGGACATAATATCCCACTCTTGTCAAGAATTAAAATGCCATTGACAATATCCATGAGTATAATAGTTAATGAATGCACATCTAAATCAATGTAATAGTCTACATCGATCCCACCTCTAACAACCAAAATCAAACCATTACCAAAAATAAGGTATAAATTACTATTCTTAGGACCCTATTCTTAGTAAACATGTTTACCTCATATCAGGATACCCAAAATATGATACACATCCTCAAGTGTAATATTCATATCCCTTATTGGTAAGTGAACTGTGCTTGTCTTAAAATGCCACCTCTCTCCCAGTGTTATCAATAGAGCTTTATCCACTCAAACCTCTTGCATCTTTTCAATGTAGGAAAAACCACTCACCTCTAGAATTCCAATATCATACTCAATAAAAATCACCATCCACACCATCATTTCAAATTTCTACTCCCACACCAAAATCACTAGTAATACTTCTTGTAAATTAAAAATGTTAACATTTTATTAATTTTAAATCAGAAATATATTCTTCATTCTCATTACCATGCAAATACTTAACCATAAAAAAACAAAATCAACTAAAAACATCTTCATTCAGTCTATGAAAAATCACCACTATGATTTAAAAATTAACTCTTACGTTTTAAAATTTTGCTTTTAACCTTTTCTTTGCAAAATTACTACTACACCTAGTGAAATTGCTTCCCTACCCAACGATTTTGCTTCCATGTTTAGAAATTTTTTTTACTACCCAAAATAACAAAATTTCCAAATTCCTCCTAAATGAATTTGATACCCTTTTTAACAATTTATCCTCCATAATTATTGTTTACCCCTACAAAATCAATGGTTTTGATGCCTAAATCACCATTTTGATGACAAGAATTTCATTTTATATAACTTTAAACACTAATAAATGTTAATCAGTGCAAAAAAATTTAAAATTCAAATCACTTACTAGAGGCCCAATCCTCTTAGGTCTTTGGAATCATCTCACTCACTCCAATTAGTTCTCTTGGTATGGAATACGATTGATGTTTCCTTGCACATCTCAAAGAAAATATCTGAAATCATAATTCTTAGCTAATAGCCTTAGAAATTAATTTGCATAAATGATTTTTTAATCACCATTTATTCTACTTATTATTTTATATACTACCAAATATTTACCCCTCCCCCTCCTCTCATCCAAATCATTCTTCATTAATTTTGGAAAATTATAGCAATATCAAATAAAAATTATTCCAAATTTGTATTCAAAATCTTGCAATAATCTCTCAGCATAAAATCAACACAATCATTTTAAAATTTAATATTTTTATTTACTTATATATATATGTAGTTTATTATTTCTATGATATATCATTCCCATAGACACTCAATTAACCTATGCATCATTATCAACAATAGTAAGTGTGTAATCTTCGAGTGGTTAAACTATTATTTTTCAAATCCATACTCTAGTTTTAATCAACTAGGGGCAACCTTTTAACACAAAAAAACATTGCAAATTCGACATCACTTCTGACTTAAATTGATTTATCATTTATCCACATCTTTTAGTTCACTTATTATTTTCATTAATTTGAAGTGTTTGTCCATTTTATCTCATAAATCCTTGAGGGGGAATCATCACACTCATTTCCATTCATTTGGTGTAATTTTTCCTTCTTAATAATCAACACTCTACTTCTACTATTATTAGAAACAATATCACTTCACAACACTGTTTAAAAGAGGGGAAAATGTAAACTCCTAAATTTTATTTAGTGTTGAAATACACCTAATATATTTAATAATTATTCTAATTAATTCATAAAATTTCCTACCAAAGATCAAATAATTGAATAAGTCAATTATGCACACTTAAATCCTTATTTTAAATAATTAATATATATATGAATTTTACACCTCATCCAAACATATCCCACCTTTTTTTCCCTCATCCCAACCAAATCAAAACAAATTTCAACCTCTTATAACTCATCCCTTGAGTTATCAACCAAATTGACTTAGTCTTGATAAATCACCTAGCCAACCCCATGCTTTTCTCAACCATTTTTGAAAAGGTCTTCATCACCATGGGTGAGAACTCATTAGCTATCATTTATCATTTGGATCATTGAAAAAGTTCAAGTGATCCTTCAGCCATTGGATCCTTATCCAAAAATATATAAATAAACCTACAAACCATCATTTTCAAGGGTCCTAAAATCAAATCTTGGAGAATCCAAACTTATGTTAATAGAGTTTTATACACATGTGAATCAAAGAAAATAAAGGAAAATCAAATACTTCCTTTTTCACCAAAATTATTCCCATTCTCTTTTGCATTGGAGGAGTGAGCAACACATATTTTAAAGAGTAAATCGATTGTATATCACAATGGAGAAAGATTGTGCATTCAAAGCATAAAGTTTGTGATATTTGTTTTCTTTATTTATTGCTCTATCATAGTTTGAATTTATCTTAGATTAGAATCAATCTACTTTATTTACATGTCTAAATTTATTTAATACATAATACATAAGTAGTTTTCATTTCATTAGCTTAGCAATAATGATTCAACATGATTTAAGTCAATATATCTCATAGACGTAATAAAAGTTCATTAAGAGACATTGTATAAAGAAATTTAAGCATAATTTATATGAAGGAAACATAAGCATCACACTTTTATAAGTAATAAATCCAAAACATGATTGATAATAGGTCTTTCTCATGGTTCCCAACACATGAAAAGCCTTCATAAATCCTTGCACACCTTAACTAAATGTGACTTAATAAAATAATTTTATAATTAGAACATAGAAGTCATAATTCAATAGTCATCTTTGTCAAAGATAATCATTATGCAAAAAAGGGGCTTTATAGGAACTCCAAATATAAAGGTGGAAATTCTAGCTCATATGATTTAGTTCTGAATGAAATAATATAATCTTGAATGGATTCATCATCACATTGTTTGAAATTGTTAAAATGTTCTAGTATAAGTTTTGGCACCTTATAGATATTGAAAGCCATGAAGAATTCATCTTATAATTTTGTAAAAGTGGTTAAGGAACCTTTTTTTAGGATATAGAACCAATTATGAGCCTCATAAAAAATGTTTATATGGAATACTTTTATTAATAGTTTGTCATATTTTTCCCATTGACCAAAATAATGTACATAGTTAATCATGTGGTCAATTGGGTCCTTATGACTCAAAAAGAGAGGTAAATATGGTAGTTCAAAATATTATGGACAAGGATATTTAAGCATACATTGTGTAAGAGTTTGATTGTTGAATGAGGTAATATTTACATTAGTATTATGGAAATCCATTTTCATTTGAAGTATATAAATATAGTTTTAAAGAACCCAAATAGTGCTCATAATACAAATAAGACACTCCATGGGAATGATGGTGCTTGGCATATGTGTTATCATTGATTCTAATCCACCACCTCTCTTGAATCTAGGAATATGAGTATCATCATTCTTATGGATAACAATTACAAGTTATAAATCACTAAATTTAGGATATTTTAGTAATGTTATTAAATCTCTAAATTATGGTATCTTTGGTATATCATTCAAAGAGCCTAGTTCATTTACTTTTTTTAGATCTATAGTAATTGGTATTAGAGGGAGGTTTGGTAAATATGTCATGATGTCTTGTTTAAACTTTTGTGAATTTTAAATGTCAAGTGAGGGGAAGAAAGAATCATCACCCTTGCTAAGGGGGATATCATTTGAAATTGTGGGAATTATGGTTGTTTTATTTAATTTATTTGAAGGAATATCCCCCTTATAGGATATTTATAGATTAGTCATAGTTTATTTATGTATATTTTGAAACTTTTGATGATCATATGAAGTAGCATCTTGTTCATATTAACCACTTTTATGGTATAACATGCATGAAGGGCATGATTATATGACTTGCCTTGTTGGTGACTCATGTATTCTTTTTGAAAATCCCAATTTTTTTTATTTGTATTATATTTAAGAGATATAAGGTGGGTTATACCTTACTCATGTTTGCCTAACCCTTATCCTTTATATCCATATTTTAAAAAATATTGAAGTCTAGAATCATATGATAGTGGTGTAGGGAGTAACAATAAAGGCTCATTATCTTCCCTAAGATGGATTAACTCATCCCTTGAAATGGTGGGAGCATGGACCTAATTATAGGGATGGTATCTACCACCATTCAAATATTTGAGATTATATGCTTTATAATTTAGAAGAATATAAGAGTAATCAAATTTTACCCCTTATTTGATATAAAATTAGAGAGTTTCATAATCATAGTCATCAAAAAAATCATTATCATACATGATAAGAGAGATTAAGAACACAAAGATTTTGACAAATTAGGTAAGAAACATCCTATATGGTATGCTTAGGAAATAATGATGTTCAAAGATTGGGTTCACTAAATGTTTAACCCATAAAATATAGATATGTGGGGGATCTAATGTTAAAGGGATAAGAGATAGCCTAGGGCACAAGTATGGTAGACTATCTCTAGAGTAGGATAATTATTTGTCAAAATCAAATATAACATATACTAAATTTATTATGATGAGATGCTAAAGATAGAAAGTAAAACTATGATATATATTATAATAAAAATGAAAATAAAATACTTAATTCTAATGTTAATACATATCTAGATCTATAATAAAGAGAAAATGGACTAGATTTGGATTCTAGAATAATCAGTTGATTTGGGAATAATGCCTCTATAGTCTCAGAGACTTGTATTGACTTTAGATGGTTACATCAACACTATTATTTGACTTAGACACAGGTGTCCAGTATAGAATACCTAGTAAAACTAGATGCGACCACCTAGATGCTTTTGGGTTCTATGTTGCCTTTGCTCTAGTGTATTAATATTTGGGGCATGGACTATCACTCTTTGTCAAATAGAGAAAACTTATTTCTTCATATTCATATCGGTTATGTAAAAATGTGTTAGTTGAAAATGATGTTGAGCTACCCCAAATACCTTTGTGTTAATGAGTGTTTCTTGCATAACCAATACTCTAAAGAGGGCCTCAAACTTATATAGTTCTCCCCCACATGTTGGATTATGTGTGATTCATGTAATGTTTGATAATCAAGTATAATAATGACCTAACTTGTAACTTGGTAAATGTGTGGCTTTCACCATGGGGCCCAATACCAAGTGTACATGGGACATTGAGTTTGGTTTTTTAGAGTTAATTCAGATAGAATAAAACTAATCACATTTAATGGAGCCAAAAAGTCTACTTTCAGGAAATCTAACTTCTATTTAACAACAAAGAAAAAGTAAAAGGTACAATGTATTATAGTGCATGAATTATAGAGTATATATGTGGAACATGCTATCTTCATTATGGCTATATATGGCATCAACCCTTGGATGGATGCATATGTTACATAATTATATAAAAAGAATAAAAAATTAGTTATAACTACTATCAATTACTAATAAGATGGTTGAGTCATTTCATCTTCCTTAATAGAAGAAGATTGAGATTCTAGATTGGTGGTGACTAATGGTTTAATTGATAAGATCCTAGACTAAAAAATTCCACCTGATAAATCACATGGTTGGAGCAGGCTGACACATGGATGTGCTAGATTGAAAACAAGTGTGGTAATGTGATCTTATGAGCAACTAATAGTGAGGTATGCATGGATACAAGCTCATAAATTCATATGAAAGTGAATTGGATGTGATTAGGTGTGATTTGAGTGTGAAAATATGTGAACACATGCAATACTTATATACAAGTGTGTAAACAAGTTTCATGATGAGGAGTGTAAGTTGTGTGTAGAGAAAAAAATAAGGAGCTTGTTTTGATACATAAGACATACACATGGATCATTTACCCTTTATTTTAGATCAATTTTCTCCATTTCACTAGTGTACAAATAAGGAAAATACACTTGAAATTGTTGATAAGTGTATGCATTGCACTAATAAACATATTATCTAACTTTATCCACTCAAAAAAATTGATGTGTGCCATGGCAGGTGCATGTTTCTATAAATTTAATGATATGGTATTTATTTTTATGGTGAAAGTATTTGGGATTTAAATTAGAAGGATGTTACATCATTGATGGCTCAAGAAGTGGCAGTGTGTATGGATTGAGAAGTTACACATTAAATACTAGTTAAAATACTAAGTATGAATGTAGATCAATAACAAAGGTGTTCTCACCAACTACATGTAGAATGGTGTAAGGATCATAGCATAGACGCTTGATATTTTGATGTGGACCTTTGAATCATTCCTTCTTAAGGTGTAGCTAATTTTTTTTGCCAAATTTAAATGCATAAGGTGTGTAATGGGTATCATGGCACTTGTTATACTTTGATTATGCATAAGAGAGAATATGTTGAACCTATTGATGAATAGATTGGATGTTCTATAAAAAATTCCTAGCTTTGTCCATTTCTCATTCTCATGTGCACCAATCAGGGCCTACTAGTGTGCAGTATGAAATGTCTAGAGGTACCAAAGGTTGAAACCCAAGACATGTCTAGAATGGACTTTGACTCATAGAACTATGAATGATTCTATTGTAGGAATGTTTAATCTATAATATATTATCATCATAAGTGTGATCATGTTCATAATTTTACATTCATAGAAGATGAACAAGTGTGCAACTAACCACTTTGATTTTCCCATTTGTTTATGGATGAAAAGTTATTGACTGATCTAGATGCATACCCATCAAGTCCCATAATGCTTGAAAAAATAAATTACAAGGCAAAAATATCAATCATAGATGATGGATGTTGTAATCCAAAAATATACCCAAACATGGTTGAAGGAGGCTCGTATAATGCTAACTACTTTAGTGTCTTTATCACAAGTGACCATGATAGCCATCTTGGAAAACCTATCCACTACAATGAACATAATGTCATGCTAGCATCTCATTATAGGCAAGCCTATCATGAAATACATGATGATATAGGTGTGTAAAGTCATAACTTATTATTTGTGGGCTTGGCTATGCAATAAGTAATTCAAGACTTGATGTAACATTCCACACACACACACACACACACACACACACACACACACACACACACACACACACACACACACACACACACACACACACACACACGTATATATGGTTGGTAAAAGTGTGACTACAATGTGTCATGTCTAAGTGTCTTAAGGTTTTGGCATAATTCACATCCTAGATAAATTATTGGCTAGGTAAACCATTAGGAACATAGATATGTCTAGTATTGTAGATAATATAGTTAGAAAATTAGAACTCTTGAACTTATTTACCTTGCACAAGGCTAGTTTAAGTTATTGTGAAGTTCTGATTAGCTAAGTAGAGGGGTACCTAGTATTCAAAGTAGTGGATACACAAGGACAAAACTAAGATGAGTGTGTGAGATAGTAATTAATTAGGGTAATATGATACCTTGTTATCCTTCCCTTTCTTGTGTTTGATCGCAATATGGAATTGTTATAGGTAAGTCACCCATTTCATGTGCCATGCATTCTCTAGCTTATTGTACATCTACAAGAATTAAAGTGGCATGAGATCTAAATGAATAATTACCTCCTTCCCCATAATTTTATATCACCATTGCTTGATTTATTACACAATAATATATAATTATTTCTCATAGGTAGAGTACCTTTGTAATGTGTTACTAAACATTTAAGAGTCATATATGATTATATGTCCATACTACATGAGCACTACATCGAGTGCATAGTCAAATGCATAGTGTAAATTTCAAAGGAATGCACAATTTTAGGCATTATGAGAATAGGTATTGTGTAAAGGTATTAATTGATTGCCTAAAATGTACACTATTGTGCGTGAGTCCAATTGAACTTAGATTTTTCATGTGCTATCAAGATGAGAGCCCAAGAGATGTATTATAAACTAAGGATGAGCATGAAGTATAAGTTAGCAAGTCCAAGAGTACTCCTAAATTTTATGAGATTGCATGGAGTATTCCAATCTTGGATCACTTTGATCTTATCTATATTTACATGAGTGCTTGTATGATTAATGATGTATCCTAGGTGTTGAATCTTTGTATTTCCAAATGCACACTTTGATAAGTTGAAATCTAACATGTGTTGATGTAAGGTGTTGAGGATGTGTAATATGTGCTCCATATGCTACTCCCAAGTATTGATAAAGATGAGGATGTCATCTAGGTAGATAATGATTATAGAGTTTAGGAAAGGCCTGACTATATCATCCATTAAGCACATAGAAGTAGATAACACATTGGTTAGGCTAAAAATCATGACCAACCATTCATACAATCCTTACCATGTGTTGATTTTTATCTTCTAGACATCTTCAAGACAGATCAAAACCTAGTGGTAACCCAACTTCAAGTTGATATTAATGAAGTATTGTAAATCTCAGAGTTGGTCCAAAAGGTCATCAATGCATGGTAGTGAGTATTGATTCTTCACCATTATTTTGTTGAGTATAAAATAGGCTATATAGCATCACCAAGATCCATCCTTATTGGGTGTGATGACTATTAAACTCCCATAAGGTAAAGAGTTTGGACTAGTGTTGCCTTGATTAAGGAGATCTTGTATCTAGCACTAAATTTCATCATTTTTTGAAACTAATCTAAGATACAAGGGGATATTTATAAGAGGGGATCTATATGCAAAGGGAAATGCAACTGATCTATAAATCAATCCTAGCTTAGAGAAGATAAATCCTACTTACACTTTTGATTGTTGATACATTAGATATTCAAGGTCATGATCAAGATAGATTTTTTTAGTATTTTATTTTGCTTTTTCAATGTGTTCTAGTTAACTAATAAAGACAAAGTAAATGTAGGGTTTTGAAGATTACCTAGAGATGATGTTTGGTTGCATACCATTGATAAATCTTTGTAGGAACTCCTCTTTGGTTAGGGAGGAATGACCTAAAAATCACAAGTAAACACTTAGACAAAAATAGATCAATAGGAAGATGAGTGGGTTGCTTAATTACAAACTATTCTTGAGAATTACAATGCTTGCTTGAATGGATGTCAACCCACTATTTTCAATTAAGATGAATAAAATGTTAAAAATGATGAATATAAACAATTGCAAGATATAAATGATGTGAAAGATAATTTGGTAAAGATAAATGATTATGGATTATTCAAGATAATAGATAAAATATAAAAGACAATACATGTAGGTATAATTAATACAAAACATAATTTAATAAAAATTAGATAAATGCAGATTATCTATATTAAAAGATAAGATAAATGGATTATTCAAGGACAAGATGGATACATGATTTAATAATTTCTAGTAATGTATATAAAAATATTAGGAGAGAAATTTAGAAAATGAAATGGAGATTATGTAGGCCTTAAGGACTGTGACTTCTGGAAAAAATATAATTTATGTCTATTTTTGTGTTTTAGTAAGGATCAATGTTGATCCTGTAAGATTGGTGTCGATTCAAGTGAATCGACATAAATTTTGTGTTAACTTATAATACTCAAAAATGAAGGATGGACAAGGTTTTAAAAGTTGATAAAATAATGAAAATAGATAGTAGATGATAAAACAAAGATGATAATGGACTAATAACATATAATGTAAGCCAAAATTAAGCAATACAAAACATAAAACTAACCTTTAATGAGTGAGATGAATGTAGACAATGTGTGATATAAACATGGGATTAAAAACTCAAAAATGGCTTGATATCATATGGATAGGGATCCAACAGGGTATGTATGTAGTTTTAGAAATAATTTAGTAGTGTTTTAGAGTCCAAAATTACAATCTTGAGCCATGGAGGCTCACTGTATATATATGGATTGACATCAATCCATGAGAATTAGTGTCGATCATGGAAGATAAACATAAATTTTGGAGGATATATGTTGATTATACCTATTTGGTCAAAATTTGGCTTGGGTTGTTTTGAACTGCATGTCAAAGTAAGTGAATGTAACACTAAGTTGTTTCTATGGGTTTTCGATGAGGGTAAGTTTTTGGAAGGGTTGTTGGGAGGTTGGATGGGTTTTGTTTATATTTGATTTTATGAATTTTGGTTGTTTAAAATATTTTGGGTGGTTAGGGATGGTAAATAGTAATTAATAGGATTAATTAACATGGGTATATACATAAAATAAACATTTAAGTATAAGAAACTAAATGTCATACTTTACATTATATTTTATGTATGAACATTTAAGATTAATTACCATAATTAAATGTCATACTTTAATTTATATTTTATGTATACACTTTAGGGTGTTTGAGAGTGGTTTCAGACCTCTAGCAATTAAGACATAAAATATATATTTTTGGAGGTTTCCACCACATTTCAGACTTAACCTATTTTAGGACTTTAGGATTTTAGACTTAGCCTATTTTAGAGTTTCAGGCTATGGTGCATATTTATAGCATCTAAAAGATACACTAGACCTAGCCAAGGGATCTCTTACTATAATAATATCACCAGGGAGAGTTTCAAATCCTATAGTAAAGTAAAAATATGCAATAACCCTAACTAGGTTCTATGTTTTCATATTCAATAAAATAATAACAAGAAAAATAAATTCTAATCTAGTGCTAACCAAATATTGTGGAAAAATGTGGGGGTAATAAACATGACAATTAAACATGTATAGAATACATATACTCACATAAATGTATATGGAATCCTAATGCATGGGAGATAATTACAAATAAATATCTATTTACTCTTATAAAGGAGTAACAAAGTTAGGAATACTTACCTTTGAAGATGAACATGCCAAGCCTCAATCTCTCCCTTGACCAAGGTGCATCTAGACATTATTTTAATAAAAAGTAAAATAAAGTCTAATTAGTTAATAACCCTAAATAGGTTGTTTGAGGAAATTTTTTTCCACATAATGTTACATATTAGTGAATTTTTATGAGTTCTAAGTAATCCTAATGGATTCATTATTATAGATTAGGCCTATAGGTAATATCTTAGCACAAGAAGAGGATGGTTAAATGGATTTCAAATCATTCAAGTTTCTAATTGGAGTTCTCAAAGAACTACAATGCCATTGAGACCAAATGAACCTTGAACTTGCGTACCTATTGTGTATTGGTGATAAAGAGATGATATAATGTGAAGGTAGAAATGAGTCTATCTAGGTATGAAATGGTCCTAGTGACCTTAGGAGAAAAAAAATTGAAACACAGTGATCAAGCATATATCACCACTTACAAGTATCCCTTATATTTCTTAATAGACACCTACATTTTGAAATGATGACCACAAACTAGCCTAAGCTAATGAAAGTATAGGTTTGGTTGATAGGTATAGGTGTAGTATGTATGACCATGTTTAAATCACTCTCAAAGTGATAAAATCACACTTACCTAAGATTTAAAGAAGCAAGGATTAATAGAGATAGTCATAGCTAAAGGTTTTTGATCCCTATTAAAACCTTGCACACAGTCATAGGCTTATAAGCTAGTCTTGATAATTTGAGGTGTTGAGGGATATAAAATCATGGTCAAGATTTGAAAATTTATATAGAGCATCATCATGACTTGGAATATAAATTCATGGTCCCATTTGGGTCAAACTAATAGGGGAAGTGTTCACTATTTTATCTTAGACCTGAGGCACTCCACAAGTAAGATAATTTGTAGACCTAGTACATGGATGGTAAAAGGATGAATGTTATATCCTTGAATTATTTTAGAATGATGTATAGGGTTGAATTAGATGTAAATTTATTTGATAAGAACCTAAATCTACTAGGAACACTCATAAGTGGTCACATTCTCAAAAACTAGTCTATGCCTAAGAACAAAACATGAACCTTAATAATTCAAACATCACTTATAGGATCATGTGATATTTAAAATCACTTTTGGAGAAATCATGGGAGGGTGGAGGGTTGATTTGGTTTAATTTTTTGTATAAAACAACTCAAATTATCCATTTTAGGCCTCAATTTGTGGGGTGTCCATAATGCATAATAAGAACTTGAGAGATAATTTATTTCACTTATTTCTGTAAGGAAAATATGTATGGAGTCTTGAGCACTTAGGGAGAGCTGAATGGGGTCCTATATTTTAAATAAATATAATTGGTTTGAAATATTAATGGATTAACCTTTATGAATCACTTTTAAGAATCTAAATGACCTAAAACTCTCATAAGAACCTAACGAGAAAGATATAATGAGAAATGAGTCCAAAAAGGGTCAATTGACCTGTAAAGTTATTTGGATAATTTTGGAAGTATCTTAATCTCCCTACCACTTAAGTATTGCATATTGTCACTTGTATAGATAGGTCAAATTCTCTATTTTCTATAATTTTTTTAACTAATTTGAAGGTGTAGAAGGGAATAAGTGAGTGAAAGTCATAGTGGAAGGTGTGCAGAGATGTATTATAACTCCTCAAATCTCATTATCACCCTAGTTATGCATGGAGACCCCTTTTCTAAGTTGGTTATTTCATACAATCTTGAATAAAATAGTGAGAAAGAAGTTGACTACCAAGTTGAAGATGAGAGGTGTGATATTGAGTTTTTAGAAGTGTATATGATAGACCAAAGGACAAATAGGTCTTGAAAAGGTGTCTCAAATCTTTGAAATGAATCTCCTTGATTGTTTTCAAGTCACTACAGTGACAAATGTGAGAATTGAGGCCTGTAGTACTAGTGAGTAACTACAAGAAAGTGAATGACAAATGGTAAAGAGAAGGCCATCAGCTAAGTGGTGTATAATGACTTTTAAAAATCATGTTTACATCTTATCAAGTCAGATGATATGTTTCAATGACCTATAAAATAGTTCTCGATAGATAGTGAACTCTTCATCAAGAAGAGTAATTTTAATAAGGATAATGAAGTGTCCCTATGCCAAATTTAGGAGAATATTGTACTTAAAATAGACACTTATCCGGGGGAGCTTCATGACCTATTGTATAACTCCCTCTTGAATTGTAAGTGGTTTTCAAGACTTGACACTTAGCATCGTGACTCTTCAATGTCATTCTTTCTCTCTCTTCTCCTATTCTCTATATATTGAAGACATTTGGCATTATAAACAATCCATAATTGGTATGGTGAAGCCCTACTAGTTTGACATATTATTTTGCCTTTGAATAAATTTTTCTCAAGTTGGTTTAGTCTTTATTATTATTTCCTAAGAATGTCAAGTGATATATTTGGATGGAAAGTGATGATTATTTCTCCTTACTTTCATTCTGCTTTTGTATACATTCTATGAGTAATACTTATAACAAGTCTCATGAATTATAACTATTTGTTAGGTGTTTTTAAAGTGCAAAGAGAGATTAGTAGTGTTTGTCATTGGAAATTATAGTCACCCACCTCTAGAAATGAATATCAATCTACCTCTATGTAGAAACACTTATGCTAGAAAAATCTTGAGTTGAGATCAGTTTTAGTAATCTGCCTTCACAATGCAAGGTTCAAGTATGTTTATTGAGACATCCTTAGTGTATTAACTCCTTTAGTATAAGTTACTTTTATGTTTCTTTCTTCCCCTTTCACACCCAATAGTTATTATTTTATCATAGTGTATGAGCCTAAATAGTTAGATCAATAGAGCTATCCCATAATCTAGAGATCTATCTCTTGTATCAATATGCATACATACATATAGTTCCATGTTATACAAAATTTGAGAAGGTATAATGTAACTCTCTAGGGTGGAAATTTGGGATATAAAAGTTTTAGTATGCCCAATGGGACATGAATTCTCTAGGGTGGATGTTGGTCTTGAAAATAAGAGGCTATAATAGTCTACTTCCTGCAATATCTGGTGACTCCAACATCTGACTCTTGATTACAAACTAGTGCAATATTTCATGCCTAAGTTAAACATAAGATCTCTTACCAAATGAATTAATTTTTATTTCCAAGGGATTCCTCATTATTCATACAAATAAAATATATTTTCTAACACCCATCTTTTCCTAAGAAGATCATACCTTGCTCATAGACCTATAAGAATTTTTTTGATTGGCCCATTGAAAAATCGTAAAGCTATCATAGCAAAGAACCTACCTTTTATTACCTTCAATGGATGTAATCCTATAAGACTTTCCCATTATGATGAAATTCACATATTTGCCATCAAAAGTGTCCCTTCATATACTGATGAGACTACCATTACCCCTATTGAGCATATTAGAAACATTACTAACCTATATAATATACATCTCATCATTGAGGAAAACATAGCAATTAGGTTGTTGGATATCTATTTTAAGGGTAAATATCTTGATTGGTGTGGTACTTTGGATCTTGAGTCTATCACCACATGGGATGAGTTAGGATATTATTTGAGGATAAGGTTTGAGGACGAGTGACAACTTATCATTGACTGAGTAAATGACCAACATAAGGAGAGTACATCAATAAGCTATCCAAGATTTCAACACAAGATATTAGAAGACTTGGGATATGTTCCCTATATTGGAAAGACCTACTGCACATCATGTTTTCCTTTATTATCTTAAGGCTTTTGATAATGACATTTCTATGATGGTATAATCTATGTGAGGTAACACATTACCTAATGCCTATGAAGTGGCCATTAGGGTTGAGAATTATTTGATTCATGATGGGAATATTTCGCCAAGACCTTCCATGCATATATTAATTGATTTAAAATCCCCTAAACTTGTTGTTTCTCCCATCCTTACACTAAAACATAAGCCTTCTACCCCTAGTCAGTCAAGTAAGTCAAATGAGGTAGAAAGAGTGAGGGATATTGAATAGGAGATTTTAGGTCTCAAAATTATCATAAAAAAATAGAAAGTGAGGCCTTTCCAAATCCACTATTAGTATAATCATTTTATCAAGGCAATAGACCACCCTTTGAAGGTCATCTTCAAGGTTAAGGAAAACTAGTTCAAGAAAAGTCATATAATGGTTATAATCCCAATACTCCCTCCACCTCAAAATAATTAGTGCCTACTCAAAATACCCTTGATCAAGAGAATTATGGTCAACCTCCATGGGATAAACCTCATGATTCATCTACCTATGTTAATGAGTCCTTCAATTAAGCTTTCATGAAAAATTTGGGAATAATGCCAGCCATGACTCAAGATGAGGTACCTAATAGAGGAGAGAACAATGGAAAGAGTGATCAAGTTGGGTCTATTTTAGTTAATTTGCATCAAGATGACTCATGTGTTTTGAATTGCCAAGGGAAATAAAATAAATACTCAATTCTTATAGCTACAAACATGAGGACAAAGAGAAAGTCAATTGAAGAGGTTTAAGCAGCTGGTAATGGTTCATCAATGAGATTTCAAACATCCCAAAGGGTAGGTATTTATATTTTAGTCCCAAATTCATAAGTAGATTAAATAATATAAAATGTTAAGATCTCATTCATGCCTCAAAGTTATCAAGGTATAGGCAACGTCATTCCTACTAGTGGACAAGCTAAGGTTAGTGAATATTTCACTAATATTGTAGAGAAGATGAAAAAGACTCATGTAAATGTGTCGATGTGGGATACACTTGAAATAAATATACAAGTAGATGTAATCCAAGAGGATTTGTCCAAACTCAGCATGACAACCAAGAAGCTTAGTGGGAAAGAGGTAGTCTTGACAAATACATTGAAGCCTACTAAAGGATAGTTAAACAAAATTGAGAAAGTAGACAAACCTCCTCCACTCTATCTCTATATCATCAATCTAGATGTTTTGGTTCATAATTTTTTATTTATAATGGAGAAAGTACTTATGTCATGCCCAATAAATTAGTTAATAAGTTAAATTTTAAGTATGAGACTCATTTCAAAGTAGTACTATAATTGGATGGGTTAGCTACCAAGACAATTGGTATAATCAAATGTTTGTAATTTGTTCTTCATGATTTTCCTAATTTCACTAGTCTTCAAGATGTTATGGTTGTGGATGTGCCACCTCACTTTTATATTTTCTTATTGAGAGAGTTAAATGCTAATTTTGGAGGATACTCGACTTTAGATTGGTCTTATATGGAATTTAAGACTAGGTATTGTGCTAAACTATCAATAAAATCTAAAAATATATCTATTTTTAATTTAGAACCATATGTTACTTATACATATAACATGAATTAGAATATAAATGATGAAGAAGATCATCCTAGTGATTAAGAGCCTTTAACACTTCTTGATGCCATAGCTAACTTATACCTTGATGAATGGGGAGTTGAGTAGTATAGATTTGATCCATACAAGAAGATTGAAGAAACTAGTTTTGGTACATACATACTTCATGAATAATGTTTTGGATCTCTTGAGGAAAATTATAATGACACTCTATAATAATTTGCATGGGGAAACAATATTTTTCATATGGATGATTATGTTCATATCCTAGTTGTAACAAAGCATGATAGTCCTAGTGAGAATTTAATTATGCTTTCCAAATAAGAAAACATTCAAGAGCATAAACCTCAATAAGAATTAAATGATATGTGATAATAATTATATGCCATAGTATAGGATTTTGAGGAGGTAAGTGGATTTGTAACTCTTCAAAAGGAATACAAACCTGATGATGACGTAAACCATGAACCTAATGAAAACAAGGGAGAGTGTGGGATATTTACTAAGTATAAAAAAACCTTGGTAGACCATTAAGTGTTTTATGATAAAAAATAAGACAAAATTTATGACTCTTAATAATAAACATATCATGATTCAAACACACTTAGACTTGGGAAAGGTTTCAAGACTCCCAATGATCAAATTGAAGAGTATGAAATGGACATGACAAAAGTCAAGTAAGCTACAAATCCAAAAAAACCTCTAAGAGATATATATGGAGTGTTCATGAGAGATAAAATTGATAAATTTGTAATTAAAATAAGCTCCAATAGTCATAAGTCATTGTATTACCTCTATAAGCTAGTTTTCATTGACACACATTTATTCTAGGATGGTTTATTTTCATGGAGCATAAGTGATTCTAGAAGAATTGTCTTTGATCTTAGTTTAATAAATGAAGAAGTTGTTTTTCACCTTAAATGTTTTGAGGTATTATACATATTAGGATATATGTGTGTTTCCTTTGAGTTGTTTGTGTGTTTTACCTAAGTGATTAAAGATCACATGTGTGTGTCTTGGTGTATTATTTTATGTGTTTGTTTCCTATTGTGTTTGGTGTAATTTTAAGGACCTTTAAGAGGAATATTAGTGTCAATTATAGTATATGGGTCAATATATTTTCCAATGATAGGATAAGGTAACTAGTCTTTAGCATAGTAGGCATGCTACCCCTATAAATCTCTAAAATGTTGACTAAATTTCACACTAGGTCAAATTGGGTCAATCCCCTTAATTTTCAAACTGTAATAAGGTCCCATAGGTTTAAAAATGGTCACCATGGTATCAATTAAGGTCAAGTCACACCTTGAAGGTCACATAATATGTTTTTATCTTTGTCATATTTGTCCACTTAATAATCATTTATGCCACCTTTTAGTAATTTTAAGGAGTTGTACATAAATAATATCAAAAGGAATTTTTTTAAAGAGAATGATAATCTACCACATGTTAGGAAAGTTTCAAATATATTTTTAAAACTAAAATATTGTATGTTCAATGTAAATACAAGAAGATCACCTATAAAAAGGGCATTTCAGATGTTGTAAAGACTGAGGTAAGTCATCTAGAATGTGTGAATGATTCAATAAAGTGTATTGAGATCTAAAAAGGTCAATTATAAGATTAGGTATCTTTAAAAAATTCAATATTGATGAAAACCAATTTATCTATCCTATCACTCTCTTGGATAGATCAAAAGGGGTCAACAATTTTCATTTGGTATAGACAAGAGAAGAGGATTTGGAGTGAGTACACTTAATAGATGTTATTATTAATTATAAGCTTCCATTTCATGGTCATGGTTTAGATATTGATATTTACTACATGAAAAATCATTAATATTTTTAGTACCTCCAAACTATTTGTACAATCCTAATGGCTCAGTTTTTCTCATCTATCTACATTTTAGAAATTGGTATGTGTGAACCAAGTGGTGTATGTATACTTGTAGAGCATGTTCATCCTTCTCATGTTGAATTCAACTAGTTTGGAATGTGTGGTCATGAAAGGATGGGAAAAACCATCTCTTTATGCTAGAAGTTAATATCAATGAAGGATGAAGATAATGTTTGATAGTTGCAGAGTTCATTCTCTTATGAACAGCTTCAAATCAAAGGTAATGCACTTTTTTTCAACCTCTCAAATAATGGTGATGGTCTAAGCATAATTCAATGTAAAAATGGAAATGTTAAGGCATTTGAAACCAAGTGAAGTTGAATATTGAACTCACATACAAGTAGACAAACACCTACAGGACTATGTAGGAGTACTGAGATAGAGTATTGATGAAGTTTGGAGTTTCAGGGTTTGAGAAGTTTCTCAAGGTAACAACAGTAGGAATGAGCCATTAAAAGAGATTGGAGCTTCGTTTTGAGAGTAAATTAAAGATCAACATAATCAAGACCCACTCAAGAAACATCTACATTCAGTCAAGTTGAGGAAAATTTGCAAAATGGGTGTTTAACTTAACTTTTTTTTAAATGATTTTGCTCCACATAATGTTATCTATTGGTGAATGTCTATGAGGTCTAAACAATCCTAATGGATTCATTATTGTAGCCTAGACCTAGAGGTAATATATTAACACAAAAGGAAGTTGTTTAGTAAAGAGAAGAGGATGGTTGAATGGATTTCAACTCAGTCAAGTTTCTAATGGGAGTTATTAGAGAATTATAGTGTCATAGAGACCAAATGAACCTTGAACTTGTAGACATATAGTGCATTGGTGATAGAGAGATGATAGTATGTGAAGTCAAAAATGAGTATATCTAGGTATGAAATGGTCCTAGTGACCTTAGGAGAAACCAAAATTTGAAACATAGTGCTCAATAATATATTACCACCTACAAGAATCCCTTATATTCATTAATGAATAACTACAATTTGAAGTGATGACTGTAGACTAGCCTAAGCTAATGAAAGTGTAGGTTTGGTTGGTAGGCAGAGGTATAATCTGGATGGCCATGTATAAATCAATCTAATAGTGATAAAATCATGATTTCATGAGATTTCAAGACTTAAGGATGAACATAGAAGGTCATAGTTTAAGGTTCTTAAGCCTTATTAAAACCCTACACATAATCATAGGCCTAAAAGCTAGTCTTGAGAATTTGAGGTGTTGAGGAATTTAGCAGCATGGTTAGAATTTGAAACTTAGTATAAAGAAATATAATGATTTGGAATAGACCTATATGGTCTCATTTGGGTAAAAATAATAGGGAAGTGTTCACTATTTTATCTTAGACCCAAGGCACTCCACAAGTAAGATAATCTGTAGACCTAGTATATGGATAGTAAAAGGATGAATGGTAGAGCCTATAATGACTAAAATATGATGTATAAGGTTTAATTGGACGTAAAAAATGTTGATAAGCCACTAAACCACTAGGAACACTCAGAGGTGGTCACATTCTAAAAAAATAGTCTATGCATACTATGCCTAAGAACTAGACATGAACCTTAGGATTTAAAACATCACGCATAGGATAATGTGATCTTCTAAACAAATTTAATATCCTTCATGGGAGAGTGGAGGATTGATTAGACTCATTGGGTTTCATAAAACAACTCAAATTAGCCATTTTGGCCTTAATTTATCTCAGGGTTGTCTATAATACATAGTAAGAACTCAAGAGCTAATTTATTTCACTCATATCTATATATAAAATATGAATGGGGTCCTAATAACTTAGGTAAATTTGAAGGGGTCATATACTTGAACTTAGTAATTAGTTTGAATGTTAAGGACCTAACCTTTATGAATCATTTTTAAGAACATAAATGACCTAAAACCCTCATAAGAACATGATGAGAAATATATAATGATAAATGGATAAATAAAGGGTAAGTTAACCTTGAAAGTGATTTGGATATATTTGGCACTCTCTCAAGCTCCTTACCACTCAATTATTTTGTACTAGCACTTGTATGGATAGGTCAAATTCTTTATTTTTTTTAAGTTTTGAAGTGATTTGAAGGTGCAAAAGGGAATAGATGAGTGAAATTCATGGTGGAAGGTGTGTAGAGATGTATTATAACTCCTCAAACCTAAATATAACCCTATTTATACATGGAGACCCCTATGTTAAGCTAGTTATTACATGTATTCTTGAATAAAATAGCGAGAAAGAAGGTGACTATCAAGTTAAAGATGAGAGGTGTGATATTGAGTTTTATTAAAGTCTATATGATAGACTAGAGGAAAAAGAGGTATTAAAAAAGTGTCTCACATATATTTAATGAATCTCCTTGAGTGTGTGCAAGTTTTCACATTGACAAGTGTGGGAATTGAGGCCTAGAGGAGTAGTGAGTGACTATAGGAATGTGAATGATAAGTGGAAAAGAGAAGGCCATAAGGTGAGGGGTGTATAATGAATTTAAAAAATCATGTTTCTATATTATAAATTCAGATTATATGTGTCAATTACCTCTAAAATAGTTCTGGATCGATAGTGAACTACTCATCAAGAAGAGAAGTTTCAAGAAGGACAATGAAGTGTCCCTATTCCAACATCAAGAAAATATTGTAATTAAAATAGATACTTGTCCAAGAGAACTACATGATTTTTTTTATAACTCATTCTCTTGCATTGTAACTAGTTCTCAAGACTTGACACTTAGCATTGTTAGTTTTTAATGTCACTCTTTCTCTCTCCTCTTTTATGCTCTATATATTAAAGACATTTTGGCATTGTAATCAATCCAAAATTAGTATGGTGAATCCATAATGGTTTGACATCTTGTTTTTCCTTTGAATAAATTTTTCTCAATCTAGTTTAGTCTCTACAATTCTTTCATAAGTATGTCAAGTAGTTTATTTGCATGACAAGTGATGATTGTTTCTCCTTGCTTAAATTCTACTCTTGCATGCATTGTACGAGTAAAACTTATTATAAAAGGTCCCATGAAGTGTAACTATTTTTTAGGTGTTTTTGAAGTGTGAAAAGTGATTATTAGTGTCTTATATTATACCTCTTATTCACCCACCTCTTGAAATTCATAACAATCTACCTCTATGTAGTTACACTTATGCTATAAAAATATTGAGTTGAGATCAATTTCAACAATTTGCCTTCATAGTGCAAGTTTCAAGTATGTTTGTGGAGATATCATTGGTGTATCACCTCCATTAGTGTAGGTTACTTTTATGTTTCCTTCTTCCCTTTTCACCCCCAATAGTGATTAGTCTAGTTTAGTGTGTGAGACTAAATAATTAGATCAAGGGAGCTAGCCCATAATATAGAGATCTATCTATTGTAGCAATCTGTATATACTTAGAGATAGTTCCATGTTATCCCAAATTTTAGAAGGTTTGATTAAATTATCTAGGGTTCAAATTTTAGATATAATAGACCCTAAATGAGTTTTGTCAATTAGAGTAAAGGGTTGATGGGTTTGATAGTGTATTGTAAATTGTCAAAAAAGATTTTAGGCTAGGGAATGGATAATGAAGGCATAAAATGACTAGAGAAGGGTTTAAAATAGGAGTTAAAACTTAGATAAATGTTTATATGAGATGGTTATGTAGATATCAAGTGGTAGTAAGGGACAAAAATCCTATGAATGACTAATGGTCTTGCCCACCCCTTTCTCGATGTACCCCTTAAGGCATGCACTGAGAGAGATTGAGACTTGATGCTTTTCTATAAGAAAGAAAGCATCAATAATTTATAGTTTGAAAATTTGTGTATACATATTCCCCATTTTAAGCTCATCATGTGTCATGTAGGTTTAACATGGGATGGTGATTTAGAAAAAAGAACATAGCAAAACACAACACTAAAGCTAAAAAAATTATAGTAACTAACAAATAAGATAAATGAAAGGATAGAATTGAAAAAACCATACCTTTACTTAGTTTAGTGTTGTAAACAAATAAGGAGATGAAATAACTATGAAGGTGTCTAATGTCAGGGAACATTAGATGGACCTATAGAAGTTAGTAGAAAAAGAAAAAAAAAATTTGCAATATAGACATAGGTGAAAAGATTCTCTATGATGTCAAGATTCTAGAATATTTTAAAGTTTCTAAAAGGATCTATTAGAAATAATGATATGATCAAAAGATGAAATCTAGTGGTAAATATTTGAATAGTTAATAAATTGTGAATGGTAAATATAAATAGGGTGAAAAATAATCATTTGTTATTTTTACTATTTTGAGAAGATAGATTTCTAAGAGACCTAGTTGGAGACCAGAGAGACATAATGGCGAGGAGATGACAACTAAGATGGGAAGGACACATAGTGTCCACAATAAGTGCAACATAGGTAAACAATTAGAAATTTTTAAAATTTAAAATATTTTTATTTGAAATTAAGTTAAAAATAGAAAAGTGACTGGTAGGTAAAATATAGGCACCAAAATGAATCTTATAATTTTTTAGGTAAACTAGGGCTAAAATGGGGAACTGGGTAAGAAGAAGTTAGACCAATAAATGTCAAAGGAATTTATGTTAAATGGGAAAAAAGTTTTTATTATAAATGAATAGAGACAACTTGGTTAACTCAGTCCGTAAAGTGAGGGAGAATGACAAGGATGACTATGTAGTAGTGGGCTAATTTAGTATGCTAAAATAGGGTCGATTGCATAACAATAGGCCAATTTAGTTAGTAGAGAATATAAGGTTGATTTCATGTAATAATATCTACTTAGTTTATTGAAGAGGGTTGATGTAGTATCAATGTGAAAGGGATAATCTAGTATCACAAATAAAGTAAAGGGATGATTTAATATTCAAAGGGTTGACTTTGTAGAAAATTTGAGAGTCTGAGTCAAAAGTGGTTAATTTTTGAATTTTTAAGAATGTATTTTGATTATTTATGACATGAAGGTCTGGAACATCCTTTGTTGTTTGATATTTTTTAGAAAAAATAGAGGTATTAGTGATTGATAGATGAATTGTGGCTACTGGATCTATTAGAGTGATTTTAGACATGGATAGAGCATGGCTAGTCACACTAGATTTTCAAGGAATCATGGAGATGAGGCACATCCCACTTAGTGTTGATATTTTTGTCATGTTCCTTATAACATGGGAATGTTTGACAAACACTTTTTGAGGGGTGGGGGATGTGGATACCATTGAGGTATGTATCATGTTAGACGATGTCCACACATTGATGGGACTATCAATATGAGGGACACTAGATGATCTAGAGGAGAGGCAAGCACTAGCCCAATGGGTGATGAGCTTGGATATGATATACCTAAGATTGAGGGTTAGTTTGTTTGATGTATATATTACTAAGATTTTGGACATCTATAAGTTTGTGATCAAACTTATGATAACATGAGTGTTATGTCACAAGTCAAATGGTAAGGTACCACTATACATAATAGCCTTATGCTAGTTTATTTTGGATAAAGGAGTATTGTATGACTTTAGGGATATCATCTAGGTCTAGCTCATGCATGATATGTATGGGATATTATGTAGAGGGTATAATACCATGGGGCCTATTATTTTATTAAGTGTGAGGATATATGAGAGGTTTCTTATGTATCAAACAACTAGGTTTTCCCATGTGATTGATGATAGGTTACCTTGGGTGATGATATGGAGGTAAGACCATGTTGTTTGGTCCATGATCTATATGGCATCTCTATAGACTATCACACAAGGTGAGATCATGTGGTAGCCCTACATGCACATTGCTAGTGTATGGCCTAAAGACTATTGCTATAGGGTTAGAACGGATACAGATCATGAGACACTATACTTCATGGGTAGAGCCACATATAGTGGCATGTTTTCTAATTTAGGTTAGACTCCCATACCCAATGGCTGCTCTAGTAGTTCTTACTTATTGGGCACGACATGTTATATATTTTTGGGGGAGAGGAGGAAGAGGAGTACCAGTGGAGATACCTATGATTAGGCCACAATGTGTTAGAACATATAATGGTTGAACATGGTAAAAAATAATTGAGGGAGGAGATGATATGGATGTGGATGCAAGGACACAACATGTACCTAATAGGCATCATAAAACATATTGCCATAACAATAACCACCTTGGATAGATCATAGATGGAGGCACCACTGATGAGAGTGGTCACAAATGAGGGTGGTAGTGTAAGATGACCCATGAGTCATTTTAGTACATAGTTGGTTTATTATGACACCTCTTAGGAGAGGTTTATAACATGCATAAGTGGTGATGCCAAGATTTGCACTAGTGCAAAAGTGATCCACCAAGGAGGCACTTAGGGGATGAGTACATAGAGAGATTGTGATTAGTGGGTGAGTAGATATGGATATGTTAGTTGGTGATACCAAGATTGATAAGAAATGTTATGATTTTTGTAGACACCTAAATTTGGGCATTGATAACCTCCAGCCAGGCTTTTGACTAATTTCCACTAAAATGCACAATTTGGATTAAAAACACTAAAACACATAAAATGAGTTGAAATTGATATATTCAAGTGCTGATTTTGGCCATAGTATCATTAAATGGGTCAATGTAATTTATGGGCTAGCTAGCTTTGATCTAATAATTTTGAGTCAAAATGCCAATTTTGCACCTATGTGCTTTGGATTGCTCTTTTTTATTAGATTTTTTATACGAGATGTGTGTCTTTGTTATTTTGTGTTGGAAACATCATAAATATGAATATAGCTCCAACACATCTAAAATTGACTTCCAATTCCAATCCAATCAAATTTTGGATCAATAACAAGGCATTCTGATTAATTTGAGTAATTTGTGCACAAAGTGCTTAATCATGCTTAAGAGATAATAAAACCAAATTAGATCCTAATTAAGAATTCCATGGAAACTTTTTGAATACTTATTTTTAAAAATTTATATTTAATAACTACATCATCAGGTGACCTTATTTCTTAGGAAGACATCCCTAGGCCATAAATGCCACAAATATTAGGATTTGGGTATCCCATGCCTCATAATGACCCTCCATGCCTATTCAATGCCCCCTTTTCCAATGTCATGATGAAGATAATTATATATTTAATTCTAAAAAATTGAATTAATCCTCAACCACACATCTTCATCTCAAGATGGACGGTTCACATTGATTCTGAGCAATCTCAAAAATCTATAAATAGGAGGCCTTGCCTATTGAATTTTAAGATTAATATGTGCAAAGTTACCATGTAA